>CAKAOJ020000123.1:0-562500 GCA_916701645.2 Sebastolobus alascanus
ACAGTATCCACTGCTAGTTGTGCGGTTTTTCCAATTTCCCGCAGCTGGGCTGAAACGCCTCAGAGACGAGACGCAGTATCCACAAAAACAATGACTAGTTGTGCGCTAATTCCCGCACTGTAATACTCGAAGTCATAAGGGAAAGACCTGTCCCTATGCTTCTATCAACTTATTTACACTTATTTACATTTTTGACAGACAACAAAACTATTTAAGCCAGCTTTCCTCCACCTCAAACCAAAAACACCTCCTCTTTTTTTCTCTCTTTCCTCCCGGGAGAGTCTGACAGCTCTCCTCCCTTCTAAAACCTCCCTTTTTTACTATCTATCCTCCTCACAGGAGAGTCTGACCTATTTAACACCTAACCAAACCAAGCCATATGCAAATACATATAGAAAAGCAGTCTACAGCATATTTACAACATTATAAATTCATTCATTCATACTTTCCGCACCATGGTATATAAAAGACAGACATAAAGCACATACATTGCAACAGATCTGCTTGGCCAGTGATGTTAGTTTGAGCTTTAAACAGCTTTATAATTTATGCGTGACATTGTCCTCTTATGTTAAACATTTTACTCCACAGTTATCTTTTAACTAGGTTCTTTTGGGGTAAAGGCTGCAAGATTACCTAACCTGGGCGGACACCAGACACTGCACCCTGATACACTTATGGAAGAAAAAAAAGCTCTTCTTTACCTTATGCGGTGGCCACCGGCTATGTATCAGGACGCAGAGCAGGTCTCCCCCAGGTCAGTCCGGCTCTCCCACGCTCACCTCCAGGCTTGGCTCGCCAAATGAAGAGGCTGGTTTTCCAGACCCGGTCCGGAGGAGTCCAGAACACCCGCTCTCCCTCTTGATTAAATCTGGTTCAGGTTGTATCAATAGCTTTAAAAATAGTTCAAAGTTGGTTAAAGGTGTCCACGCAGGGTGCCCAATGAATCACTGGAGAGGATCAGGTCAGTTGCAATAAGCAGAGTTTATTGTTTAAAGGCAGTAAACAACATAACTGGAGCCGTCCCGGGGTACAGACTGAACAACAATGCAAAAGGTGCGGTTTTTATAGTTTTTTCCCAGGGGCCACGGCCCCTCCCTTGGGGTGACTAATGACCTGGTTTGACCTAGGTTTGATTTTAATGATCAGACATGAAATCATTTGTTCATGGAAAAAATGGGGACTTTCCAAAATTGGTGACCTTGAAGTTTTTATAAATATCGCTAACTACAGATCCTTATCAGTCCAGGTGCTTTGTGTTGTCTAACCTAGTTTCGATTTACTAACCATCTTTCAATACAGTGGAAAGAACCTCTGACCTACTAGAGGAGGAGGTGCTGCTCATCCTTCCTCCAAGTTTGTGTGTCTGGCAGCTGACGAAAAACGTACCCTCATGGGACCATGCCTTTTTGCCCGTCCGAGGCCCAAACAGACACAGTTTTCAAACAGCCCCAGATAGAAACAGAAAGTTTCAAACGGCCCAAACCAGGCACAGAGAATTACAATACTGAATATACACCTTAAACAAGATTATAGGACCCTTATTTTATACTTACTGATCAACAGATAGAAAATATAAACAGTACATATCATTATTGATTACTGATATAAACATCACACCTCATTATTGATTATTAAACCAAAAGGTTTTGCCTCAACACGTGGCGGCGCGATTCGAGAAACGGAGCGTTGCGACGCCCGCTCATCATTTGTATAAAGTTGAGGGCTAGTCTACTTTATGCAAATCGCGGGAATCTTTTAAAATAAACGTTGTCGATCCAAAATAAAGACAGATTCATCAACTGCACGGCTTATTTCTCGCCTCAAATGTTTTCAGAAACACATTTCGGTGAACTATTTTCGTGAAATAAGACAAAGTTTCCGAACGAGCCTCCATGTTGGTCGGATTTGAAATCCGGGAGCGGACAGCCCACAAGGGAAGCGTTTGTCCAATCAGGTCCAGCCGGAAGTATTTGCGCGGTTGTAGGAGGTATAGTTTTTCTTTGTTGTGGGTCAGAAGCAAGTCAAGAGATGGAGAAAAAATTAATTATGGTAGTTTCAGGGTTTAACATACTATACGATGTTTCGTTGCCGAGTTACCGAAACAACACACAGAGGAATGCAGCTTGGAAGAGAGTTGCAGAGATTGTTGGTGCTTCCGGTGGGTTTAAAAGATATATTTGTCTGTAGCCTGTATGTTTAGTTCTCAGTATTGTAACTGATTACAATAACATGCATTTTGTAATTTAGCTATGTTACTTCGTTACATGTAACTACAGTTACTCCCCAACACTGACTATCACACAAAAGGAAAAGGTTAGATGATAAAATTGTATTCATAAACACTGACGTAAGACACAGTAAATTGATGTGCTTTCTTCATCCTATGTTCTCATTACAGGACATCTGCCGCACAAGGTGGAAGAGCCTCCGGGATCAATTTAAAAAAGAGCAAAATAAAGATCAGGAGAGGAGTGGGGCTGGGGCCTCCTCACACCGGCCATGGCGGTTCATGGCTGTGATGGAGTTTTTAAGGCCATTTGTTGATAATAGGTCAACTGCCTCCAATTTAGCCAGGAGGGTCCCAGACACTCCATCCACTCCATCCACTATCCATCCTGCCCTCCCTGCAGCACAGCCTGTATCCCCTATCCGTTCCCCCTCCCTGCAGCGTCCAACCACCACCACCCTCCCTGCAGCACAGCCTGTGTCCACAAGCCACCCCCCCTCCCTGAAGCATCCAACCACCACCGCCCTCCCTGCAGCACAGTCAGTCCCCCCCAAAGTGCAACCCAGTGAGCCAGCTGCACCCACTCCACGGCCCCCTTCCAAAAGAAGGCGAGCAGAGCAAGGTGCTTCAGTGAGTCCCTTTGAGAGGAGACTCCTCCTTGCACTGGAGGATGACAGCCCCCCATCCACACCCCCACCTCCAACATCTGATGCAGATGAACTTTTTTTTAAAAGTCTCCTGCCATCTTTGAAGCAGCTTCCTGATAGGAAGAAGGAGGAGGTCAAGCTCAAAATACATCAGCTCCTTTTTGATGCAGGGGCAGATTAGTGTTCAGTTCCACAAGTTATATGTTCAGTTCGTTTATATAGTATTTATGTTACCGTTGTTTTTGAATTTATGTGTTATTAATAAATCTCTTTGAACTGTATATTGGTTATTATATAATCCGCTGCTTATAAAACAATGCTACAGTTCTTATTAATAAAAGTTGCACTATAGTATATGCAGACAGTATGGTTGGGACACAACTATACTGTCTGCACAAGCACAACTATACTGTCACAACTATACTGTTTATAGTTGTGACAGTATAGTTGTGCTTGTGCAGACAGTATAGTTGTGACAGTATAGTTGTGCTTGTGCAGACAGTATAGTTGTGACAGTATAGTTGTGCTTGTGTAGACACTATAGTTGTGCTTGTGCAGACAGTATATTTGTGACAGTATAGTTGTGCTTGTGCAGACAGCATATTGAAACATTGCTCTTTATGCATTATATATGTGGCTCTTAAAAGAGCCTTTTGGTTGTGTAGTGCTCTACACGTTTTCTTGCATGGATCAGCACCCTCTTGGCAAAAGTGTGAGGTGAAGATCTCTCTCAAACGAATGGCCTCCCTTGTGGCGTTGGTTGACCCCATCCTGGCAACATGCTGGAGAACAGCAGCAGCAGCAGCAGCAGTGTTTTCTGGCACGTGGTGATGTGGTTCTGCCTCCCTCATGTCTGTGACCCTCAGGAAGTTGTGAAGGACACAGGTGGCCTTCACACACAGCTCTGCAGTCCCTGGGCTGACTCCAATTACACGCCGGTACATGCGCCACTGGGATGTGAGGATGCCAAAAGCATCCTCAACCACCAACCTGGCACGGCTGAGGCGGTAATTGAACATCCTCTGCTCCCTGCTGATGTTGGAGCCTGGGACCGGCCGCATCAGGTTCCTGCGGAGGGGAAAGGCCTCATCTCCCACAAAGACATGTGGCAGTGAGCCTCTGTGCTCTGCTCCTGGAACCACAGAATCTTGTGGGAGGTCCAGGGTGCCATCTCGGAGGCCCTCTCCAAAAGCGGAGTTGTGGAGAGACCCACCGTCGCTGGTTCTCCCGTATCCGCCGATGTCAACCACCCGGAAACGGTACTGCGCATCTACAACTGCCAAGAGGACAATAGAATATGTCCCCTTGCAGTTGTAGAACAGCGAGCCGGAGTTGGAGGGGGCCTTGATGACAACATGTTTGCCATCTATGGAGCCAACACAGTTAGGGAAGTTCCAGCGATGATGGAACTCCTCTGCTATGGTCCTCCAGTCCTCCATGGTTGGAGTAGGCATCACCTCACTCACCATGGACTCCCAGATAGCTGCTGCCACATCCCTAACGATCCTGCTCACTGTGCAGACCCCCACACGATAATTTAAGGCTATCGTGTGGAATGAGTCGCCTGTAGCAAGATATCTGTAAATACATATATGAAGACATTAGCCTTGTATTAACTACAATATGTAGCTGTGAGGCATACACAGTATTACTGTAATTCAAACAAACATAATGGCTAAAGACTACAGGAAGGCTCATGGGGTCTAGTACAACAACTTTCTGTTGACATGTCCTAACGTTGAGTTGAAATTAAAATATTACCTAGTTATGTAGTGCCTACAGGGCACTTAATGGGCCCAACTATAGCATGTTAATTAAACAACAGGACAATTAACCACTGAAACAGAATGGATGTATGGACAAAAATCAATGCAGTTTACCGTAGGCAAATGGCGAGGCGCTCGGGTGGACCGATCGCCTCGCGGTAGCTGGTGTCCATCCGAGAGATTCGGTCTCCAATTTTAGTCAGCACCTCATCAAACTGGCCTCTGGTGAGTCTGAAGTACTGCTGGAACATCGTGTCATCCAGGCGAAGTTCCGCGACCAAACGATGGTATTCGCCGTGCTGTTTGCGGGCCTGGAGGATAGGGTGGACCCAGAACCTGCGACGGCGACGGAGTTGGTACCTCTGGTACCGCAAATAAAGCAGGGCAATCGCGAAGATACGTTTCCTTCTTCTGTTCATGGCAGCTGACAGTGGGTTATGATCCGCTATCCCTCCAAAACTTGAAATAAAGCGGGGAAAACGTCACCGCCCAGTATTGGTCAATCATCTATTGTGTCACCACCTAGTGACACGCCCACCAAGCGTCCAATGTTGGGAAGCGTCGCGATAAAAAACGCCCCTGTTGACATGTACCATGAGGGTAGAGTACGAGCAGGGAGGCAGGGAGGCATCTGATTGGTTCTCTACTACTGGGCACAGAAGCACTGACTGGGAGACGTTTTTACAGGATTACAGCAGCTACAGATGACGGATCTTTTCCGGTCTTTTTTCAGAGCTCATAAGAAATGGATTGCTGTCGGGGTGTAAAGACCATTTCAACCAATATAACAAAAAGTGTATACTGGATAAATCATGGACCCCATCTTTAACATTAGCGAATATTAAAAAAGTGCATTTCACTTTAAATCCCTTTATTTTATGTTGTTACTCTTATACTATTGTCGGGGGTATTATTTAGTTTTGGTTTGGTTTGGTTTGGTTTTGAGTGGAGTTTTTCAAGCGAACGATATCCCGTTGATGATGTCATCGGCATGCTCAGCCCGTCTCAGTCTGGTACGGAGATTTCTGCCGAGAGGTGAGCTCGCATGAGTGTACTTGTCCGTAAAATATATTAGTGTTTTAAAAAGTTGATAGAAACGTTTTAATTCATTAACTAAATGCACGGTGGAGCTGGTGAAGTGTCTTTGTTTGAATGAGGACCTTCTACATTGGAGCGTTTTGTCGAGTGAGTTACAGGAATGATATTTTAGCAGCTTGTGTTTGTAGGCTAACGTTAGCTTGATTGAGTGAAGCTCTTGTGTTACATTCTAGGTGTGCCTGACAGAGCAGCCGCTGATTTTTGTACTTGTGCTCCTTTTCTTTTGTCCGGGTGTGATTGTATGTTTTGGGCCCTGTCTGTTTATTTCCAGCCCTGGACTGTGTGCAGCACAGACCGGCTAAGTGAACGTTACACATGCAAGTTACAAAACCTGGCGTTATCGTTATGGTGTATTATTAGCTTGTCAAATTCGTTTACCGTTTCGCATGTGTCAATAATGCAGGATTTCCGCCAGTGTAGGCAAACCAAAGCCTTAAGTATCAGGGGACAACGTATTTTAATGATGTTTTTCAAATTAAAATGTGTTATTCAAGTAGCGAACACCTAACTCCTTAAAGTGGCAGTAGGCAACAATTTTTTGGAATAATTTGGCAAAAGTTCCATAATAACCTTTCAACATATTGTAATTCAAGTGGTCTGAGAGAAAATTAGACTTCTGCTCCTCCTCATGGCTCTGTTTTCAGGCTTTAGAAAAATCTAGCCCGTTATGGCAGATTTTGATCAATCACAGGTAATTTCAGAGAGAGAGAGTGTTCCTATTGGCTGTGCTCCGGTCATGTGACCAGAACTTGGCTTCCTTCAACAGATTTTACAATGGCGGCTGCCTCACAAACTTTCTCATTTTACAGCTAAACAGTAACTCCAAGATGATTCTGAAAACACTTGAGGCGAGAAATAGGCATTACAGTAACAGAATATTGATTCATATTTGATCAGCGCTGCCTAGTTTGACCGTTTGATCGGAAATCGCGAGTGATTGACAGCCGGCTCTCATAGACTGCAGCTGGACAGCGGACCTTGTTTTCCTCCGGTAAGTGAAATCCTTCAGATGCCGTTAGGAGCACCGGAGGACACAGTAGGACACAGAGGAACATGATTTTTTTCAGGTTAGCTCTTTCATGTACTACTGTCACAATATAGCGGCCATTTTATAAAAATAACTTATTTTAATCATATTTGCCCCAATCTCGCCTACTTCAGCTTTAAGTGATTTCCATCTGCTTTGTGTACACTTATTAAAGGGCACTGTCAATATTATTTCTTGTAAACCCACAAAGGGTGCTACAAAGCCTACAGTATAAATTACACTTTAAAATCTTATTTCATTGTGTCCTACAGATGTTGACTTCCGCGCTGCGCTGATCCTGCTGCCCCACATCTTTAAACAGAAGGCCGACCAGTTCATTACATTGGGACAGGTATGGAGTTAGTTCTTATTATCCACTGGAAAGGGTTTGGGGTAAAACACTTGTTTTTGTAAACACTTGTTTACACTTTCAGGCTGTGTTTGCTAAACTATGATGATGGTCTTAAGTCTTGATCATGAAGCTTGATCTGTTTTGATAACTTGCTAACTTCACCATTGTTCTGACATTTTTATTTTCTTTGAACAGCATGACGCTCCAAGCCCTACCCAACTGTACAGTTGGTAGACACCGACTGGAAGATGGCCTTTACCAGGAAGGTCGCAGTTTCGGTCAAAGTGGACAGTATGGACCTGTGCAGGGGAACAGGAATTGAAAATGGGGTAATTGCAGCCTTCTGTGCCTACTTTGTTTTTAACTTGGCTTACCCAGCCTACATGAAGAACACACTGACCTTTCTCCAACATACCTTACTGAACATTACTGTGGTGGTTGACAAGCCCCTACCAGTCACTGTGACCCGAATGATCAATCTTCTCTACTAAAAATGCCACGACCGTATACTGTAGATGTACAAGGTGTAGAAGAACCACCTTCACCTTAATGAAACTGCTTCAACATGTTGGACTTTCAGTCCCTCGATGTGTACAGTGTTGATGTTAAGTTAGAAACATTTGACATTTTTGATTTTTTTTTTTAAGAAAAAAGGGGGAAAAGTTGTTGTTCAATGAAATGTTATGCTGGATGGTATTGTATTGTATTGCATTGATGAAGTTTACATTATTCAGAAAAATCTGTTTTAGCTCATTTCAGTTGCGCTACTAGGCAACAGTTTGGGTCCACTTCCTGTCAACTGATGTCAGGTAGTGTCTAGAAGGGAACCAGCAAACTAGGGAAACTCTTGCGAGATTGTCAAGGTTAGGCATTGACCTCGAATGGTTAAGGTTATGATAAGTCGTCGGGCAGCGAGTCTCGTGAGTTTTTGCAAGTTTTTGCAGATCTCAGATCAGATTTCGCAGTTTGCGGGCTTCCTTCTAGACATGGCCCTGATGTCATTGACATACACTGCAACCGGAAATAAACTGGGACACATTTAGAATGTCTACGGTTAAAACTGTGTAATGGTCTATATATCATAGATATAAAACTGTTTTATATCTATGATATATATATATATTGTATATTTGTGACATCACAAAATTACAGAAATCCTGACGGCTTGTTTTAAGGCACAGTTTCTGAATACGTCTGAATATGTCTGTCCTTCTGTTAACAGGATTACTCCAAAAGTTCGCGATGGATTTGAATGAATGTAGCACAATGAGCAATCCATTAGATTTTGGTGGCGATCCGGATAATGATCCAGATTCGGGAAATTTTTTTTAAGAATTCCGATCAGCCTGAGCATTAAGACCACAGGCTATAACACATGAGCAGTGTAACTGATGACGCGTTGATGACGCATGACGCCGCCTTTTTCCTCCTTCTGAGAACAGAGAGATACTTGTGTGGCTGTGTGGCGAGACTCCGAGGTGCTGGAGCTGCTCTCCGTCCGCGGTGAGAAAGAAAAAAGCGGTAGATGACGGGATGAGACAACGTAGTGTAACGTTATACAGACATAACAAGGCTGCTGAATGAGAGAGGCATCCGCTGATTATATATATTTGTTTTTATTACATTTTATTAATTTTATTATTTTAATTTTACTTTTTTAATTTTTAGATTTACATTTAAATATATAATCACTATCTATTTATTGCAGTATGACTAACTAGACACCCAGTTTGTCATACTGCAAATATATAAATAAAGTAAAAAAACATGTACACATTGTACATTATTTTTTTTACCCTATTCATCATTCCTTAAGAATTCACACAAACCCATCCTCAAGCGGGCAAGGAAAAACTCCCCTCCAAGACCTTTCATAGGTAAAGAAGGGAAGAAACCTTGAGAAGGACCACACAAGAGGGGACCCCCTTCCTGGGCTGATGGTACCTGGTGGGCTGCATGGCAGACATAAGTTAAGGGCTGAATCTCAAAATCAATTTGGGATTCCTAGTACTGTTATTAGCAGCCCTCCTTATAACCCAGACTGACGAGCTGTCAGAGTACTACTCTAGACTACAGGTGAGGATCTTACCACCACACGTCTGTATCTTATGGAGTGGCTAACATGCTCTGATCGAGGGCAAGTATGATTAGGACCGCCAACACGTGTGTGTTTCAAAGTGTTTGTGCCCGCCGCTACAGGAGCTGTACCCTGAATGCCATCAACTTTTTTCGATTCAGGCGGCCTCGCGTCCAACAACCAATTCCTGTGGTCTTCCCTCGTAAAAGGTGTTAAGTTGGGCTGAATCCAGTTCCTCTCCAGCTCCGTCTTCCTCACCTGCTCCTGGGCATCTGTACCAGAGGTAGGCCGGTTCAAACTTACCTTATAGTTAGCCCGGTGTGGACTTCCTCTGGTTTTCCTCAGTGAAATAGGCGGGAGAACCCGCCTAGTTACTGTCCTCGGTACACTGTCTGTGTCAGGTTTTGGTGTTGCCTTTGCTCGCCGTTGGATAGGTGGGAGAATCCTTTTTGGGGGTGGCAGTGTGGGCTGGAGTGTTCCTGGTGCCTTCTTGATGTCAGCAGTGGTTCCTTTACTCTGCTGCTGACTAGCAAACCTCACACTACGGTTTTTAACAGTGCCATCACGGGGAGGTGGTGCAGGCTTCACGCCAACCGGCTTACCTAATGTCCTCGGTACACTCACTGTGTCAGGTTTCGGTGTTGCCTTTGCTCTCCGTTGGATAGATGGGAGAATCCGTTTTTGGGGTAGCGGTGTGGGCTGGAGTGTTCCAGCTGCAGGATCAGCCTCAGATGGAACCTTCGGTGACATCCCTGTCATGTACACCCTCAAGAAGTTTTTCTCTGGAAAAAAATAACAAAAAACACAACATTAGTCTTTTCTAAAACATGTGCAGGTTGTGATAAATTCATTGATCTTTTATAATTTTTTTAGTGATGTCCCATTAAGTATTTTTGATATGATTGGGATTTACTTGATTATTTGACTAATAAATAGCCCTAATACAAGAATATTTATGATATTGATTCAATGTTCCTGTGTTGCTATTGGGGAAATATTTGGCTGTCTTTTATCAATCTGACAAAGCTGAAACTAGCATTAGGCTACTTGACTGATCCAATACAATGGCCTTGATCGGATTAGCTGGGACATCACAAATTATTACTTAAAATATGATATTTGAATAATAGCTTACCCCACATCTCCTGGTGGTTGAAGATCAGAATCTTAAGATCATCTTCAGGGTGAGATGCTCTGAAAGCGTCTATCTCCGACAAAAACTGTGCTATAAAGCCAGAGACATCGGCTGGTTGTGAGAGCATTACAGCTCTGGAAATGCACTCCAGCATGCTCTTAAGTCCATACGGACTCGCACGGAGGGTTTCCATCATGCAGTCTCTCTGCAAGTTTCCCGTCAAATTGACGGATCTTAGAAACTTCTGCCTCATCCTGTAAAGTGGAAGAAAGTTCTATTATCTGCTGTAGTCTAAAGTTACTTTCAGTAACTCTCTGTGTCTCGCTGTCCAACCGTCTGTGGCAGTCTGGTATAGATTCCTTAAAGGGGAGTTTTGCCCTTGTGACACGATTAAGCCCACGTTCTGTTCCATGACATCATCAATATGCCTGTGATGATGTCATGCAATGTTTCCCCTCTGACGTCACAGAGCAGAGCTGTGTTGTCATAGAAACCATAGTTGTGTTCTAAGTTCTATTTATTGTGCCACTTTTTTTTTTTTTGGAATGTCTCCATCCTGAGAGTCTGTGATGCCACTGTGACCTTCAACCACAGTGGCACACTTCAGACACAAAACCTTTTTTTTCTTCACTTTTCTTTTCCTTTTCCACTCATAACCCGGACGGACTACAATATCAATCTACCTGCACCACCTGGAAAATTACAGGTCCAATCTGAGGTCAGACCTGTATGGAGCATGCTCTATAAACCACCATCAACTAAAAGTACTAGTTATTTACAATGGAGCATCTTGCATGGTATTGTTGCAGTGAATGCTTTTGTATCCATGTTAAATCCTACAGTCTCAGATGGTTGTCCCCTTTGCTTGGTAAGGGAGACCATATTTCATTGTTTTGTACATTGTCCTAGATTAATGCCTTTATTTGGAACACTTAGTGCATTATTGACGTCTTTCGGGGAGCATTTCACTAAACGGATGTTTATTTAGTTCGTCTTATGGTAAAAAAAAGAAGAAGAAAAGGGCAACTGCTGAATTTCCTTTTTGGTCAAGCAAAATTGGCAATCTATTTAAGCAGGAAAGAAAAACTGGATAGAGGGCAGAGGCGTGACTGTTTATTAGTTTTCAAGAGTCTAGTTAGAGCACGGGTATTGCTGGACTATAAATATTATGTCAAAATGGAGGATTTGGATGCTTTTCAAAATGAGTGGGATTATACATACTTTTCTCTTTAAAGGACTTGGAAATGACTTTTGCAAATGTGTTAATTTAATTTAAGTATTGTTTGTTTGTGTTTTTATATTATAGTCTGTGATTGTCTTTGTTGCAAACCATTGTGAATGTAGAACAAATTTTATCTGAATAAATGATTGTTAAAAAACTCAAAATCTCTCTCCCTCTCCCTCTCAAATTTCAAATTCAAATAAGCTTTTTTGTCATGAATGTTCAGGTTACATTATTGCCAAAGCTAAATTACACATTAATAAATAATTACATTTCACAAGAAATAATCACAAAATAATCCAATCGCATATACCAAATACATTTTAAACAGGACATTCTTTTACAAATGTAGTCAATCAGAAACCATGTTCAGAGCTTGTAGCACCTCTTATTCTATGGCAACAGTCAACATATTTTGACCAGGCGCCTCATCCTCATCATCAGAGACGATGTAGAGGCGGAGGTGGTCGGATCGGCTGCGGGAGCACCTCGGCACATTCAGCGACGCCGTCTGAACTCTGAGAGGAGCCACCTGAGGGCACAAGAATGTACATGCATATTAATATTGTATAAATATACATACACATGAACATTGCTTTGTGATTGCTCAACGAGGAGATAAGAGGCTCCTTATCAAATGTGTACTTTTATGCACAAATGCAGATTCTAGCACTCAGATCCACTTTTACAGGGAAATGTAACTACGTGGAAAAAGATGACTCCCAAAATAAAAGTCCAATCACATTGGCTGGATTACGTATAAGAGGACATCGAAAGAACTATTTACACACAGCAGTGAAAAGGCTAACTCACTGCAGCAGTGGGTATAAACACTAGTCTGTACAGTGCACCACAGACAAAAAATATGTATTTGACAAGCTTTAGGACACCATAGGCCTTGAGGAAGTAAAACGGTTGTATTCAGTCAGATGTAGTTACATTCACAGTCTACAGTTATGTCTCTACTGACAAACTTGAGTGAAGAATTTGTCTTTTATCCATATTTGGATAACAAAGTTCCACATAATAATCTTGTTTATTCCTGTTTTCTTTTTGTTTTTCTAAAAATCTATCTTTTGGTTGACACAGGAGGACAATCACATTCAGCCAAAACAATGAGTCACAACTCTGCTGTAGCCAATCAGATTGCAACTATGCAGTGTCCCCCCACCCCCAACACCACCCCCACCCCCCCCCAAAAAAAGAAAAATTGGATGACGTTTGAATGAACAGGTGGTTTTGAGGGAGTTTAGTGGCAGAGATTATTTTCCATGGCACTGTATGAATTGTTTCTATTATCCTAGAAGATGTTGCCGTCTTCATTACTTCCAATGGTTTGCATTGAACTGTGTATAATGCTGAGATAAAGCCAGTTTGAGGAGTGTAGGACTTCATGTGTCATTATGCACATTACACACATGCAGCCGGCAACATTACTACACATACAGTTCTCTTTATGCATCCGTGATAAAGATTCATGACCATAAAAGAATAAGAAGGATAAAAAGTAAAAATAAGAATATTTCTATTTCTATGTTCATGATCAACCACTTTCCTCTCGTTTCCCTCATAAAGAAAATAGCACACAAACAAACAAAGACCAGTTCAATGTTAATAAATGACCAACATGTTAAATACAAGCTTGTGACGAGGCTCTGGCTGCAGGCCCAGAAACAGTTCAGGCTTCTTCACAATCTGCTTAACTCATACCAGTAAATTAGTTCACAGATTCGATGAACTTTGAACTTAAAAGGATGTATTTTAATGAAAGCTTAAACAATTAAAATCAAGCAAACTCAGCTCTCCACTTGGAGGAAGCCGCCATGTTTGTTTACACTTGTAACGTTACGTCCTTCACGCTCTGATGCGTGCTGACGTCAGCTCCTAATAATTTCACTGTCTCCATGGTGATGGTGCTCAAGAAAATATCATTTTTTGGGCATTTTTCGAAAATTAGGACAGTTGCCATTTTGTTTGGTAACATTTCAACGCCAAATTTGCAAAAAACAGTGTTTTCAAATCACTACATTATTATTAATACATTCTGAACATGTGGCGGGAAATTCAACAGATTCCCATCATGAAATCATTATTTTACACGGAGAAAACGTTGTGTAGGTGGCTGTTCTCACCAAATGTGTTTTATCCAATAAGGCCCACTTAATTCTTAAGCTTTAAACTCAATCAAATACAATCATTTTATCCTGAAAACACTTGCAAGTGATTTGGAGAGATTAATTAATGACTTTGGAGGAAGAAAATCGTGAACGTAGAAATGTTCTTACTTCCGTGGTAGTTGTCTGACACACCGGCAGCTCCAAGCAACAGTTGCTCCTCACGGATCGGTGACCTCGGCCGACTGAAAGCCATTTTCCAGTTGTTTTCTTCTTCGGTAATTTAATGGTAATTATCCACTAGTCCACGGTAATCCACAAGGTTCGTTCTCCAACAAATGTTTCTCGTTCTCCAACAATTCAGCTTTCAAGCGTTCAGGTTTTGAATAGAGTCTGATGTCAACTCGTGTCAAACTCAGATGCAAAAGGGGAGACGGGATGATTGACAGCTGGTATATACTGGTACCTCGGTCCTACGTCATTACGTTCCCATTACTTTTACTGACGCACGCACGCACGCACATGCGTTTCTGTGATTTCATAAACTGTACCTTGTTCATTTTCTTCATAATCTCATTATTTTCTTTTCATGAGTACCTATTATTGACACAAAAATATATTTATTTTCTTTATTTGTGACATTTGTACTTTATGTAAATCTAAAAATCACACTTCCTCTTTGAATTTCGGATGCTGTATAGGCTATATTCATATTTGGTGTGCGCTGTATATTGATTTGGGGTGCTGTATAATGCGTAATATGTAAGGTAATGTATATTTTTGCCTCTTAGAAAAGAGTTTTTTGCAGAAAAGCAGTTTTACTTTATAATCTGCAATAACAATATTGTAGATTGGGTTTATTTATTTATTTACTTACAAGCCATTTAAATCTAAATGTTAAATCTAAATATAATTGTTAAATCTAAATGTTGAATCTAAATCTACATCTTAAATAAAGCAAATGTTGATTCACAAATATATTTTATAATAGTATTCAGACAGCTTCCATAGTGTCCATAAAATATGTTCCATATGTCCTTAATATTGTTGGGTGTTCAGAAAAGTATTAGACTTTGGTCAAAAAAGTAAAAATATCAAAGTCCAAAGAAAGCAGCAGGATTCAGTGTCTCTCCTTGAGGAGTGTTAGCTGAGCTGCACTCTCACTCAGTAAGGATCGACAGTAAGGAAATATTCTCACATTGTTTACTTACGACATTTAAAATTGTGTTCCTGGCTGTTAAAACAAAAGATTCTAGCAGATGTATCACAAATTTTTACACGTGGTCCCTGCTCTTTATGAAAAGTGTTTTCTATACAGATAATGACAAGGTGGGCGCATGATGCCTCTAGTTCATTTGAGAAGGCCTGACCGATGCCTACTTGGTGTTATTCCCTCTTCTACCAGCACTGGTTCGACAAGCCAGGGACCTCTACTGGCTTGTCAGGGTATTGATCACCACTCTCTCAATAGGAGCACTGATTGTTGTGAACTCCACATCCATAATCACTTTGCCCTTTTAAATTACAGCCCAATGTTGAATAAACATGTTAAATAGCAAAGCCATCCTTAAATCTTTCCAATGCAGATTGTTTTGTATATCTATCTGAAGGCTACATGTGAAAGTGCTTGATCTTAGTCCCAGAGATAAATGAGGAATGAAATGGGAAGGGGACCCTCATCCTCCTCCTCATCATCATCATCATAGTTATGAGATATGCTTTGGAGTTGTTTCAGGCTTTTGTTAAAAAATGTTTTTATAAATATTAATATTACTAGAGATGAGTTTAAAAAAACATGATACCTTTCATATATTATCATCTCAATACATTATCAGAAATCAGACTTTATTTTATCAATGATTTCTCTGGTTGTTTTTCCAAATTAAAGTGGAGAAGAAACTAAAGCTGTGAGTTTTTAGGCCTCAGTAAAAATCAATTGGACTGTGGTGAAACTTAAATCAAATATAATCAAACAAATATCATGGCACCTGCAAATGATTGACTATTTAATGTTATGGTAACCCAACATCACTGAAAGTCAAGGAAGTCACATAACACATAATCATTGTTGATGTCTGATGTTGTCTTTTATTAAAATCAACACCAAACCAGTCAAGTGGTAGAAATAGTGATGAGGAAAAAACTCCCCAAAAAACTTTTTGACAGGGAAAAACCTCAGGAAGAGCAACAGAGGAGGGCTTCCTCTTCCAGGATGGACATAACGAGTCCATATGACTAAAAATGATCCGTATAATGTGAACATATATGGAGGGATGGATCCAGGAGGATGTCAAGCAGCTTCCAGGTGTCGCCAAACAGATGGAGCCTGAGCACCACGACCTCCTCTCCACCATGTAACCTAGAGAGAGACCAGATTTTTGTTTTTAGTTCACAGTGGCTTTGGTAATGTCAACGTATGTTTTCCATGTCAATAAGCCCCTTTGGACTGAATTGAATTGATAGGGGGCGGGGGACAGAGAGACAGACTGACAGAGAGAGAGACTCACTGGCTCTTCAGATAATGTCGGGGGGTCTGGAAGCAAGCAGGGTGCTGAGAGTGGTTCAGTGTGTCAGTGGACTGCTGTGGTGCTCGGATGTCCTGGGATGATCGGCTGGTCCACATCCACTCTAAGATGCTCCAGGAATGCCAAAGACACAGGAAGAGTCCTGCCCTATGAAATCAAAGACAAGTCATCACTACACTTCCTTCTTAGGTTGACAGACATCATGATGTTCTTCCACATTTCTCCTGCAGACTCAATAATCTCTGAATAAATTAACTTTTATTTGTATCGTCACAGATTTATATATATAAAAATAAAACCTGTAGGCTGTTAAATGATGTTAACTTTAGCTTATAACCACTTTATGTCACCTTTGCTAGTCTTGTAGTCTTAGTAAGGACTTACTTAGTATGTTGACTAAATCACAGGTGACCATCGCTCTCCAGCTCGTCTTGTGGTCGGCCACTCTTCTCATCTGGTCGGGAGGACCAACTTCTTCTTTGTCGTCAAGGAAACTGCTGGACGTACTGCAGGAAAAAGTAGAAAAGACAGCTACCTGGTTAAAAAACAAGTGAAGTACAACATTGTGAGCAACATCAAAATCATTAAAAATATGAAATAACTGATGAAGAAAATGTTGTTATTAATAATTGCCTTACCTCTGTCTGGTTCACTTTTAGTATGTAAAAAAACTCAAAGAACAACACAGTGAGTATGATAAATGATCATTAACACGTAGAAGACTTGTTAAAATACTTGTTAATGTTATTAATTATAACCAGACCTTATCAGATATAGCCATCTACTAAAATTGAAGCTCAACATCAAACAACAACAGAGAACCAAATCATTAAGTATTTTATTTATTTTATTATTTACATTTTATTAGTGGAAAGATTTTAATTTAAATAGATAATCACTATCTATTTATTGCAGTATGACAAACTGCACACCCAGTTACAGGATATTTACCTCCGCCAAGGCCAAAGGCTTAGGAGGGAGGTTATTTTTTCACCGGCGTTAGTTTGTTTGTTTGTTTGTCTGTCTGTCTGTCTGTCCTTCTGTTTATTGGTCTATATATTGTATATTTGTGACATCACAAAATTACAGAAATCCTGACGGCTTGTTTTAAGGCACAGTTTCTGAATACGTCTGAATATGTCTGTCCTTCTGTTAACAGGATTACTCCAAAAGTTCGCGATGGATTTGAATGAATGTAGCACAATGAGCAATCCATTAGATTTTGGTGGCGATCCGGATAATGATCCAGATTCAGGAATTTTTTTAAGAATTCCGATCAGCCTGAGCATTAAGACCGCAGGCTATAACACATGAGCAGTGTAACTGATGACGCGTTGATGACGCATGACGCCGCCTTTTTCCTCCTTCTGAGAACAGAGAGAGACTTTGTGTGGATGTGTGGCGAGACTCCGAGGTGCTGGAGCTGCTCTCCGTCCGCGGTGAGAAAGAAAAAAGCGGTAGATGAAGGGATGAGAGACAACGTAAGTGTAACGTTATACAGACATAACAAGGCTGCTGATGAGAGAGGCATCCTGCTGATTATATATAATTTGTTTTTATACATTTTATATAATTTTATTATTTTAATTTTACTTTTTAATTTTTAGATTTACATTTAAATATATAATCCACTATCTAGATTATGCAGTATGACTAACTGGACACCCAGTTTGTCACACTGCAAATATATAAATAGAGTAAAAAAAACATGTACACATTGTAATATATTTTTTTTACCCAATTCATCATTCCTTCAGAATCACACAAACCCATCCTCAAGCGGGCAAGGAAAAACTCCCCTCCAAGACCTTTCATAGGTAAAGAAGGGAAGAAACCTTGAGAAGGACCACACAAGAGGGGACCCCCTTCCTGGGCTGATGGTACCTGGTGGGTTGCATGGCAGACTTAAGTTAAGGGCTGAATCTCAAAATCAATTTGGGATTCCTAGTACTGTTATTAGCAGCCCTCCTTATAACCCAGACTGACGAGCTGTCAGAGTACTACTCTAGACTACAGGTGAGGATCTTACCACCACACGTCTGTATCTTATGGAGTGGCTAACATGCTCTGATCGAGGGCAAGTATGATTAGGACCGCCAACACGTGTGTGTTTCAAAGTGTTTGTGCCCGCCGCTACAGGAGCTGTACCCTGAATGCCATCAACTTTTTTCGATTCAGGCGGCCTCGCGTCCAACAACCAATTCCTGTGGTCTTCCCTCGTAAAAGGTGTTAAGTTGGGCTGAATCCAGTTCCTCTCCAGCTCCGTCTTCCTCACCTGCTCCTGGGCATCTGTACCAGAGGTAGGCCGGTTCAAACTTACCTTATAGTTAGCCCGGTATGGACTTCCTCTGGTTTTCCTCAGTGAAATAGGCGGGAGAACCTGCCTAGTTACTGTCCTCGGTACACTGTCTGTGTCAGGTTTTGGTGTTGCCTTTGCTCGCCGTTGGATAGGTGGGAGAATCCTTTTTGGGGGTGGCAGTGTGGGCTGGAGTGTTCCTGGTGCCTTCTTGATGTCAGCAGTGGTTCCTTTACTCTGCTGCTGACTAGCAAACCTCACACTACGGTTTTTAACGGTGCCATCACGGGGAGGTGGTGCAGGCTTCACGCCAACCGGCTTACCTAATGTCCTCGGTACACTCACTGTGTCAGGTTTCGGTGTTGCCTTTGCTCTCCGTTGGATAGATGGGAGAATCCGTTTTTGGGGTAGCGGTGTGGGCTGGAGTGTTCCAGCTGCAGGATCAGCCTCAGATGGAACCTTCGGTGACATCCCTGTCACGTACACCCTCAGGAAGTTTTTCTCTGGAAAAAAATAACAAAAAACACAACATTAGTCTTTTCTAAAACATGTGCAAGTTGTGATAAATTCATTGATCTTTTATTATTTTTAGTGATGTCCCATTAAGTATTTTTGATATGATTGGGATTTACTTGATTATTTGACTAATAAATAGCCCTAATGCAAGAATATTTATGATATTGATTCAATGTTCCTGTGTTGCTATTGGGGAAATATTTGGCTGTCTTTTATCAATCTGACAAAGCTGAAACTAGCATTAAGCTACTTGACTGATCTAATACAATGGCCTTGATCGGATTAGCTGGGACATCACAAATTATTACTTAAAATATGATATTTGAATAATAGCTTACCCCACATCTCCTGGTGGTTGAAGATCAGAATCTTAAGATCATCTTCAGGGTGAGATGCTCTGAAAGCGTCTATCTCCGACAAAAACTGTGCTATAAAGCCAGAGACATCGGCTGGTTGATAGAGCATTACAGCTCTGGAAATGCACTCCAGCATGCTCTTAAGTCCATACGGACTCGCACGGAGGGTTTCCATCATGCAGTCTCTCTGCAAGTTTCCCGTCAAATTGACGGATCTTAGAAACTTCTGCCTCATCCTGTAAAGTGGAAGAAAGTTCTATTATCTGCTGTAGTCTAAAGTTACTTTCAGTAACTCTCTGTGTCTCGCTGTCCAACCGTCTGTGGCAGTCTGGTATAGATTTCTTAAAAGGGAGTTTTGCCCTTGTGACACGTTAAGCCCACGTTCTGTTCCATGACATCATCAATATGCCTGTGATGATGTCATGCAATGTTTCCCCTCTGACGTCACAGAGCAGAGCTGTGTTGTCATAGAAACCATAGTTGTGTTCTAAGTTCTATTTATTGTGCCACTTTTTCTTTTTTTTGGAATGTCTCCATCCTGAGAGTCTGTGATGCCACTGTGACCTTCAACCACAGTGGCACACTTCAGACACAAAACCTTTTTTTTCTTCACTTTTCTTTTCCTTTTCCACTCATAACCCGGACGGACTACAATATCAATCTACCTGCACCACCTGGAAAATTACAGGTCCAATCTGAGGTCAGACCTGTATGGAGCATGCTCTATAAACCACCATCAACTAAAACTACTAGTTATTTACAATCGAGCATCTTGCATGGTATTGTTGCAGTGAATGCTTTTGTATCCATGTTAAATCCTACAGTCTCAGATGGTTGTCCCCTTTGCTTGGTAAGGGAGACCATATTTCATTGTTTTGTACATTGTCCTAGATTAATGCCTTTATTTGGAACACTTAGTGCATTATTGACGTCTTTCGGGGAGCATTTCACTAAACAGATGTTTATTTAGTTCGTCTTATGGTAAAAAAAAGAAGAAGAAAAGGGCAACTGCTGAATTTCCTTTTTGGTCAAGCAAAATTGGCAATCTATTTAAGCAGGAAAGAAAAACTGGATAGAGGGCAGAGGCGTGACTGTTTATTAGTTTTCAAGAGTCTAGTTAGAGCACGGGTATTGCTGGACTATAAATATTATGTCAAAATGGAGGATTTGGATGCTTTTCAAAATGAGTGGGATTATACATACTTTTCTCTTTAAAGGACTTGGAAATGACTTTTGCAAATGTGTTAATTTAATTTAAGTATTGCTTGTTTGTGTTTTTATATTATAGTCTGTGATTGTCTTTGTTGCAAACCATTGTGAATGTAGAACAAATTTTATCTGAATAAATGATTGTTAAAAAACTCAAAATCTCTCTCCCTCTCCCTCTCAAATTCAAATAAGCTTTTTTTGTCATGAATGTTCAGGTTACATTATTGCCAAAGCTAAATTACACATTAATAAATAATTACATTTCACAAGAAATAATCACAAAATAATCACAATCGCAATATACCAAATACATTTTAAACAGACATTCTTTTACAAATGTAGTCAATCAGAAACATGTTCAGAGCTTGTAGCACCTCTTATTCTATGGCAACAGTCAACATATTTTGACCAGGCGCCTCATCCTCATCATCAGAGACGATGTAGAGGCGGAGGTTGTCGGGTCGGATCGGCTGCGGGAGCACCTCGGCACGTTCAGCGACGCCGTCTGAACTCTGAGAGGAGCCACCTGAGGGCACAAGAATGTACATGCATATTAATATTGTATAAATATACATACACATGAACATTGCTTTGTGATTGCTCAACGAGGAGATAAGAGGCTCCTTATCAAATGTGTACTTTTATGCACAAATGCAGATTCTAGCACTCAGATCCACTTTTACAGGGAAATGTAACTACGTGGAAAAGATGACTCCCAAAATAAAAGCCCAATCACATTGGCTGGATTACGTATAAGAGGACATCCAAAGGACTATTTACACACAGCAGTGAAAAGGCTAACTCACTGCAGCAGTGGGTATAAACACTAGTCTGTACAGTGCACCACAGACAAAAAATATGTATTTGACAAGCTTTAGGACACCATAGGCCTTGAGGAAGTAAAACGGTTGTATTCAGTCAGATGTAGTTACATTCACAGTCTACAGTAATGTCTCTACTGACAAAAGTGAGTGAAGAATTTGTCTTTTATCCATATTTGGATAACAAAGTTCCACATAATAATCTTGTTTTCTTTATTTTTCTAAAAATCTATCTTTTGGTTGACACAGGGGGACAATCACATTCAGCCAAAACAATGAGTCACAACTCTGCTGTAGCCAATCAGATTGCAACTATGCAGTGTCCCCCCACCCCCAACACCACCCACCCCCCCCAGGACTAAGCTCAGCACCATGGGTGATCGGGCCTTCTGTTCCGCGGCCCCCCGTCTATGGAACTCCCTCCCTGACCATCTGAGGTCTCCACAGACTACCGACAGCTTTAAAAAAAGGACTTAAAACCTTCCTTTTTTGCAGAAGCTATGACTTTTAAATGAACCTTGCTGGTTGTTGCTTTTACGCTCATATTTTTTTTTTTTTTTTTTTTTATGATGTTAGCTTTTTATCTATTTCTTATATTGTTGATTTTCCTGCTTTTACTTTGTAGCACTTTGAGATTTGTTTCAAATGAAAAGTGCGTTACAAATAAAATTTATTATTATTATTATTAACATGTTAAATACAAGCTTGTGACGAGGCTCTGGCTGCAGGCCCAGAAACAGTTCAGGCTTCTTCATAATCTGCTTAAACTCATACTAGTAAATTAGTTCACAGATTCGATGAACTTTGAACTTAAAAGGATGTATTTTAATGAAAGCTTAAACAATTAAAATCAAGCAAACTCAGCTCTCCACTTCGAGAAAGCCGCCATGTTTGTTTACACTTGTAACGTTACGTCCTTCACGCTCTGACGCGTGCTGACGTCAGCTCCTAATAATTTCACTGTCTCCATGGTGATGGTGCTCAAGAAAATATCATTTTTGGGCATTTTTCGAAAATTAGGACAGTTGCCATTTTGTTTGGTAACATTTCAACGCCAAATTTGCAAAAACAGTGTTTTCAAATCACTACATTATTATTAATACATTATGAACATGTGGCGGGAAATTCAACAGATTCCCATCATGAAATCATTATTTTACACGGAAAAAACGTTGTGTAGGTGGCTGTTCTCACCAAATGTGTTTTATCCAATAAGGCCCACTTAATTCTTAAGCTTTAAACTCAATCAAATACAATCATTTTATCCTGAAAACACTTGCAAGTGATTTGGAGAGATTAATTAATGACTTTGGAGGAAGAAAATCGTGAACGTAGAAATGTTCTTACTTCCGTGGTAGTTGTCTGACACACCGGCAGCTCCAAGCAACAGTTGCTCCTCACGGATCGGTGACCTCGGCCGACTGAAAGCCATTTTCCAGTTGTTTTCTTCTTCGGTAATTTAATGGTAATTATCCACTAGTCCACGGTAATCCACAAGGTTCGTTCTCCAACAAATGTTTCTCGTTCTCCAACAATTCAGCTTTCCAGCGTTCAGGTTTTGAATAGCGTCTGATGTCAACTCGTGTCAAACTCAGATGCAAAAGGGGAGACGGAATGATTGACAGCTGGTATATACTGGTACCTCGGTCCTACGTCATTACGTTCCCATTACTTTTACTGACGCACGCACGCACGCACATGCGTTTCTGTGATTTCGTAAACTGTACCTTGTTCATTTTCTTCATAATCTCATTATTTTCTTTTCATGAGTACCTATTATTGACACAAAAATATATTTATTTTCTTTATTTGTGACATTTGTACTTTATGTAAATCTAAAAATCACACTTCCTCTTTGAATTTCGGATGCTGTATAGGCTATATTCATATTTGGTGTGCGCTGTATATTGATTTGGGGTGCTGTATAATGCGTAATATGTAAGGTAATGTATATTTTTGCCTCTTAGAAAAGAGTTTTTTGCAGAAAAGCAGTTTTACTTTATAATCTGCAATAACAATATTGTAGATTGGGTTTATTTATTTATTTACTTACAAGCCATTTAAATCTAAATGTTAAATCTAAATATAATTTTTAAATCTAAATGTTGAATCTAAATCTACATCTTAAATAAAGCAAATGTTGATTCACAAATATATTTTATAATAGTATTCAGACAGCTTCCATAGTGTCCATAAAATATGTTCCATATGTCCTTAATATTGTTGGGTGTTCAGAAAAGTATTAGACTTTGGTCAAAAAAGTAAAAATATCAAAGTCCAAAGAAAGCAGCAGGATTCAGTGTCTCTCCTTGAGGAGTGTTAGCTGAGCTGCACTCTCACTCAGTAAGGATCGACAGAGAGGAAATATTCTCACATTGTTTACTTACGACATTTAAAATTGTGTTCCTGGCTGTTAAAACAAAAGATTCTAGCAGATGTATCACAAATTTTTACACGTGGTCCCTGCTCTTTATGAAAAGTGTTTTCTATACAGATAATGACAAGGTGGGCGCATGATGCTCTAGTTCATTTGAGAAGGCCTGACCGATGCCTACTTGGTGTTATTCCCTCTTCTACCAGCACTGGTTCGACAAGCCAGGGACCTCTACTGGCTTGTCAGGGTATTGATCACCACTCTCTCAATAGGAGCACTGATTGTTGTGAACTCCACATCCATAATCACTTTGCCCTTTTAAATTAAAGCCCAATGTTGAATAAACATGTTAAATAGCAAAAGCCATCCTTAAATCTTTCCAATGCAGATTGTTTTGTATAATCTATCTGAAGGCTACATGTGAAAGTGCTTGATCTTAGTCCCAGAGATAAATGAGGAATGAAATGGGAAGGGGACCCTCATCATCATCATAGTTATGAGATATGCTTAGGAGTTGTTTCAGGCTTTGTTAAAAAATGTTTTAATATAATATATAATATAAAATAAATATATAAAATGTTTAATATAAATATTAATATTACTAGAGATGAGTTTAAAAAACATGATACCTTTCATATATTATCATCTCAATACATTATCAGAAATCAGACTTTATTTTATCAATGATTTCTCTGGTTGTTTTTCCAAATTAAAGTGGAGAAGAAACTAAAGCTGTGAGTTTTTAGGCCTCAGTAAAAATCAATTGGACTGTGGTGAAACTTAAATCAAATATAATCAAACAAATATCATGGCACCTGCAAATGATTGACTATTTAATGTTATGGTAACCCAACATCACTGAAAGTCAAGGAAGTCACATAACACATAATCATTGTTGATGTCTGATGTTGTCTTTTATTAAAATCAACACCAAACCAGTCAAGTGGTAGAAAATAGTGATGAGGAAAAAACTCCCCAAAAAACTTTTTGACAAGGAAAAACCTCAGGAAGAGCAACAGAGGAGGGCTTCCTCTTCCAGGATGGACATAACGAGTCCATATGACTAAAAATGATCCGTATAATGTGAACATATATGGAGGGATGGATCCAGGAGGATGTCAAGCAGCTTCCAGGTGTCGCCAAACAGATGGAGCCTGAGCACCACGACCTCCTCTCCACCATGTAACCTAGAGAGAGGACCAGATTTTTGTTTTTAGTTCACAGTGGCTTTGGTAATGTCAACGTATGTTTTCCATGTCAATAAGCCCCTTTGGACTGAATTGAATTGATAGGGGGCGGGGGACAGAGAGACAGACTGACAGAGAGAGAGACTCACTGGCTCTTCAGATAATGTCGGGGGTCTGGAAGCAAGCCAGGTGCTGAGAGTGGTTCAGTGGACTGCTGTGGTGCTCGGATGTCCTGGGATGATCGGCTGGTCCACATCCACTCTAAGAAGCTCCAGGAATGCCAAAGACACAGGAAGAGTCCTATCAGGTTTTACTGGGTTTTAAGGTGGTGGACCCAAATGCAGAGAGAGGAGGAGATGACGCAGGTATCATTCAAAGATTTAATTAAACTAACAGCGAAACAAAAAGGCAGCTGGTCCGGCATGCCATCCACAAAAAGCTTGAAAATAACAAAACTTGAAAACACAAAACACACACTAGAATATCTACTTACTGGTGACACGCAACACAGGGAAGCAACGACGAACCGACAAAGACAGAGGGGAACACACAGGCTTAAATACACAAGGGGATTACACACAGGTGGAACGAATCAGGGTGGGGCAAACAATCAGAAAAAGGCGGGAAAACAAACAAAGGCAGGTAGCAAAACTAGACAAGACACAGGAGGACCGAATTACAAAATAAAACAGGAAACACACTATGTAGACCATGACAAGTCCTGCCCTATGAAATCAAAGACAAGTCATCACTACACTTCCTCCTTTGGGTTGACAGACATCATGATGTTCTTCCACATTTCTCCTGCAGACTCAATAATCTCTAAATAAATTAACTTTTATTTGTATCGTCACAGATTTATATATATAAAAATAAAACCTGTAGGCTGTTAAATGATGTTAGCTTATAACCACTTTATGTCACCTTTGCTAGTCTTGTAGTCTTAGTAAGGACTTACTTAGTATGTTGACTAAATCACAGGTGACCATCGCTCTCCAGCTCGTCTTGTGGTCGGCCACTCTTCTCATCTGGTCGGGAGGACCAACTTCTTCTTTGTCGTCAAGGAAACTGCTGGATGTACTGCAGGAAAAAGTAGAAAAAGACAGCTACCTGGTTAAAAAACAAGTGAAGTACAACATTGTGAGCAACATCAAAAATCATTAAAAATATGAAATAACTGATGAAGACATTGTCCTAGATTAATGCCTTTATTTGGAACACTTAGTGCATTATTGACGTCTTTCGGGGAGCATTTCACTGAACAGATGTTTATTTGGTTCGTCTTATGGTAAAAAAAAGAAGAAGAAAAGGGCAACTGCTGAATTTCCTTTTTGGTCAAGCAAAATTGGCCATCTATTTAAGCAGGGAAGAAAAACTGGATAGAGGGCAGAGGCGTGACTGTTTATTAGTTTTCAAGAGTCTAGTTAGAGCACGGGTATTGCTGGACTATAAATATTATGTCAAAATGGAGGATTTGGATGCTTTTCAAAATGAGTGGAATTATACATACTTTTCTCTTTAAAGGACTTGGAAATGACTTTTGCAAATGTGTTAATTTAATTTAAGTATTGTTTGTTTTTATATTATAGTCTGTGATTGTCTTTGTTGCAAACCATTGTGAATGTAGAACATTTTTTATCTGAATAAATGATTGTTAAAAAACTCAAAATCTCTCTCCCTCTCCTCTCAAATTCAAATTCAAATAAGCTTTTTTGGCATGAATGTTCAGGTTACATTATTGCCAAAGCTAAATTACATATTAATGAATAATTACATTTCACAAAAAATAATCACAAAATAATCACAATCACAATATACCAAATACATTTTAAACAGACATTCTTTTACAAATGTAGTCAATCAGAAACACGTTCAGAGCTTGTAGCACCTCTTATTCTATGGCAACAGTCAACATATTTTGCAGCTAATATTGCACATTGATTTTTCTCCCCACATAAATATGGTAGTTTCTGAGGATTTGGGAGATGGATAAACTCAGGATACAGGTTATTTATTTTTTCAAAGAAAACATCTCTCACATCCTTATATTTCTCACAGCACAGTAAGAACTGAGATTCTGTCTCCACCTCTCTTGTATGACAACGTGAACACAGCCTGACCTCCTCGGGTAGTCTGTTCTGCCTGTGACGGCCTGGTTCTATGGCCAGGCTGTGTTTTTTGAGATGATTTGGTTGGGCCAAATTGTTTGGTGTCTGTCCTGAAGCCCTGGTGTGTGTGTGGGGGGGGGGGCAGAGCTTCAGGGCTAGCTGGCAGAGAGGGCTCTTATCTTTTTTCTCTTGGCACTGCAGGGCCCTGTGCTGGTAGGAGTGTGGGTCGCTAGATAGGAGGTGTTTATAAAATGTGATCGTTTTTTAATTTAAATTATTAGGGGGTATTGACCAAGTTCTGCTCTGCATGCATTATTGGCTGTGTGTCTGTGAACTCTAAGTATGTTTTTGTACAATTCTGTATGCAGGGTTTCCAGTGGACGTTTTTCTCATTTTGGGAGGTCTTGGCTGGCTATTGGACCCCACACTTCACTGCCATATAGTATTATTGGGTCTATTACTGTAGGGCTGCGAAGGAAATTGTGAAATTTGGTTTGTGTATGCTCTCATATTCATTAAGCCTATAGTTCAGAGAGGAGAAAAAAATCAGGTCTATTTAATTAATGCTAGTTAACCTCAGAGAAGTCTGTAATGAACTCAACAATGAAGTGAACAGAATTTAGATGATCACCCAAAATAAGCACACCCATACTTTTTTAAAATTGTGTTATAATGTACTCAATCATCAATGTTGTTTTCAGGATAAATATTTGAAATGAAGCTATTTGCTGTCTAATTCTTATACTGACAGCCTCTAGCAGGGTTCATTTAAAATATTTATCCTAAAAACAACATTGATGATTGGGCTAAATGAAGAGCTGCAATCAATTTGAATTTGATATTGAATGAGTGAATTCACACATGCGCATTGAGCTGCACCCGCAGACACGTCATTTGCATCTCTGAAGTTCCAACCATCGCCTGCACTTGGCCTCAAACCATGGAGCTATCAACAGAGGAGCTCCTCCAGAAGTTGGAGGAGTCAGGAATAAATGTGACCGAAGGGGAGGCACAGAGATTCGAAGGTAATATTAGGTTGATATAGTACGTTATATGTTCTATGCAGTCTTTTCTGTCGAAATTGAATGAACTTTAGCTAAATTGAATGGCTAAATTGTTAGCTAGCATATCTAGAAAATTACGAGCCTAAAGCTAGCTAACGTTTGTTAACGTTCGTTAGCTAAAGTTCGTTAGCTAGCTAATGTTAGCTAGCCAAAGTCAGCCATTTTATCCCTTCAAGAATACAGGTTAGAGTACATGACCAAAGGTATAGCTGACCATCTCTGCTAACATTACAGTATATGTTTTTTTTAACTGAGTTGAACGGAATGGCTTGCTTGCTAACTAACTAACTAGCTAACGTTAGCTAATGTTAGCAAACCTATTGCACTGAGTTGTCATCACTCTGAAATAGCCTGTGAGGTTCCACTTTAAACTTACAATTTTTATGATTGCATCGAACGTTAATGTTTCATGTGCAGTATGCCTCCATGAGAGTTACGTGAAAAGTGCCATTAATTCGCCATATCATTGTGTTTGTGCTTGACATGAGTAGGCCTAACCTTAAAGATGGGGTCCATGATGTTGGAAAGCTAGCATAATTTGAAAGTAGCATCGCCTCAGGAGCTCCATCTAAGCCCAGATCAGTCCACTCTTTTGTTTCTGTAACTGAAAAAAGCAGTTTGAGTAACGTAAATTTTGTCGAGCAATGTTTTATATCCGCCGTCTCCCCTCGTTGATAATCCTGTTTGTCTGACTTCACTTTGAGCTGTTAAAATAAATAGTTTAAACCTGCAGTATCTTATAAAGTAAACTAACAGAACATAAACAACTAAATCAAAGTTGTATTTTTCGATAATATGGTAATAGTGGTACGAGTTCGTGCTCGTTGTCCAGTGTTTTAAGAGCTGAGTTTTCTCTTCCATTCTCCAGTAAACGTGCGGCGGAGACGCGCTTTCTAGTTCACGCTGGTGCACGGTAATGGTACGTGTCCACAGGCTCCGTCCTTTCCACGCTTGCCATTCATTGTCTATGTGAACGGCCGTGCAATACATTCTGATAGCGTGGCGGCGCGATTCGAGAAACGGAGCGTCGCGACGCCCGCTCCTCATTTGTATAAAGTTGAGGGCTAGTCTACTTTATGCAAATCGCGGGCGTCCGACGCGACTCGCCGCCTCTCGAAACTCCGGAGAATCTTTAAAATAAACGTTGTCGATCCAAAATAAAGACAGATTCATCAACTGCATGGCTTATTTCTCGCCTCAAATGTTTTCAGAAACACATTTCAGTGAACTATTTTCGTGAAATAAGAGAAAGTTTCCGAACGAGCCTCCTTGTTGGTCCGATTTGAAATCCGGGAGCGGACAGCCCACAAGGGAAGCGTTTGTCCAATGAGGTCCAGCCGGAAGTATTTGCGCGGTTGTAGGAGGTATAGTTTTCTTTGTTGTGGGTCAGAAGCAAGTCAAGAGATGGAGGAAAAATTAATTACGGTAGTTTCAGGGTTTAACATACTATACGATGTTTCGTTGCCGAGTTACAGAAACAACACACAGAGGAATGCAGCTTGGAAGAGAGTTGCAGAGATTGTTGGTGTTTCCGGTGGGTTTAAAAGATATATTTGTCTGTAGCCTGTATGTTTAGTTCTCAGTATTGTAACTGATTACAATAACATGCATTTTGTAATTTAGCTATGTTACTTCGTTACATGTAACTACAGTTACTCCCCAACACTGACTATCACACAAAAGGAAAAGGTTAGATGATAAAATTGTATTCATAAACACTGACGTAAGACACAGTAAATTGATGTGCTTTCTTCATCCTATGTTCTCATTACAGGACATCTGCCGCACAAGGTGGAAGAGCCTCCGGGATCAATTTAAAAAAGAGCAAAATAAAGATCAGGAGAGGAGTGGGGCTGGGGCCTCCTCACACCGGCCATGGCGGTTCATGGCTGTGATGGAGTTTTTAAGGCCATTTGTTGATAATAGGTCAACTGCCTCCAATTTAGCCAGGAGGGTCCCAGACACTCCATCCACTCCATCCACTATCCATCCTGCCCTCCCTGCAGCACAGCCTGTATCCCCTATCCGTTCCCCCTCCCCTGCAGCGTCCAACCACCACCACCCTCCCTGCAGCACAGCCTGTGTCCACAAGCCACCCCCCCCTCCCTGAAGCATCCAACCACCACCGCCCCTCCCTGCAGCACAGTCAGTCCCCCCCAAAGTGCAACCCAGTGAGCCAGCTGCACCCACTCCACGGCCCCTTCCAAAAGAAGGCGAGCAGAGCAAGGTGCTTCAGTGAGTCCCTTTGAGAGGAGACTCCTCCTTGCACTGGAGGATGACAGCCCCCCATCCACACCCCCACCTCCAACATCTGATGCAGATGAACTTTTTTTTAAAAGTCTCCTGCCATCTTTGAAGCAGCTTCCTGATAGGAAGAAGGAGGAGGTCAAGCTCAAAATACATCAGCTCCTTTTTGATGCAGGGGCAGATTAGTGTTCAGTTCCACAAGTTATATGTTCAGTTCGTTTATATAGTATTTATGTTACCGTTGTTTTTGAATTTATGTGTTATTAATAAATCTCTTTGAACTGTATATTGGTTATTATATAATCCGCTGCTTATAAAACAATGCTACAGTTCTTATTAATAAAAGTTGCACTATAGTATATGCAGACAGTATGGTTGGGACACAACTATACTGTCTGCACAAGCACAACTATACTGTCACAACTATACTGTTTATAGTTGTGACAGTATAGTTGTGCTTGTGCAGACAGTATAGTTGTGACAGTATAGTTGTGCTTGTGCAGACAGTATAGTTGTGACAGTATAGTTGTGCTTGTGTAGACACTATAGTTGTGCTTGTGCAGACAGTATATTTGTGACAGTATAGTTGTGCTTGTGCAGACAGCATATTGAAACATTGCTCTTTATGCATTATATATGTGGCTCTTAAAAGAGCCTTTTGGTTGTGTAGTGCTCTACACGTTTTCTTGCATGGATCAGCACCCTCTTGGCAAAAGTGTGAGGTGAAGCTCTCTCTCAAACGAATGGCCTCCCTTGTGGCGTTGGTTGACCCCATCCTGGCAACATGCTGGAGAACAGCAGCAGCAGCAGTGTTTTCTGGCACGTGGTGATGTGGTTCTGCCTCCCTCATGTCTGTGACCCTCAGGAAGTTGTGAAGGACACAGGTGGCCTTCACACACAGCTCTGCAGTCCCTGGGCTGACTCCAATTACACGCCGGTACATGCGCCACTGGGATGTGAGGATGCCAAAAGTATCCTCAACCACCAACCTGGCACGGCTGAGGCGGGTAATTGACATCCTCTGCTCCCTGCTGATGTTGGAGCCTGGGAACGGCCGCATCAGGTTCCTGCGGAGGGGAAAGGCCTCATCTCCCACAAAGACATGTGGCAGTGAGCCTCTGTGCTCTGCTCATGGAACCACAGAATCTTGTGGGAGGTCCAGGGTGCCATCTCGGAGGCCCTCTCCAAAAGCGGAGTTGTGGAGAGACCCACCGTCGCTGGTTCTCCCGTATCCGCCGATGTCAACCACCCGGAAATGGTACTGCGCATCTAGAACTGCCAAGAGGACAATAGAATATGTCCCCTTGCAGTTGTAGAACAGCGAGCCGGAGTTGGAGGGGGCATTGATGACAACATGTTTGCCATCTATGGAGCCAACACAGTTAGGGAAGTTCCAGTGATGATGGAACTCCTCTGCTATGGTCCTCCAGTCCTCCATGGTTGGAGTAGTCATCACCTCACTCACCATGGACTCCCAGATAGCTGCTGCCACATCCCTAACGATCCTGCTCACTGTGCAGACCCCCACACGATAATTTAAGGCTATCGTGTGGAATGAGTCGCCTGTAGCAAGATATCTGTAAATACATATATGAAGACATTAGCCTTGTATTAACTACAATATGTAGCTGTGAGGCATACACAGTATTACTGTAATTCAAACAAACATAATGGCTAAAGACTACAGGAAGGCTCATGGGGTCTAGTACAACAACTTTCTGTTGACATGTCCTAACTAATGTTGAGTTGAAATTAAAATATTACCTAGTTATGTAGTGCCTACAGGGCACTTAATGGGCCCAACTACATTATTCCAAAGTATAAGGATTTAATAACAAAAGTAATACTGCACAAAATAAATTAGCTGGGTACAACACTATGTCTATAACTGACTCTATACATGTTGATAATGGAATTTCACCGCTTCATTTATAATATAGGAAAGCTGAAACAGGAACAGGTAAAGTAGGCTATAGTTGTAACGTTAGCTTGTTATTTTCACAGTTTGCTCACAGCCATTATGGCAGTAGGACCGTGGAACTTCGTGCCAGCATGTTAATTAAACAACAGGACAATTAACCACTGAAACAGAATGGATGTATGGACAAAAATCAATGCAGTTTACCGTAGGCAAATGGCGAGGCGCTCGGGTGGACCGATCGCCTCGCGGTAGCTGGTGTCCATCCGAGAGATTCGGTCTCCAATTTTAGTCAGCACCTCATCAAACTGGCCTCTGGTGAGTCTGAAGTACTGCTGGAACATCGTGTCATCCAGGCGAAGTTCCGCGACCAAACGATGGTATTCGCCGTGCTGTTTGCGGGCCTGGAGGATAGGGTGGACCCAGAACCTGCGACGGCGACGGAGTTGGTACCTCTGGTACCGCAAATAAAGCAGGGCAATCGCGAAGATACGTTTCCTTCTTCTGTTCATGGCAGCTGACAGTGGGTTATGATCCGCTATCCCTCCAAAACTTGAAATAAAGCGGGGAAAACGTCACCGCCCAGTATTGGTCAATCATCTATTGTGTCACCACCTAGTGACACGCCCACCAAGCGTCCAATGTTGGGAAGCGTCGCGATAAAAAAACGCCCCTGTTGACATGTACCATGAGGGTAGAGTACGAGCAGGGAGGCAGGGAGGCATCTGATTGGTTCTCTACTACTGGGCACAGAAGCACTGACTGGGAGACGTTTTTACAGGATTACAGCAGCTACAGATGACGGATCTTTTCCGGTCTTTTTTCAGAGCTCATAAGAAATGGATTGCTGTCGGGGTGTAAAGACCATTTCAACCAATATAACAAAAAGTGTATACTGGATAAATCATGGACCCCATCTTTAACATTAGCGAATATTAAAAAAGTGCATTTCACTTTAAATCCCTTTATTTTATGTTGTTACTCTTATACTATTGTCGGGGGTATTATTTAGTTTTGGTTTGGTTTGGTTTGGTTTTGAGTGGAGTTTTTCAAGCGAACGATATCCCGTTGATGATGTCATCGGCATGCTCAGCCCGTCTCAGTCTGGTACGGAGATTTCTGCCGAGAGGTGAGCTCGCATGAGTGTACTTGTCCGTAAAATATATTAGTGTTTTAAAAAGTTGATAGAAACGTTTTAATTCATTAACTAAATGCACGGTGGAGCTGGTGAAGTGTCTTTGTTTGAATGAGGACTGTCTACATTGGAGCGTTTTGTCGAGTGAGTTACAGGAATGATATTTTAGCAGCTTGTGTTTGTAGGCTAACGTTAGCTTGATTGAGTGAAGCTCTTGTGTTACATTCTAGGTGTGCCTGACAGAGCAGCCGCTGATTTTTGTACTTGTGCTCCTTTTCTTTTGTCCGGGTGTGATTGTATGTTTTGGGCCCTGTCTGTTTATTTCCAGCCTGGACTGTGTGCAGCACAGACCGGCTAAGTGAACGTTACACATGCAAGTTACAAAACCTGGCGTTATCGTTATGGTGTATTATTAGCTTGTCAAATTCGTTTACCGTTTCGCATGTGTCAATAATGCAGGATTTCCGCCAGTGTAGGCAAACCAAAGCCTTAAGTATCAGGGGACAACGTATTTTAATGATGTTTTTCAAATTAAAATGTGTTATTCAAGTAGCGAACACCTAACTCCTTAAAGTGGCAGTAGGCAACAATTTTTTGGAATAATTTGGCAAAAGTTCCATAATAACCTTTCAACATATTGTAATTCAAGTGGTCTGAGAGAAAATTAGACTTCTGCTCCTCCTCATGGCTCTGTTTTCAGGCTTTAGAAAAATCTAGCCCGTTATGGCAGATTTTGATCAATCACAGGTAATTTCAGAGAGAGAGAGTGTTCCTATTGGCTGTGCTCCGGTCATGTGACCAGAACTTGGCTTCCTTCAACAGATTTTACAATGGCGGCTGCCTCACAAACTTTCTCATTTTACAGCTAAACAGTAACTCCAAGATGATTCTGAAAACACTTGAGGCGAGAAATAGGCATTACAGTAACAGAATATTGATTCATATTTGATCAGCGCTGCCTAGTTTGACCGTTTGATCGGAGATCGCGAGTGATTGACAGCCGGCTCTCATAGACTGCAGCTGGACAGCGGACCTTGTTTTCCTCCGGTAAGTGAAATCCTTCAGATGCCGTTAGGAGCACCGGAGGACACAGTAGGACACAGAGGAACATGATTTTTTTCAGGTTACCTCTTTCATGTACTACTGTCACAATATAGCGGCCATTTTATAAAAATAACTTATTTTAATCATATTTGCCCCAATCTCGCCTACTTCAGCTTTAAGTGATTTCCATCTGCTTTGTGTACACTTATTAAAGGGCACTGTCAATATTATTTCTTGTAAACCCACAAAGGGTGCTACAAAGCCTACAGTATAAATTACACTTTAAAATCTTATTTCATTGTGTCCTACAGATGTTGACTTCCGCGCTGCGCTGATCCTGCTGCCCCACATCTTTAAACAGAAGGCCGACCAGTTCATTACATTGGGACAGGTATGGAGTTAGTTCTTATTATCCACTGGAAAGGGTTTTGGGGTAAAACACTTGTTTTTGTAAACACTTGTTTACACTTTCAGGCTGTGTTTGCTAAACTATGATGATGGTCTTAAGTCTTGATCATGAAGCTTGATCTGTTTTGATAACTTGCTAACTTCACCATTGTTCTGACATTTTTATTTTCTTTGAACAGCATGACGCTCCAAGCCCTACCCAACTGTACAGTTGGTAGACACCGACTGGAAGATGGCCTTTACCAGGAAGGTTCCAGTTTCGGTCAAAGTGGACAGTATGGACCTGTGCAGGGGAACAGGAATTGAAAATGGGGTAATTGCAGCCTTCTGTGCCTACTTTGTTTTTAACTTGGCTTACCCAGCCTACATGAAGAACACACTGACCTTTCTCCAACATACCTTACTGAACATTACTGTGGTGGTTGACAAGCCCCTACCAGTCACTGTGACCCGAATGATCAATCTTCTCTACTAAAAATGCCACGACCGTATACTGTAGATGTACAAGGTGTAGAAGAACCACCTTCACCTTAATGAAACTGGTTCAACATGTTGGACTTTCAGTCCCTCGATGTGTACAGTGTTGATGTTAAGTTAGAAACATTTGACATTTTTGATTTTTTTTTTTAAGAAAAAAGGGGGGAAAAGTTGTTGTTCAATGAAATGTTATGCTGGATGGTATTGTATTGTATTGCATTGATGAAGTTTACATTATTAAGAAAAATCTGTTTTAGCTCATTTCAGTTGCGCTACTAGGCAACAGTTTGAGTCCACTTCCTGTCAACTGATGTCAGGTAGTGTCTAGAAGGGAACCAGCAAACTAGGGAAACTCTTGCGAGATTGTCAAGGTTAGGCATTGACCTCGAATGGTTAAGGTTATGATAAGTCGTCGGGGCAGCGAGTCTCGTGAGTTTTTTGCAAGTTTTTGCAGATCTCAGATCAGATTTCGCAGTTTGCGGGCTTCCTTCTAGACATGGCCCTGATGTCATTGACATACACTGCAACCGGAAATAAACTGGGACACATTTAGAATGTTTTACGTTTTAAAACTGTTTATTGGTCTATATATTGTATATTTGTGACATCACAAAATTACAGAAATCCTGACGGCTTGTTTTAAGGCACAGTTTCTGAATACGTCTGAATATGTCTGTCCTTCTGTTAACAGGAATTACTCCAAAAGTTCGCGATGGATTTGAATGAATGTAGCACAATGAGCAATCCATTAGATTTTGGTGGCGATCCGGATAATGATCCAGATTCAGGAATTTTTTTAAGAATTCCGATCAGCCTGAGCATTAAGATCCAGATTCAGAGCTGCAATCAATTTGAATTTTGATATTTGAATGAGTGAATTCACACATGCGCATTGAGCTGCACCCGCAGACACGTCATTTGCATCTCTGAAGTTCCAACCATCGCCTGCACTTGGCCTCAAACCATGGAGCTATCAACAGAGGAGCTCCTCCAGAAGTTGGAGGAGTCAGGAATAAATGTGACCGAAGGGGAGGCACAGAGATTCGAAGGTAATATTAGGTTGATATAGTACGTTATATGTTCTATGCAGTCTTTTCTGTCGAAATTGAATGAACTTTAGCTAAATTGAATGGCTAAATTGTTAGCTAGCATATCTAGAAAATTACGAGCCTAAAGCTAGCTAACGTTTGTTAACGTTCGTTAGCTAAAGTTCGTTAGCTAGCTAATGTTAGCTAGCCAAAGTCAGCCATTTTATCCCTTCAAGAATACAGGTTAGAGTACATGACCAAAGGTATAGCTGACCATCTCTGCTAACATTACAGTATATGTTTTTTTTAACTGAGTTGAACGGAATGGCTTGCTTGCTAACTAACTAACTAGCTAACGTTAGCTAATGTTAGCAAACCTATTGCACTGAGTTGTCATCACTCTGAAATAGCCTGTGAGGTTCCACTTTAAACTTACAATTTTTATGATTGCATCGAACGTTAATGTTTCATGTGCAGTATGCCTCCATGAGAGTTACGTGAAAAGTGCCATTAATTCGCCATATCATTGTGTTTGTGCTTGACATGAGTAGGCCTAACCTTAAAGATGGGGTCCATGATGTTGGAAAGCTAGCATAATTTGAAAGTAGCATCGCCTCAGGAGCTCCATCTAAGCCCAGATCAGTCCACTCTTTTGTTTCTGTAACTGAAAAAGCAGTTTGAGTAACGTAAATTTTGTCGAGCAATGTTTTATATCCGCCGTCTCCCCTCGTTGATAATCCTGTTTGTCTGACTTCACTTTGAGCTGTTAAAATAAATAGTTTAAACCTGCAGTATCTTATAAAGTAAACTAACAGAACATAAACAACTAAATCAAAGTTGTATTTTTCGATAATATGGTAATAGTGGTACGAGTTCGTGCTCGTTGTCCAGTGTTTTAAGAGCTGAGTTTTCTCTTCCATTCTCCAGTAAACGTGCGGCGGAGACGCGCTTTCTAGTTCACGCTGGTGCACGGTAATGGTACGTGTCCACAGGCTCCGTCCTTTCCACGCTTGCCATTCATTGTCTATGTGAACGGCCGTGCAATACATTCTGATAGCGTGGCGGCGCGATTCGAGAAACGGAGCGTCGCGACGCCCGCTCCTCATTTGTATAAAGTTGAGGGCTAGTCTACTTTATGCAAATCGCGGGCGTCCGACGCGACTCGCCGCCTCTCGAAACTCCGGAGAATCTTTTAAAATAAACGTTGTCGATCCAAAATAAAGACAGATTCATCAACTGCATGGCTTATTTCTCGCCTCAAATGTTTTCAGAAACACATTTCAGTGAACTATTTTCGTGAAATAAGAGAAAGTTTCCGAACGAGCCTCCTTGTTGGTCCGATTTGAAATCCGGGAGCGGACAGCCCACAAGGGAAGCGTTTGTCCAATGAGGTCCAGCCGGAAGTATTTGCGCGGTTGTAGGAGGTATAGTTTTCTTTGTTGTGGGTCAGAAGCAAGTCAAGAGATGGAGGAAAAATTAATTACGGTAGTTTCAGGGTTTAACATACTATACGATGTTTCGTTGCCGAGTTACAGAAACAACACACAGAGGAATGCAGCTTGGAAGAGAGTTGCAGAGATTGTTGGTGTTTCCGGTGGGTTTAAAAGATATATTTGTCTGTAGCCTGTATGTTTAGTTCTCAGTATTGTAACTGATTACAATAACATGCATTTTGTAATTTAGCTATGTTACTTCGTTACATGTAACTACAGTTACTCCCCAACACTGACTATCACACAAAAGGAAAAGGTTAGATGATAAAATTGTATTCATAAACACTGACGTAAGACACAGTAAATTGATGTGCTTTCTTCATCCTATGTTCTCATTACAGGACATCTGCCGCACAAGGTGGAAGAGCCTCCGGGATCAATTTAAAAAAGAGCAAAATAAAGATCAGGAGAGGAGTGGGGCTGGGGCCTCCTCACACCGGCCATGGCGGTTCATGGCTGTGATGGAGTTTTTAAGGCCATTTGTTGATAATAGGTCAACTGCCTCCAATTTAGCCAGGAGGGTCCCAGACACTCCATCCACTCCATCCACTATCCATCCTGCCCTCCCTGCAGCACAGCCTGTATCCCCTATCCGTTCCCCCTCCCTGCAGCGTCCAACCACCACCACCCTCCCTGCAGCACAGCCTGTGTCCACAAGCCACCCCCCCTCCCTGAAGCATCCAACCACCACCGCCCTCCCTGCAGCACAGTCAGTCCCCCCCAAAGTGCAACCCAGTGAGCCAGCTGCACCCACTCCACGGCCCCCTTCCAAAAGAAGGCGAGCAGAGCAAGGTGCTTCAGTGAGTCCCTTTGAGAGGAGACTCCTCCTTGCACTGGAGGATGACAGCCCCCCATCCACACCCCCACCTCCAACATCTGATGCAGATGAACTTTTTTTTAAAAGTCTCCTGCCATCTTTGAAGCAGCTTCCTGATAGGAAGAAGGAGGAGGTCAAGCTCAAAATACATCAGCTCCTTTTTGATGCAGGGGCAGATTAGTGTTCAGTTCCACAAGTTATATGTTCAGTTCGTTTATATAGTATTTATGTTACCGTTGTTTTTGAATTTATGTGTTATTAATAAATCTCTTTGAACTGTATATTGGTTATTATATAATCCGCTGCTTATAAAACAATGCTACAGTTCTTATTAATAAAAGTTGCACTATAGTATATGCAGACAGTATGGTTGGGACACAACTATACTGTCTGCACAAGCACAACTATACTGTCACAACTATACTGTTTATAGTTGTGACAGTATAGTTGTGCTTGTGCAGACAGTATAGTTGTGACAGTATAGTTGTGCTTGTGCAGACAGTATAGTTGTGACAGTATAGTTGTGCTTGTGTAGACACTATAGTTGTGCTTGTGCAGACAGTATATTTGTGACAGTATAGTTGTGCTTGTGCAGACAGCATATTGAAACATTGCTCTTTATGCATTATATATGTGGCTCTTAAAAGAGCCTTTTGGTTGTGTAGTGCTCTACACGTTTTCTTGCATGGATCAGCACCCTCTTGGCAAAAGTGTGAGGTGAAGCTCTCTCTCAAACGAATGGCCTCCCTTGTGGCGTTGGTTGACCCCATCCTGGCAACATGCTGGAGAACAGCAGCAGCAGCAGTGTTTTCTGGCACGTGGTGATGTGGTTCTGCCTCCCTCATGTCTGTGACCCTCAGGAAGTTGTGAAGGACACAGGTGGCCTTCACACACAGCTCTGCAGTCCCTGGGCTGACTCCAATTACACGCCGGTACATGCGCCACTGGGATGTGAGGATGCCAAAAGTATCCTCAACCACCAACCTGGCACGGCTGAGGCGGTAATTGAACATCCTCTGCTCCCTGCTGATGTTGGAGCCTGGGAACGGCCGCATCAGGTTCCTGCGGAGGGGAAAGGCCTCATCTCCCACAAAGACATGTGGCAGTGAGCCTCTGTGCTCTGCTCATGGAACCACAGAATCTTGTGGGAGGTCCAGGGTGCCATCTCGGAGGCCCTCTCCAAAAGCGGAGTTGTGGAGAGACCCACCGTCGCTGGTTCTCCCGTATCCGCCGATGTCAACCACCCGGAAATGGTACTGCGCATCTAGAACTGCCAAGAGGACAATAGAATATGTCCCCTTGCAGTTGTAGAACAGCGAGCCGGAGTTGGAGGGGGCATTGATGACAACATGTTTGCCATCTATGGAGCCAACACAGTTAGGGAAGTTCCAGTGATGATGGAACTCCTCTGCTATGGTCCTCCAGTCCTCCATGGTTGGAGTAGTCATCACCTCACTCACCATGGACTCCCAGATAGCTGCTGCCACATCCCTAACGATCCTGCTCACTGTGCAGACCCCCACACGATAATTTAAGGCTATCGTGTGGAATGAGTCGCCTGTAGCAAGATATCTGTAAATACATATATGAAGACATTAGCCTTGTATTAACTACAATATGTAGCTGTGAGGCATACACAGTATTACTGTAATTCAAACAAACATAATGGCTAAAGACTACAGGAAGGCTCATGGGGTCTAGTACAACAACTTTCTGTTGACATGTCCTAACTAATGTTGAGTTGAAATTAAAATATTACCTAGTTATGTAGTGCCTACAGGGCACTTAATGGGCCCAACTACATTATTCCAAAGTATAAGGATTTAATAACAAAAGTAATACTGCACAAAATAAAGCTGGGTACAACACTATGTCTATAACTGACTCTATACATCTTGATAATGTAATTTCACCGCTTCATTTATAATATAGGAAAGCTGAAACAGGAACAGGTAAAGTAGGCTATAGTTGTAACGTTAGCTTGTTATTTTCACAGTTTGCTCACAGCCATTATGGCAGTAGGACCGTGGAACTTCGTGCCAGCATGTTAATTAAACAACAGGACAATTAACCACTGAAACAGAATGGATGTATGGACAAAAATCAATGCAGTTTACCGTAGGCAAATGGCGAGGCGCTCGGGTGGACCGATCGCCTCGCGGTAGCTGGTGTCCATCCGAGAGATTCGGTCTCCAATTTTAGTCAGCACCTCATCAAACTGGCCTCTGGTGAGTCTGAAGTACTGCTGGAACATCGTGTCATCCAGGCGAAGTTCCGCGACCAAACGATGGTATTCGCCGTGCTGTTTGCGGGCCTGGAGGATAGGGTGGACCCAGAACCTGCGACGGCGACGGAGTTGGTACCTCTGGTACCGCAAATAAAGCAGGGCAATCGCGAAGATACGTTTCCTTCTTCTGTTCATGGCAGCTGACAGTGGGTTATGATCCGCTATCCCTCCAAAACTTGAAATAAAGCGGGGAAAACGTCACCGCCCAGTATTGGTCAATCATCTATTGTGTCACCACCTAGTGACACGCCCACCAAGCGTCCAATGTTGGGAAGCGTCGCGATAAAAAACGCCCCTGTTGACATGTACCATGAGGGTAGAGTACGAGCAGGGAGGCAGGGAGGCATCTGATTGGTTCTCTACTACTGGGCACAGAAGCACTGACTGGGAGACGTTTTTACAGGATTACAGCAGCTACAGATGACGGATCTTTTCCGGTCTTTTTTCAGAGCTCATAAGAAATGGATTGCTGTCGGGGTGTAAAGACCATTTCAACCAATATAACAAAAAGTGTATACTGGATAAATCATGGACCCCATCTTTAACATTAGCGAATATTAAAAAAGTGCATTTCACTTTAAATCCCTTTATTTTATGTTGTTACTCTTATACTATTGTCGGGGGTATTATTTAGTTTTGGTTTGGTTTGGTTTGGTTTTGAGTGGAGTTTTTCAAGCGAACGATATCCCGTTGATGATGTCATCGGCATGCTCAGCCCGTCTCAGTCTGGTACGGAGATTTCTGCCGAGAGGTGAGCTCGCATGAGTGTACTTGTCCGTAAAATATATTAGTGTTTTAAAAAGTTGATAGAAACGTTTTAATTCATTAACTAAATGCACGGTGGAGCTGGTGAAGTGTCTTTGTTTGAATGAGGACTGTCTACATTGGAGCGTTTTGTCGAGTGAGTTACAGGAATGATATTTTAGCAGCTTGTGTTTGTAGGCTAACGTTAGCTTGATTGAGTGAAGCTCTTGTGTTACATTCTAGGTGTGCCTGACAGAGCAGCCGCTGATTTTTGTACTTGTGCTCCTTTTCTTTTGTCCGGGTGTGATTGTATGTTTTGGGCCCTGTCTGTTTATTTCCAGCCCTGGACTGTGTGCAGCACAGACCGGCTAAGTGAACGTTACACATGCAAGTTACAAAACCTGGCGTTATCGTTATGGTGTATTATTAGCTTGTCAAATTCGTTTACCGTTTCGCATGTGTCAATAATGCAGGATTTCCGCCAGTGTAGGCAAACCAAAGCCTTAAGTATCAGGGGACAACGTATTTTAATGATGTTTTTCAAATTAAAATGTGTTATTCAAGTAGCGAACACCTAACTCCTTAAAGTGGCAGTAGGCAACAATTTTTTGGAATAATTTGGCAAAAGTTCCATAATAACCTTTCAACATATTGTAATTCAAGTGGTCTGAGAGAAAATTAGACTTCTGCTCCTCCTCATGGCTCTGTTTTCAGGCTTTAGAAAAATCTAGCCCGTTATGGCAGATTTTGATCAATCACAGGTAATTTCAGAGAGAGAGAGTGTTCCTATTGGCTGTGCTCCGGTCATGTGACCAGAACTTGGCTTCCTTCAACAGATTTTACAATGGCGGCTGCCTCACAAACTTTCTCATTTTACAGCTAAACAGTAACTCCAAGATGATTCTGAAAACACTTGAGGCGAGAAATAGGCATTACAGTAACAGAATATTGATTCATATTTGATCAGCGCTGCCTAGTTTGACCGTTTGATCGGAGATCGCGAGTGATTGACAGCCGGCTCTCATAGACTGCAGCTGGACAGCGGACCTTGTTTTCCTCCGGTAAGTGAAATCCTTCAGATGCCGTTAGGAGCACCGGAGGACACAGTAGGACACAGAGGAACATGATTTTTTTCAGGTTACCTCTTTCATGTACTACTGTCACAATATAGCGGCCATTTTATAAAAATAACTTATTTTAATCATATTTGCCCCAATCTCGCCTACTTCAGCTTTAAGTGATTTCCATCTGCTTTGTGTACACTTATTAAAGGGCACTGTCAATATTATTTCTTGTAAACCCACAAAGGGTGCTACAAAGCCTACAGTATAAATTACACTTTAAAATCTTATTTCATTGTGTCCTACAGATGTTGACTTCCGCGCTGCGCTGATCCTGCTGCCCCACATCTTTAAACAGAAGGCCGACCAGTTCATTACATTGGGACAGGTATGGAGTTAGTTCTTATTATCCACTGGAAAGGGTTTTGGGGTAAAACACTTGTTTTTGTAAACACTTGTTTACACTTTCAGGCTGTGTTTGCTAAACTATGATGATGGTCTTAAGTCTTGATCATGAAGCTTGATCTGTTTTGATAACTTGCTAACTTCACCATTGTTCTGACATTTTTATTTTCTTTGAACAGCATGACGCTCCAAGCCCTACCCAACTGTACAGTTGGTAGACACCGACTGGAAGATGGCCTTTACCAGGAAGGTTCCAGTTTCGGTCAAAGTGGACAGTATGGACCTGTGCAGGGGAACAGGAATTGAAAATGGGGTAATTGCAGCCTTCTGTGCCTACTTTGTTTTTAACTTGGCTTACCCAGCCTACATGAAGAACACACTGACCTTTCTCCAACATACCTTACTGAACATTACTGTGGTGGTTGACAAGCCCCTACCAGTCACTGTGACCCGAATGATCAATCTTCTCTACTAAAAATGCCACGACCGTATACTGTAGATGTACAAGGTGTAGAAGAACCACCTTCACCTTAATGAAACTGGTTCAACATGTTGGACTTTCAGTCCCTCGATGTGTACAGTGTTGATGTTAAGTTAGAAACATTTGACATTTTTGATTTTTTTTTTTAAGAAAAAAGGGGGAAAAGTTGTTGTTCAATGAAATGTTATGCTGGATGGTATTGTATTGTATTGCATTGATGAAGTTTACATTATTAAGAAAAATCTGTTTTAGCTCATTTCAGTTGCGCTACTAGGCAACAGTTTGAGTCCACTTCCTGTCAACTGATGTCAGGTAGTGTCTAGAAGGGAACCAGCAAACTAGGGAAACTCTTGCGAGATTGTCAAGGTTAGGCATTGACCTCGAATGGTTAAGGTTATGATAAGTCGTCGGGCAGCGAGTCTCGTGAGTTTTTGCAAGTTTTTGCAGATCTCAGATCAGATTTCGCAGTTTGCGGGCTTCCTTCTAGACATGGCCCTGATGTCATTGACATACACTGCAACCGGAAATAAACTGGGACACATTTAGAATGTTTACGTTTAAAACTGTTTATTGGTCTATATATTGTATATTTGTGACATCACAAAATTACAGAAATCCTGACGGCTTGTTTTAAGGCACAGTTTCTGAATACGTCTGAATATGTCTGTCCTTCTGTTAACAGGATTACTCCAAAAGTTCGCGATGGATTTGAATGAATGTAGCACAATGAGCAATCCATTAGATTTTGGTGGCGATCCGGATAATGATCCAGATTCAGGAATTTTTTTAAGAATTCCGATCAGCCTGAGCATTAAGACCACAGGCTATAACACATGAGCAGTGTAACTGATGACGCGTTGATGACGCATGACGCCGCCTTTTTCCTCCTTCTGAGAGCAGAGAGATACTTGTGTGGATGTGTGGCGAGACTCCGAGGTGCTGGAGCTGCTCTCCGTCCGCGGTGAGAAAGAAAAAAGCGGTAGATGACGGGATGAGACAACGTAGTGTAACGTTATACAGACATAACAAGGCTGCTGAATGAGAGAGGCATCCGCTGATTATATATATTTGTTTTTATTACATTTTATTAATTTTATTATTTTAATTTTACTTTTTTAATTTTTAGATTTACATTTAAATATATAATCACTATCTATTTATTGCAGTATGACTAACTAGACACCCAGTTTGTCATACTGCAAATATATAAATAAAGTAAAAAAACATGTACACATTGTACATTATTTTTTTTACCCTATTCATCATTCCTTAAGAATTCACACAAACCCATCCTCAAGCGGGCAAGGAAAAACTCCCCTCCAAAACCTTTCATAGGTAAAGAAGGGAAGAAACCTTGAGAAGGACCACACAAGAGGGGACCCCCTTCCTGGGCTGATGGTACCTGGTGGGCTGCATGGCAGACATAAGTTAAGGGCTGAATCTCAAAATCACTTTGGGATTCCTAGTACTGTTATTAGCAGCCCTACTTATAACCCAGACTGACGAGCTGTCAGAGTACTACTCTAGACTACAGGTGAGGATCTTACCACCACACGTCTGTATCTTATGGAGTGGCTAACATGCTCTGATCGAGGGCAAGTATGATTAGGACCGCCAACACGTGTGTGTTTCAAAGTGTTTGTGCCCGCCGCTACAGGAGCTGTACCCTGAATGCCATCAACTTTTTTCGATTCAGGCGGCCTCGCGTCCAACAACCAATTCCTGTGGTCTTCCCTCGTAAAAGGTGTTAAGTTGGGCTGAATCCAGTTCCTCTCCAGCTCCGCCTTCCTCACCTGCTCCTGGGCATCTGTACCAGAGGTAGGCCGGTTCAAACTTACCTTAGAGGTAGCCCAGTGTGGACTTCCTCTGGTTTTCCTCTGTGAAATAGGTGGGAGAACCTGCCTAGTTACTGTCCTCGGTACACTGTCTGTGTCAGGTTTTGGTGTTGCCTTTGCTCGCCGTTGGATAGGTGGGAGAATCCTTTTTGGGGGTGGCAGTGTGGGCTGGAGTGTTCCTGGTGCCTTCTTGATGTCAGCAGTGGTTCCTTTACTCTGCCGCTGACCAGCAAACCTCACACTACGTTTTTTAACGGTGCCATCACGGGGAGGTGGTGCAGGCTTCACGCCAACCGGCTTACCTAATGTCCTCGGTACACTGTCTGTGTCAGGTTTTGGTGTTGCCTTTGCTCTCCGTTGGATAGATGGGAGAATCCGTTTTTGGGGTAGCGGTGTGGGCTGGAGTGTTCCTGGTGCCTTCTTGATGTCAGCAGTGGTTCCTTTACTCTGCTGCTGACTAGCAAACCTCACACTACCTTTTTTCACGGTGCCATCACGGGGAGGTGGTGCAGGCTTCACGCCAACCAGCTTACCTAATGTCCTCGGTACACTCACTGTGTCAGGTTTCGGTGTTGCCTTTGCTCTCCGTTGGATAGATGGGAGAATCCGTTTTTGGGGTAGCGGTGTGGGCTGGAGTGTTCCAGCTGCAGGATCAGCCTCAGATGGAACCTTCGGTGACATCCCTGTCATGTACACCCTCAGGAAGTTTTTCTCTGGAAAAAAATAACAAAAAACACAACATTAGTCTTTTCTAAAACATGTGCAAGTTGTGATAAATTCATTGATCTTTTATTATTTTTAGTGATGTCCCATTAAGTATTTTTGATATGATTGGGATTTACTTGATTATTTAACTAATAAATAGCCCTAATGCAAGAATATTTATGATATTGATTCAATGTTCCTGTGTTTTGCTATTGGGGAAGTATTTGGCTGTCTTTTATCAATCTGACAAAGCTGAAACTAGCATTAGGCTACTTGACTGATCCAATACAATGGCTTTGATCGGATTAGCTGGGACATCACAAATTATTACTTAAAATATTATATTTGAATAATAGCTTACCCCACATCTCCTGGTGGTTGAAGATCAGAATCTTAAGATCATCTTCAGGGTGAGATGCTCTGAAAGCGTCTATCTCCGACAAAAACTGTGCGATAAAGCCAGAGACATCGGCTGGTTGTGAGAGCATTACAGCTCTGGAAATGCACTCCAGCATGCTCTTAAGTCCATACGGACTAGCACGGAGGGTTTCCATCATGCAGTCTCTTTGCAAGTTTCCCGTCAAATTGACGGATCTTAGAAACTTCTGCCTCATCCTGTAAAGTGGAAGAAAGTTCTATTATCTGCTGTAGTCTAAAGTTACTTTCAGTAACTCTCTGTGTCTCGCTGTCCAACCGTCTGTGGCAGTCTGGTATAGATTTCTTAAAGGGGAGTTTTGCCCTTGTGACACGATTAAGCCCACGTTCTGTTCCATGACATCATCAATATGCCTGTGATGATGTCATGCAATGTTCTGCTCTGTGACGTCACAGAGCAGAGTTGTGTTGTCATAGAAACCATAGTTGTGTTCTAAGTTCTATTTATTGTGCCACTTTTTCTTTTTTTTGGAATGTCTCCATCCTGAGAGTCTGTGATGCCACTGTGACCTTCAACCACAGTGGCACACTTCAGAAACAAAACCTTTTTTTTCTTCACTTTTCTTTTCCTTTTCCACTCATAACCCGGACGGACTACAATATCAATCTACCTGCACCACCTGGAAAATTACAGGTCCAATCTGAGGTCAGACCTGTATGGAGCATGCTCTATAAACCACCATCAACTAAAAGTACTAGGGATTTACAATGGAGCATCTTGCATGGTATTGTTGCAGTGAATGCTTTTGTATCCATGTTAAATCCTACAGTCTCAGATGGTTGTTTCTTTTGCTTGGTAAGGGAGACCATATTTCATTGTTTTGTACATTGTCCTAGATTAATGCCTTTATTTGGAACACTTAGTGCATTATTGACGTCTTTCGGGGAGCATTTCACTGAACAGATGTTTATTTGGTTCGTCTTATGGTAAAAAAAGAAGAAGAAAAGGGCAACTGCTGAATTTCCTTTTTGGTCAAGCAAAATTGGCAATCTATTTAAGCAGGAAAGAAAAACTGGATAGAGGGCAGAGGCGTGACTGTTTATTAGTTTTCAAGAGTCTAGTTAGAGCACGGGTATTGCTGGACTATAAATATTATGTCAAAATGGAGGATTTGGATGCTTTTCAAAATGAGTGGGATTATACATACTTGTCCTTTAAAGGACTTGGAAATGACTTTTGCAAATATGTTAATTTAATTTTAGTATTGTTTGTTTTTATATTATAGTCTGTGATTGTCTTTGTTGCAAACCATTGTGAATGTAGAAAAAATTAAATCTGAATAAATGATTGTTAAAAAACTCAAAATCTCTCTCCCTCTCCCTCTCATATTCAAATTCAAATAAGCTTTTTTGGCATGAATGTTCAGGTTACATTATTGCCAAAGCTAAATTACATATTAATGAAAAATTACATTTCACAAGAAAATAATCACAAAATAATCACAATCACAATATACCAAATACATTTTGAACAGACATTCTTTTACAAATTTAGTCAATCAGAAACATGTTCAGAGCTTGTCGCACCTCTTATTCTATGGCAACAATCAACATATTTTGCAGCTAATATTGCACATAAATTTCTCTCCCCACATAAATATGGTAGTTTATGAGGATCGGGGAGATGGATAAACTCGGGACACATGTTATTTATTTTTTCAAAGAAAACATCTCTCAGATCCTTATATTTCTCACAGCACAGTAAGAAGAGACATTCTGTCTCCACCTCTCTTGTATGACAACGTGAACTCAGCCTGGCCTCCTCGGGTAGTCTGTTCTGCCTGTTCTGCCTGTTTCTATGGCCAGGCTGTGTCCACTCAGTCTGTACATTGTCAAAGTTTTTCTTAGTTTGCTATCAGTCACGGTGGTCAGGTATTCTGCCACCGTGTAATCTCTGTTTAGGGTCAAATAGAATTCTAATTTACTTTGTGATTTGGTGGTTTCGCTCCAATATTTGATATCATTTTCTTTTTGTTTTGAGATGATTTGGTTGAGCCAGATGGTTTGGTGTCTGTCCTGAAGCCCTGATGTACTACCATATAGTATTATTGGGTCTATTACTGTATTTAGAATTTTGAGCCAGGTCTTAATTGGAATGTCAATCGGTATTTTTCTTTTGATGGTGTAAAAAGCCAGTCTTGCTTTCTCCTTCAGCTCATTCACAGCCATGCCAAAATGTCATGATGTCCAAGCCTAAATATGTATAATGTTTTGTATGTTCAATTTCTACATTCCCTAATGTGAATTTATTTTTCAGAGATTTGGATCGTTTCTGGAAGGTCAATATGTCGGTCTTTTCCTACAGTTAGTGCCCATGTTTGGCTGAACTTGTGGAGGATGTCCAAGCTCTGCTGTAAGCCCTCTCTGGAGGGAGACAGGAGAACCAGGTCGTCAGCAAACATCAGACATTTGACCTCTGTGTCCTGCAGAGTCACACCAGGGGCTGTGGATTTTTGCAGTCGTTCTGCAAATGTATTTATATATATGTTGAATAGGATTGGGCTCATATTGCAGCCTTGTTTAACTCCACGGTACTGTGTGAAGTAATTTGTTTCCAATTTTAATTGCATATTTGTTATTCAAATACAGTGCATTGTTTTAATGAAATCCTAGGTTTTACCCCCTATGCCACTCTATAAATATATATCTAATCTATATCTAATAAAATAGTCCTTCATGCCAAATATAGTCAAAGGCCTTTTTGAAATCTACAAAACATGAATACATTTTATTTTTATTTTGGTGTACATGTGTGTTAATGAGAGTGGTGAGGGTGAAGATATGGTCAGATGTGCGATGATAAGGCATGAATCAAATCTGACATTTATGCAGGGCATTGTGTTCATTAAGGAATTCAACTATATGGGAGTTGATGATGCTGCAGAGCATCTTGCCCATACAGACACATATCCCTCTGTAATTCTGAGGGTCAAATTTGTCTCTTTTAAATCTAGGTGTAATAAGACCATTATTCCAGCTCTTAGGAAAATATCCCACATTCAGAATTAGACTGAATATTTTTAGGATAGCCAGTTTGAGTTTTTCTGTGCTGTATTTGAGCATTTAGTATTCCATCAGGCCCACATGCTTTTTTGCTTCTGAGGGTCTTCAATTTTGTTTTCAAATCAGTCATAGTAATGGGTATATCGAGGGGGTTTTGGTTATTTTTGATTATCAATTCCATATTTTGTAGTTTTTCAAGTACATGTTTACTTTCTGAGTCATTTCTTGTTGGTGTTGGCCTAAATAAGGTCTGAAAATGTTCAGCCCATTTGTCTCCATCCTGTATGACCTGCTCTTCAGGCTCACACTGACAAATAGACTTCCACTGGTCCCAGAAGGAGTTAGATTCTATACTCTCTTCAAGTAGGCAGAAAAGTCTCTGAGTATGGTTTATCTTTTTGTCTCTAATTGTATTTTTATATGTCTTAAGTGTTTAACAGTACTGAAGGCCTATATGATTGTTTGTAGGGTCTTTGTGTTTCAGGTTAGATCATTTTCTAAGTTGTTTTTTCAGGTTTTGTCAGCTGAAAAGTTATTTCTGGAGAATCTGGGATTACTGTCTTGATAGACTTTAGCAGTTAAAATCCATATTCTTATTTCCTTTCTTTCTTTCTTAGAGTAAATATGATATTTGATGATGTTTTTTGTTGCTTAAACTTTATAGGTCCCATATTGTGCTAATTTTCAGGTTCATATGCCTACTTGTACTTTGTGTTTCTACTACAACATGTTTACATGTTTTAATTTTCAAAAAATAAATATTTTCCTCTAACTGTCTGCCTGAATTTACCCTCTGTCTGAAAGTGTTTAGAAGGGAACCAGCAAACTGGGGAAACTCTTGCGAAATTGTTAAGGTTAGGCATTTACCTTGAATGGTAGGTTAGGATAGGTCGTTGGGTAGCGAGTCTCGTGAGTTTTTGCAGATCTCAGATCAGATTTCGCAATTTGCGGGCTCCCTTGTAGACATGGCCTTGATGTCATTCACATACACTGCAACCGGAAATAAACTGGGACAAGTCAAAAAATAAATATAAAAACATAATTCAAAGCGGTAAGCGCCTACTGCATAAAGCCAGCTGTCCTTTCTGCATTTGTCAGTTTAAACTGTGTTGCTTTTAGCCTGGATTATGACCGTAACTTCTTCGTATTTGTGTAATATTATCATATGAAGTGCAAACTCTGCGAGCTCTGATTGGTCAGCAGGCGGTGCTTTCATACGAGTTGATCTCTTATCTTGAACATAACCTGCTCCGGAGCAGGTTAGGTGTTCAGCAGAAGTTACCATGGCGACCTACCCCGGTAAGAAGTGAACCACCGTCGTAGGACTGAAAACCCAGAGTTAACCCTGAAGTTACCTCACTAACCCCAGATCTTGCCTCGTAGTACAGGCCTCTGATGGCACCTTCACCCAAGCTCTTACCAAATTGCAGATACTCTCCCTTGAACTGAAGGACAACGCTGGAACTGACACATGGATGATGGACTGGTTTGTTTGGTAAATGGGGATCCATTATTGCACAATTTTCTATAGCAATTGTAATCTCTGGTATTCTCTCTGGTTTTTGCATTCTTAGGATGCTGTATTATTCCATGCGTCCGGGTAACCTGGTAATGATACCCCTGACCTTTTCCTCATCGCAAGTGGATCCTACCTTTCCATGATCACGCTGATACTGAAGATGATACCCATGTGTAAATAATTAACCTTGAAACCTTTCTAAAACCTACAGGAAATCTTGATTCGCTCTGTTTTAGCTCACTTCAGTTGCGCTGCTAGGCAACAGCTTGGGTCCCTTCAAGACATGGCCTTGATGTCATTCACATACACTGCAACCGTTAATCAACTGGGACAGATGTAGAATGTTTACATTTAAAAATGTGTATTGGTCTATATATTGCATCTTTGTGACGTCACAAAATTGCAGAAATGCTGACGGTTTGTTTTAAGGCACAGTTTCTGAATACGGGCTGTGTGTATTTCTCCATGGATTGAGTGTTTCACTACTTTCACAGTATTTATATAGCACTTAAACTGCCTTTATAATGAAAAACACATGAAAATCTTTTTCTATTTTTACAATATGGGACCTTTAAGGAAAGAAATATTTTGTATGAATACAATGTCACAACAACAGGATATTTTTTATTTGTTTTTAATTCAATTCAATTTTATTGTTTTATTTTTCGAGTATTTTATAAATTTTAATAAAATTAATTTATGTTTGCAATATGACAAACTGGACACCCAATTTGTCATATTGCAAACATGAATAGTACACACTGTACATTATTTTGTTATCCTATTCAGCATTCCTTAAAAAGTCACACAAAACCCACCCTCAAGCGGGCAAGGAAAAACTCCCCTCCAAGACCTTTCACAGGTAAAGAAGGGAAGAAACCTTGAGAAAGACCACACAAGAGGGGACCCCCTTCCTAGGCTGATGGTACCTGGTTGGCTGCATGACAAACCTATGAAAGGGCTGAATTTTTCAAGAACCTCAAAATCACTTTGAGATCATGCCTTCAACTCTCCTCGAAAAAAGTGGCCTCATATCCACCGAATCCTGTCTCCCCTCCTATCAGGTATAGCGGCCGTTTTCTAAAAATAACTTTTTTAAATCATATTTGCGCCAATATCGCATACTGTAGCTTTAAACATTTTAACTGATAATTATCTCAGACACTTGTCATCATTTAGAATCTCTAATGTTCAAACTTCTGGTTCACTTTTCATCAGCCTAAAATTTTTCCGTAGCATTTTCAGGTTAGTAAGTGGATCAAGCTGATGAACAAAGATCCATTAATATGAACGTTTCATATTGAACTTAAAGCTGCAGTATGCGATATGGGCGCAAATATGATTTCAAAAAGTTATTTTTAGAAAACGGCCGCAATATCGTGACAGTAGTACATGAAACAGATAACCTGAAAAAAAACATGTTCCTCTGTGTCCTACTGTGTCCTCCGGTGCTCCTAACGGCATCTGAATGATTTCACTTACCGGAGGAAAACAAGATCCGCTGCCAGCTGCAGTCTATCAGAGCTGGCTGTCAATCACTTGCGAATTCCGACCAAACGGTCAAACTAGGCAGCGCTGATCAAATATGAATCAATATTCTGTTACTGTAATGCCTATTTCTCACCTCAAATTTTTTCAGAATCATCTTGTAGTGTACTATTTAGCTGTAAAATGAGAAAGTTTGTGGGCCAGCCGCCATTGTAAAATCTGTTGAAGGAAGCCAAGTTCTGGTCACATGACCGGAGCACAGCCAATAGGAACGCTCTCTCTCTCTGAAATGACCTGTGATTGATCAAAACCTGCCGTCACGGGCTAGATTTTTCTAAAGCCTGAAAACAGAGACATGATGAGGAGCAGAAGTCTAGTTTTCTCTCAGACCACTTGAATTACAATATGCTGAAAGGTTATTATGGAATTTTTGCCAAATTATGCCAAAAAATTGTTGCATACTGCCACTTTAACTCAAAAAGTCAATTTATTTTGAAGATACATTATGTATCTTCAATTTTTTTTTCATTTGTTTATTTCTACAATATTTATCTTAAAGGGATAGTTTGGGTGTTTTTAAGGGGGGTTGTATGAGGTACTTATCTATAGTCAGTGTACAGTCAGCCCGTTCTCATTCCCTGGGCGTCAAATCTCAACGGCTGTAGGCGTTCGGTATGAGACACACCAGGCTTTCCATTAACTATTATATAAACCTATTCACATCAATATCAGGTAGCGCGTGCACATGGGCGAGCTCGAGCAACAGGACGCTGACTGTCGTTGACATTGCGGCCACAAGTGTCGCTGTTAACAAGCAATTTCTGATTCTTACAAACAGTCCCTTTAAACGCTCAGGGAAAGTTCTGTGGTGAAGTAGTATAGAGAGAAAAAGAGTCACACACTGGCCGGGCGGGAGGTGGATGGGTCGAACAAACAAGCATTTCATCCAGGAGACCGCTGTTCTTGTCCTGTGCATCACATCACAATCACCTGTTTGTTCATGTCCTGTGTTCACAACGTTCAGTGTCATTTTCACTGTACAAACATAGTTTTAAGCCCAACCATGTTTTTTATTCCTAAACCTAAAAGTGGTTTTATTGTCTGAGCCTGTGTTTTTGTTTAATTTGACGTAAAAAGAGGGCTTGTTAAGCACGTGTTTACTGCAACTGAAGAGGGGTCTGAAAAAAAGGCAGAGCTCAATACCCAGCCAAAAACAACAATGTGACAAACGGAACATAACAGACAATAGCCAACAATTATGATTAAAAATATATATATATAAAAGATAAGTGAATCAGTCATTCTGCATATTTTGTTTCCAATTAGAATAAAGGCCTAATAAAAGTTGATTACACTATGCCAGTGGTTCTTAACCTGGGGGTCGGGACCCCCAACGGGATCGCAAGATCATTTATGGGGGTTGCCAGATGGTTGTGGAGAAACAAATTAAATAACATATAAGACATTTTTGTTATTTACATTACATTTTCTGTACAAGTGATATAATTTGCCTCAGAACAGATTTTATTGAGTGTGGTTGCGAGAGTCAAAATGTGCCAGCACATGAGTCTCTGACTGGGGATCTCCGGTGGGTGAGGGGGAGAGAAAAGTCACGGAACGCATCAAAAATCCAGAGTGCCTGGAGCACATTGGACGATGCCTATAGGTGCTAGCTGTTCAAACTAAACAAAATTTGGGGTCGCGAACACCAACCTGATTATTCTGGGGGTTAGCGACTCGGTTGAGAAGCACTACATATGCTATAAAAGAAGGTGAACATTTAAATATCTTAATAAGTAAAGGTAGCGATACCACAGTGTAGAAGTCAAAATCATCCATTCAAATTTTGACTTAATTAAAAGTACAAAGTATCAAAATACTGTATACTTAAAGTACCGAAAAGTAAAAGTACTCATGCAGAATGGCTTATTTCAGAATAATGTATGTTAATGGATTATAATTACTGATGCATGTTGCAGTTGGTAAAGGTGTAGCTACTTTTAATTACATTATATATTTATCTGCTGTGTAGCTTGTGAAGTTAGCCTTGTGGATCAATAAAGTCTTATTGTAATCTATAATAATACATAATCATTTATTTGTTGATTATATTTTATATGACTAATCTGAATTTGCAAAGTAACTCGAATTATCAATGAAAATAGTGGAGTAAAAAGCATAATATTTGCCTATGAATTGTAGTAGAGCAGTATCTCAAAATTGTACAGTAAATGTACTTAGTTGCATTCCACTACTGGGTAATAAAGCAGGGCCTTGTCATGTCAGTTGATATTATGCTTTAGTAGTACATATTCCCAAATATAATTACCAATTCTTCCCGCGATTCTCGCGTGATCTGGTGACATTGTGAGAATCCAGCTGCCGAGGTAACAAACTAGTTTCCATCTATGGATGATTTGAAAACATATTTGACTATGATTGATAACTTAAAACTCAAAAATTCTAAATTGGCTAAAACTATTAAATTGTTTAGACATTTCAAATTTATTCCAACTGTTTAACAGACCCCGATTGTTTTTTTTTTTTTTATTTTGTCTTTTGTTTTCATTCATCTTTTCCTTTCCTTACATTTTTTTCTTATATAATTTATTTTATTTTTATATTTTCTTTATACTGTAAAATATATTTGCAGAATAGTAATGAAAAATCTGAACATGTATATGAATCTACTGTATTGAACTTTTGAAAGTAGTTAAAGTATTAAAAAAAAATGCATTTGCCCACTTTGCCTGGTTGATAATCCAATTTTGGCAGTTTTTAGCATAATATTAGCTACTCCCTTCCCAAATCTAGCCTTTAAATTGCGACTCACTACGTTTTGCTATTGTTCGGTTCCTAAATACTTGAATGCTTGAATTGTGGATTTGACGCTTTTATTTTGAAAGAATAGGACCGGAAATTGTTTGCGTAGCGCGGAACATTGAGTGAAATGAAAAGTAGCAGTTAGCTAACGTTAGCTGTTTGAATGTTTCAGTTAACAGGTGAATTATAAGTATTTTATTTAATATATGATGCAACACTAAGTAGCTAAACGGCACAAAATGGTTGACAGTAAATTACTACATTGACCTTGTTGTCAGAACAAGCTTCACGATGGTGTTATGTTAGTTACCGACTAAGCTAACGCTAGCTAACTAGCTGTTGTTGTGTATCTACGTTGACGGTGACGTCACAGCTCACAGGAAAGTCCGTCACACCAACCGGAAGTCGAGTTATGTTTTACTTAGATTTTATTTAGTTGTTACAGAAGCCGTTTAAACATCATCTATATTGTTCAGTAATATTTAAAATATGGATAAGTCCATCGTGTTAAACACAGCAGCAGGTGGAGAGGCTGCAGATAAATGTTATATCTGCCTGAGCCGCTTTGAGAAGCAACAAGTTGCTTCTCTGGAGAACTGCCACCATGTCTTCTGCCTTGAATGTATTCTCCAGTGGTCCCAGGTAAACACGCACTCCACCTGTCACTCCTGTCCAACAAAATATGTCATGTCTTAACCAGAGATAACGTTACTTTTATCCGAATAATATTTCTCTTAAATTCAATCCCACTTTGCCAAGATATAGCGTGACACCAATATCTTGGAACAAGTTGATTTGTACTTCAAAACAAGTGTAATTATCCAACCTTCATGGCTCACTGTTTTAAGAAAAAGGGTAGCTGCGGTGACATGTGATCATCGTTTAAAATCATATCAAAATACATTTGAGATTAGAGCTGAATGATTAATCACTCAGTAACTATTTTATTAATCAATTATCACTGTTAATCAATTAAATGGTACATTAGCTGCCTCCAGCCTCTCAAATGTGATTGATTTGCTGCTTTTCTCTGTTTTATGTCATTGTACATGGAATACATTTGGGTTTTAGACTGTGAGTCAGACATAACAAGTAATCTAAAGATTACTTTTGTAGGCACGACAATTAATGGATTAATTGAGAAAAGGTCATAAAAATAATCATTAGTTGTAGCCCAGTTTGAGATGCAGGAGCCTCCACTGTGGAACATTACTTTTTCTTTTCTCTGTACAGAATGTGAATCAAATTGTAAAACACTATTATGTCTAAACTAAACTGCATGACCATCAAAGGGTATTTTTTTGTTGAAATTGAAACATTTGGTTGCCCTGTCTTGTCTTGAATCTCAGACAGCCAACACTTGCCCGGTGGATCGTATCAGTTTTGCTTTCATCCACCAGAGACTGTGTCCTGGAGGGGATGTTCAAAAGAAGGTGATTATTTTGCAGTGTCCTGAAGGAAGCTTGGAAGTGTGTGGAAATATGTGGGCAGTGATTGGGGGCTGAACTGTTTGTGGTGCTGCTGCAGATCAAAGTGAGGACGAAGAAAAAGGAAGATGATGATGAGGAGGAGGGGAGCAGTACTGTTATTTGCGAGGAATGTGGACGCAGCGACCGCCGGCACCGGCTGCTAGTGTGCATACACTGTGATTCGGGGTATGGCATTGCAGTGCTGGTGCACATTACACAGTTTAATCTAGCGGTATTTTGGTCTTTATTATTCAGTACTTACCAGTGTTTATTTTAGTCACAGCAGTAGCATTAAATTGAGTACAATAGTGAGTTGCACTTGACTGACTTTGACCACTCAAACACCTACAAGCTCTGTTGGAGCTGCTGGAAATACATGTTAAAGGTACTTAATCACAGCAACTGCAGTTGTACTTTATTGTTCCAGGTATCATATGGACTGCTTAACACCATCATTAAATACTGGCCCTGAAGGTGATTGGATTTGTGCCGAGTGTGCGGTCAGTCCTCAACATACAGGTAAAGTTGCCCGTCACCTAAAATACACACAATATCCTGTTTTTTTTTTTTACTTAGTTGTGTTATTATTTTGCACAAGAACTGATTGCGGAAATTGTAGTTTCTTCCTTCTTTAAAGGACTACACCGGTGTTTTTGTATCCTAAGCCCATTTAAATACTGACTACCAGTTTCCAAAGCTATAATAATAATAATAATAATAATAAATTTTATTTGTAACGCACTTTTCATTTGAAACAAATCTCAAAGTGCTACAAAGTAAAAGCAGGAAAATCAACAATATAAGAAACAGATAAAAAGCTAACATCATAAAAAAAAAAAAAAAATAGGAGCGTAAAAGCAGCAACCAGCAAGGTTCATTTAAAAGTCATAGCTTCTGCAAAAAAGGAAGGTTTTAAGTCCTTTTTTAAAGCTGTCGGTAGTCTGTGGAGCCCTCAGATGGTCAGGGAGGGAGTTCCATAGACGGGGGGCCGCGGAACAGAAGGCCCGATCACCCATGGTGCTGAGCTTAGTAATAGTACCTGATGTGTCTCCTGTCTTCCAGGTAGGCATTATTTTCTCTTCATGTAAATAAAGTATGGCAGTTAATGTCAAACAAATAACAAAACAAACAAACAAAAATGTAAATGTTTAGTGTGATATGAGTGTGATATGGCTTACCGTGAGAAAGTTGATTTTCAGTTCAAAATGTACCTTAAAGGGAGATTTGTCAAGTATTTAATACTCTTATCAACATGGGAGTGGGCACATATGCTCACTTTATGCAAATGTATGTATATATTTATTACTGGAAATAAATCGATAACACAAAACAATGACAAATATTGTCCAGAAACCCTCACAGGTACTGCATTTAGCATAAAAATATGCTCAAATCATAACATGGCAAACTCAAACCCAACAGGCATCAACAGCTGTCAGTGTGTCAGTGTGCTGACTTGACTATGACTTGCCCCAAACTGCATGTGATTATCATAAAGTAGGCATGTCTATAAAGTGGAGACTTGCAGGTACCCATAGAACCCATTTTCATTCACATATCTTGAGGTTAGAGGTCAAGGGACCCCTTTGAAAATGGCCATGCCAGTTTGGAACGTTATTTAGCCTCCTTCACCTTCTCCTTCCTTAGGTTTCGTAGTTTCATATGATGCCAGTATCTTCACTCTAGTTTGAAAACTGAGCCCGCTACAACCTAAAAATTGCAAGATGCGTTAAAGAAATTAGTGGCATTAAAACAAATTATCGCGTTTTGACAGCCCTAATTTTCATACCACACTGGCATGAACTGACACTAGTAGCTGCCTGCCTGAATAGATTCATCCATACTATAGATAAAATATAGGAACATTTCTAAATTGCTCTCTATTTGGAAGTCTTAAAAGGACGACTGCTGTAGTCTCTCTTGCCCACTGTAAAGTTGACTGTAACATGCAGAATTACTCATTCTTTAAAGTTGCATTGAACCAACATATCATGTAAGGAAGGCTATACCAAAAGCGGCCAAAGTAACTATTAAAAAAAGTACAGTTTTTCAGGAAGTAAAGGAATAGATTTCCTTAGAATATTACAATATATTATTTAGTTTTTCATTTTGTGAAACTGTCCCTGCACAGACGGCTCCATGTTGGAGGGGGAGATCAGTGATGGAGAACTAACGGACCTCCTAGCTGAAGTAGATGAAACTGCATCTACCAGCAGTCGCCTTCGGCCCTCCACCGTAAATCGACCCAGCAGCTCCACTGAACGACGACACAGCCAGAGGATCCAGAGCAGAGCCAGCGCCAGTCCTCATGCTCTGCCCCAAACCTCCTGGGTCAGTTCAACATTACACAGAGAGAGTATCATCTGTTCATCTACCAGACAGCATGAGGTCAAAACGCAGACGTCCCCACTCTCAATATGCTGTAAATTGTCGTTAATGTGTGCGTTTCAGGCATAGACTGTATGGTTTCAGGTAACAAGATGTGTACATACATGATTTTGGAGTTTATGTGTACAATAAGTACAGTATGTCTCTAAAGTAAACAGTTAGGGCTGAACAATAGGACTGAAACATCACAATATTTTAACATTATTGCAAGTATGATATTTAACAAAAGTGAAAAACCGAGAAAGTCGTTTAACAACACTTCAGTTGTTCTGAAGGTATTTCCAGAGTCCTCAAAGACTCTATCTGCCTGGATGAAAAAATATTCTCTTTGCTGCATGGTAAAAAAATGTTTTTAACCTATTTCTCAAGTTGCGACTTTGTTTCCTTTCCAGGTAGCCAGGACATATCTGCTAGTTTGTTTTGTATGACACAAGGAAAATATATATATAACACCCTATTGTTTCATGAAAATATAAAATAATAGAGAGTAACATCAATATAGACAAATTTTAACTGATAATGAAACATTTTACTTATTCAAAGTGTACAAAAATATCTCATTTCCAGGTACCATCTTTGTTTGGATTAAACAGAAAACAGTCCCAACTGAGGAAACGGGTTAAATATGTATTTTATCGTGCAGCAAATTGAATATTTCTTACAGTAGATGACGGTCGGCATGCCCCCAGCTTGGAGGAACGGACAGGAGTTACTGCACGGAAGCAAAGCAATGTACTGCTGTGGACGAGGCCGGCAGCAAAACGTATTTTAGTCACCTAAAAGAAAGGCTTACCTAAAAAAATCAATATCAGTTTAAGTGTACACTATATTTAGAATATTTTCACCGCTTTACGTTGCCGTCAGACAGCCCTTTCCGACGGGGAACTGAACTATTCTCTCGCCAGAGCCACCAGACTTCATTGAAATAACCTGTAATTATACCTGACAGAACACGGGGAGTTTGTTTGTGCTATTGTGTGACGTTGGTGAATCCGAACTAACTAAAGTCACACAATAACAAAAACAAACTAACCTATCGAGGCAGCGGTAGACCAGCAACTCCTGTGTTCTGCGAGGTTAAATTACAGTTTTTTTCAATGGAGTCGGGCTGCTTTGGCGAGAGCATAGATAACGGCTTCAGTTCCCCGTCGGAAACATAGACTGTATAGCTGTCTCACGGCAAGGTAAACTGCAGAAAATATTCTAAATATAGTGTACCGATAAACTGATATTGATTTTTTTAGGTGAGCCTTTCTTTTACGTGATTAAAATACGTTTTGCTGCCGGCCCCGTCCACAGCAGTACATTGCTTTGCTTCACAGCGGAAACTCTGCTTCTCCAAGCTGGGGGCGTGCCGACCGTCATCTACTGTAGGTAATACACCGACTATGGATAAGTACCTCACACAACCCCACTTCAAAACACCCGCACCATCCCTCTAATGAGTTTGTTGACTCTTAGGATTCCCCCAAATAAATTAAACAAAATACGCCACAAATCGACTAAGATCAATCAAATACATTAAGTGATATTCATAATTTTTATTTAGAACATAAACCCCCGTACCCTAAGAAACATTTAAATTAACAATTGTGGGAAGTATGTGAACCCTCTTATCAAGAAGATGTGTGAAATACAGAAAATGTAAAACATAAAATGTAGGCCTTTAACTTTCCCCATGCACATTATTCATTTAAGAAACCCCAAGTATGACACCAACTTGTTCAAGTAACTAGGGCAAAGGAACATTCTTCAAGTAGTTATCAGAGACTGTGGTTTCATTCATTGATGGCACCGCTGTGGCATTTAACCACATTTCCTGCACGTGTTGTTAGCAGTGATGCACAAATACCTTTCCACCAGGTCAACCAAATGGCTCATCGTCTCTCGCTGCTGATGTTTGTGGTTACTGTCTGAAACAAGCTTCTCTGCGATCTTGGGTTCATCTGTGTGGGTTACTGCTGCTGCTTCTGCTCGTGTACAGTAGACATTGTTTTTTTGTGACTTCTTATGTAGGCGTGGGGGACTTATAGCCTTTGTTTCCCTTCATTGCCTTTTAGAGGCTTGTATCATCTTCTTCCGAGTTCTAAGTACTTTTTTTAAGCTGGTAGAGTGCCGGCTTCAGGTGGCTGACAGTGACTGAAACTTGTAGTAGAGACAGATGTAGAAATAGATGGCAGTCAGTCCAGGAGTCTTGAATACTTCTTTCTGTAAAATAAAAAAATTAGGAATGGTTTGTTCTGATAGGCCGGATCGATATCAGGGCCAATGCTGACCTTATTAAGCAGATTGGGCATCAGCCGGATACAATTCTTCGTCATTGTTACAATGCAATTCAGTGTTTCTGTTAGCAGTTGCGTTTGTTAAAGTCACAGTGGTCCTCCGACTCAGTTTTTAGTGCCACAGAAATCCCTGTCCTCACATTACCTTTCATGAAAATGATGCCAGTGAATTCCATGCAGTGAGGTATACATATTTTAAATTTGGGGAAAGAGAGAACTGATATTGGTTAGTTCAGGTATCTGTATGAGGAGAGAAAAGGTGTGATCGGTGCATCCCTAAAAAAAAATGTGAGTTGGCCTCTTTCAGTTCAGTTTACATCTTCACTGTCCCACAAGAGGAAATTCAATTTGTAGCATATAAAACATAATAAAAACACAATAAGACAGTTAAAAGTACTGGCACTATACATACAATACATAATGTAATAAAAGAAAAACCGTGCAACAATAACAGAAAGGATAAGATGCACAGAGGCAATTCATTGTGAATTATTACAATTCAGTTTATGCAGGTTGTACCTCATTTTCGGTAATCTGAAATATTTACTAAAACAAAATTCAGTTGATGAATTAGATGTTGCTTTGTACGTTTTGCGTCTGATCTGCAAAAGACAACCTTCCATAACATTAGTGTTAATGTCCTTAAATTATCTGTTCTTCTTTCTCAGCATGTACCTAAATACCTGTTACGGGCATCAAGGCCCGCAGTCATCACAGATGAAGTAGCTACACTTCATCACAGTGATACCAGCAGTGCTGCAGTCAGTAAGTTACCAACTGTCAGTTCACTTTCCTGTAGCTTCAAGAGTCTGAACATGATTTCACGTTTACATTTTTTTGCGTGTTTCACAGAGTTAAAGACAAGAAAAAGAAGGAAACGTCCAACCTGAGCTCCTGACACCAAGAAGAGGAGATGATGGAAGATGGTTTGTATCATCACTGCCCGATAAAGGTGTTCCTGTCAAAAATGACCACATGGTGGCAGCGTTGTGTTATAAACATTATGTGAAGGAACTGACCTGAACCTGTTTGTTTACAGTGATATTGTTTGCTATCCTTTGTTGAATGTTTTTGTTTTGCTTTTGTTAAAAGATAAGATTGACATTATTCTATACTTTTATTACCTTCAATAAATGATGAAGAAATTAAAAGACCAAAACCAGCAATGCGTTAGTCCGCCTCTCAGTACTGTATGACGTCCCTACTTGGTCTGTAGCGTTCAGCCATTTGGTTCCTACTGAAGCCATAAAGCTTTCAACGGGTCACAAATATAAAGTTTAATTTTTAAAAACAGCTGTGCACTGTAATTTCTAGTGAACATTACTCAAACAGGAGTAAATATGCATTTATTTGAGATTATTTTCAGTGTTAGTACACATTGGGTGCTACTGTGAGTATTTACGGCACCAGGGTGGTGAATGTGGGATTGACCCAAACTGAACTGCAGTGTGTGACCACTACGACTAATGTGCGACCTGCTGTACCTATAATTGACCTTTTTATTATTACATTTTTTATTGTCTGATGAAATATGAACTTAATTAACTGCTTTGTAAAACGAGTTCCTTCAAAGGAAGCCACCACCAATCTACAAAATACACAATCATGTGTAGGGAGAATTTTCTTTTCTTTTTTTTAATTAGAAGTGGAACGCAAGTTTTACATTAACACATATTTTAAAATACTAAATGTGAAACAAGACTGAGATAGGGATGCACGATCCGACTTTTTCAGTCCCGATACCGATACCGAGTACCGAGTACCGATCCGTTACCAGTGTTTAATCAATAAGCTGTATGCCTCACTGTGCGGACGTGACTAGGGTCATTCTTTTATGTGTAAGGCAACATCAGGCTTGACTTAACCATCGCTTTCCCAACTTTGAAAAACAAAATTTAACAAATAAATACATAGATATACATTTAGTGAATTGCTATTTATTGTTAAAATAATAAATTGTAAAAACAAATCTTCAAAATTAACAGGAATTACAATTCAACTGTAAACCTTTTTAATGCAGCAACAAATTGGTCAAAACAAAATATAATTTATGTAGTATTTAAACATAGAATTGAATTGAATAGATCGGCCCCATTGTCACCGATACCCGATCCAGCTGTTTGAGTCAGTATTGGCCCGATATCCGATCCGGTATCGGTATCGGTGCATCCCTAGACTGAGAGTCTACAGCTAGCGGCTCTGGGAAGCTACTCACTTAGGCACAGCGATGCCTTGAGCTATATGCTAACATCGGCATGCAAATGTTCTCTCAATACTAATGCTAACATGTTGATTTTTAGCAGGTATCATATACCACGTTCACCATCTTAGTTTAGCATTTTAGCATGCTAACATTAAGTAGCACTAAGCAATAAGTACAGCTGAGGCTGATGGGAATGTTATTAGTTTTGCAGAAATGTCATCTTGGTGGCGCTAGATGAGAAGTAGGGACCACTAAAGTTATTACAATTCATCCTGAGGGGAACATGAATGTCTTTTCCAAATTCCATGGCAATCCATCAAACACTACTCAAGATATTTCACTAAAAACCACAAATGTCCACCTCATGGTGGCACCAGAGGAAAAGTGGGGATCACCAAAGTCAGTAGGATTTATTCTCTGGGGAACATGAATGTCTGTACAAACTTTCGTATCAATCCATCAAATAGTTGTGGCGATATTTCAGTCTGGACCAATGTGGTGAACCAACAGAACAACATTGCAATCCCTAAAAATGTGAACAGAAAGTGAATGATTATGTATCTTTTGTCTTAATCTAAAGCACCTTGTAAAATCAGGGTTCATAGTTACTTTGGTACAGGTAGCATGGTGTTGGTGGACATAGACGGTAGGTGGACCTTGACCAAATAAAGTTTGTGAGGCAACTGGGGTTTCTGAGACTCCTTTGCTCGTCTGCAGGATTTCTTCATCCCGCCTCCCTCAGCATCACTGAGCCATCGCCTAGCAACACCAGCCTCCGTCTCATTTCTCAGGATCTGGTCCAGCCGTACCGTACTGTAGAGAGAGGAGGCTGCCTCCGTCAGACACCCTCAGGTCTGTTGTTTCTGGTCATCTGATATAAAATCCATCCTTTGATGTCCAAAGTCAATCACGTGTTGAATCAGACGCCTTAAAATCAGAACTAGTTTGTGAGAGATGGAAAAAAAAGAAGTGTGGTCAAGAAATCATGCCACCAAAATAACTCCCTGCTATTACAGTTAAGTTATTATAGCTGATATGTATCCATGTTGATCTGTGTGTGTGTGTGTCTGTGCGTGCGTGCGTGCGTGCATGTGTGTGTTATCATCAGTGTTGTGATTCAGTGGGCGGGTACTTAACGAGCCTGCAGCTCATCTTGCCCTACTTTTCCCCTCAAAACAATGTGCACAGAAAAACAAGTGCTCACCTTCATCGGCCGTCGACGTGTTTGCTGAGCAGAATTGTTGAAATGAACGAAAATGTCCAAGCTGAGACGCTGAAAGGTATGTAAAACCAAGTGTACATAAGACAGCACTCACAGTCCCTTTGTTGGTTACTTAGGCAATCACCTTAGGATCACTGGAGAGCCAGAATATGTTGTTTGCCAATGACTCTCCAAACGACATACATAACCGTTCTATTTAACGTTGTGAAACAGAACTACTTGGTTGGGTTTAGGAAAAGATCACGTTTTGGGTTCAAATAAGTACGTTTGTATGTGTTGTAGTTACATAAGTAACTTAAAATAACTCAACATGTTTGACGTTTGGTTTCACACAGCACAGGACTAGCAGTCTCCTGGGGTCTAGTCTAGAAGGTAACGCACAAGTTGCGAAACTCTTGCGAGATGTTTAAGGTTAGGCATTGACCTTGAATAGTTAACTTGCGGGTTACCTTACCTACCTTGATCCATCCATCGACCCCATCCACCCCGACATCCTCCCTATGCGGACTTTGACACTCCTTATACTACGCCACCTGACTTCCTACTACTGACACCTGACCTGACCTCTTTTGCTCATGTCATAATTACTACGGCCACTAGAGGTGGCCGCCTAACAACAAACGTAAATATGGGTCTTAATAAGGTACTTATTAAAGCCCCACCGTTTCCACCACAGGAACTTTCCCCGCAGCTAAGAACCTTTTGAGGAACCCATCTTTTTTTGACTGCAGGGACCAGGGTCTAAATTAAGTTCTGGGGACTTTTTACCACCATAAAAAGGCCCTGGTTGGGGGGTGGCACTTTCTGAAAGTACCAGAACTTTCGAGGTGGACTTTGCAGGGATGACCGTCGCTGATTGGTGAACAGACACAGTGCGGCTGCTTCAACTGTACCGCTTCATCCATAAAGCAAGGAAGTGCTCTAGTATCAATTTAGGACCATATTAGGACGAGGGGAGAGCATTTCTCTTTGTTTGTTAACATTAAAATCAAGTTAGGCTCTGCTGTCGGCTTACCGACTCATTTAAAAAATGACAGAGAAAAACAGAGAGATCGTGCGAGTGATCTGAGAGGGTGAGCGGTAGAAGATAGAGAGACGACGTTAACGTTCTAAAGCACAAATAAATAACCCTCAAACACTCAACAGATGATTTACTGTGGAGACCGGCGCTCTTAGTTTCATTTTCCTCCTCTGCATTTCATTCATTACATCTAACCTGCATCAGTAAATATATGCAGCAGTAAATATCATCGCAGTGAAAAACAAAAACATTTTTTTTTCCAGCATCATTTTTAGATGAAACAGGCGGACACACTGAACTGCAGGCTACAGAGTGAGTTTACTGCTGTGATCACCAGCATCACTCTTCCCATGTCCTGTTGCTTTTTCATACGTCAGCGAACTAATTTGCCTAATCTTCGCAGGTCTTTAGACTGCGGTGGAAACGCAGACAACAGTGGGCTGAAGGAACCTTTTAGTTACTTGAAAAGTAGTTCCCGGGACTTAAAGTCCCAGGAACTTTTGGTGGAATCCCAGCTTAAGACTGCTGCAACCTATACCGACTTTTTTCCGGTGAGGATGGCTTGGGAGAGAAGTTACTTGCAGTATTAATAATCGCTACTATCTGCACTTTTTTGAGGGAAATATGCTCATTCTCACCAGTCTTATGTCCATTAAATATGAAACTGAAGCCAGGAGACGGTTAGCTTTAGCCTAACAGCACCTCTCACTAATAAACACATCATATCTTATGTGTTTCAGCTTTACATTTAACCAACGTGTGAAAACAACAATTTGTGGTGGTGCTGGTAGGCTTTTTTTTTTTTTTTTACCTTTGATCGGAGCCAGGCTGTTTCCACCTGCGTCCAGTCTTTATGCTATGCTAAGCTAATTGTCTCCTGGCTGAAGCTTCATATTTAATGAACAGACATGAGAGTGGTATCATCTTCTTGTCTAACTCAAAAGTGAATAAGTGAAATACGCCAAAATGTCAAACTATTTCTAGGCCTTTTTTTTGTTATTGCAACATCGGGATGAACTTGCTACTTTATTTTTGTGTTGATAGCTTCAGCCAAATAATTAATATTTCAGCTGCTTTGCCACACCCTACATGACCCTGTTTCACCATTCACTGAACCCTACCATCCTTACACCTGGTGTCAAGGATTTGGATTGCCTTTGGGCATCTGAATATTTGATACCAGTCTAGCTGACACAGTGAAACAGGCTTCCTGTACTAGTACTTTCCTTTGTTTCTGTTCCAGCTTTGACCCAGTACTCACCCTGTCCACTCTTTATGGGGATCCTGTCACAGTTTCCCCCACAGGAATCACTGACGGGAACCACATACTGCAGAGTGGATAAGGAGCTGGGCCAGTGCTGACGGGCTTTGGGCTGTAAAGCCTGCGACTCCTTAAAGTCATTAGGCTCACCCTAACTATATTAATACACAATGGAGCCAAGGTCAAAACTTCTAATGACTCGCTGCTCCAGGGAGCGTCTGTTTATTAGTACATTGTGTTCTTAGAGATTGACATGTTAAGTGACCCGATAGGGTGCTAATGAGTGGGTCACAAATACAGAATTCGTAGAGATTTAATTCTTCCACACACGTGAGGCCCTAAATGTATTTTCTTCACCTATTTCAAACCAGATGAGATTTTAAAGGAGTAGTTTGACTTTTTGGGCAATTCGATGAGAAGATCAATACCACTGTCATTATTAAGAATGGTATCAATCTGCTCATCTCTCAGAAAGAAAGGGAATTTGTTCAAATGGTAGTTTATGAACGAGAGTATTTTGAACAGGCTGCTCCCGGTTATGTTGTGGAAATGCTGTGAACAACACGTGACGTCACATAGTAGCACATGCAGGTTGAATGACATTACATAACGTTGCTTTCTTCCCAACTTGTTTTAAATGACTGAATAATGTTAAATTGGTTAGCAGCATGTTTGGTTCATTTGCTAAAGTTGACATGTTTGCTAGCGTGTTTTGCCTGCAAAGGTTTAAGGTTTGTGATTCACCTCTGGCTATGAGGCACATAGACATAGACTGTATTTAAGAAGTGGACGTAGTCACCATGACGACACCCATTGGTTTTTGGACTATGGTTTTGAAGCTTTGATTTTGGCTTTTTGGCCGTCGCCATCTTGGCTTTTGCAACCAGAATTGACACAAGAGGTGGAGCTAAGTACAACGGAACACTGAATAAGACATTTTTAGGCGACCAAAATGTTACAATTAACTTTCATGAACTGAAAACACACTGTGAGAGGATTAAAGTTCTAAGACAAAAACGCGGACAACACCCAGACCGGACAACACCGTGGTAGCTACCTGTCAATCACAAGGTAGCCACGCCCTAAAGCACACCCTGCTTTATGGTCTATTTGACTCTAAATGGGACCACAATTTAGTAAATGAACATCATGCTGAATTGAAGAAGACTTGAAAATAGCGATTGAGACCATAAACTCATGTTTACAATGTTTACTGAGGTAATAAATCAAGTGAGAAGTAGGGTCATTTTCTCATAGACTTCTATACAATCAGGCTTCTTTTTGCAACCAGAGGAGTCGCCCCCTGCTGGCTATTAGAAAGAATGCAAGTTTAAGGTACTTACGCATTTGCTTCACTTTTCAGAACCAGAGGTTGCCCACTGGTTGGGCATTGTTGAGAGAGCTGGATAATAATGATTATCATTGGTAAGTTGGCGTCAAAACACTGAATGGGAGCCCAAAACACTGGCTAAATGCTGGCTAACAGTACTTTTTTTTTTACTCTGCTAGCATTGTCTTTTCAAACACTATGCTGCATTGTTATGGTAAAATGGACCATAACATGACATGAAAGGTTTATCTTTTGTAGCGGTAGCTCACAGTGGGTGTGATTAGCCTCGTTAAAGACTCCACTTAATAATATTAGTAGTAAAGGGGCTAAAGTATGGTCTGATAAACTGAGCGGCAGTTGATAATCCTAGCTAAATCGACTCTAACTTTGAATCGTACATTTAGGAATGTAAAGGTTTGTAAATCAGATTTCCACAGAGAGGAACATATTAGTGTATGGCGCGATCCCTGTCACTGAAAATGTCCTGGGAAAATCCTGGAAAATGGTCTCTAGAAAAGAGTGGGAACCATGGTATTGTAGACCTTGTAAGTTTTAAGGGGGTTTCATGGGCTCTGCATTTATTTAACATCATCTACTTATAAGAGAACCATGAAAACATACAGTTTAGCTGAATTAAAAGCATGGAATCCCTCCATCTCCACTCCCAAGTTATTTTGCTGATGCAGTGGAACTGATGTTGAGAGTTGTAACCCCCAGGAGCGAAGCTCAGAGCTGCAGAGAGACAGAGAGGCACTTTGGCTGTGAGACGTTAGCTACACAGGCTAATGTGCATTGGCGGGGCTGCTAAATAAGTCAGCAGTGATGTTAGCATGACTGCAAACAACTTCTGGTAATAGGGAAGGGGGTTATAAACTCAGAAAGGTCATGTGTCAAGGGCTTTTGGATGTGACCCAGTATGCAGATCGAGAATATAATTTATTAAAATGAGTATTAGTATCACAACATGCAGTATCCTTTAGTTCAGTGGTTCCTATGTCTACTTGTGACCCATTGTCACTGGTTGCACAAGTCTACCAGTTATGACCAGTTCAACCAGAAACCTTGTTTTATTTGAATATTTTTAGAGGTATAAGTAATTCACATGAGAAAAGCTAAAGATTAGAGGAAAGCCTGAAAAAAATAAACATTATTCGGTGCAGCAGAAATTCTGCTTTCCTATCCAGTTCACCATCTTGTGACCCTCTGTGGGGTTCCTGACCCCCACACTGAGAACCACTACTAGTACTCTAAAGCCCACTAATTAACACATTACATCTCGTTTATGTAATCCGTATAAAAACTGAAGCGTAAAGATGGAAATTTGCAGTTTTTTGAGATGGTTGCCTGGCCAAGAAATAGTTCAGCACATAACCCCTCGTAAAATGGAAAAGTGTTGTTTGTACACATCAGTTTTTGTACAGATTAAATGTACAAGATATATACGTGTTAATTAGTGAGCTTTAAATTTTCACACACTCTAATATCACTTTCTCGCTTCCGTTTCTCCTCTCGTGCACTGATTCGTTTTAACTGAACAGCCAATCAGAGTGATTTCTCTCACCGACGGGCTCCGCCACTGGTTCAACATGCTGAATTGGCCGAAAGACCTCAGACACGGGCAGACTAGAGCCAGCGATACGGGATACACCTCAAAAACTAGGGCCGAGAGACGCTCACCGACGGCCCTAAATTGGCAAACGGCCGACCGTCGGCTTTGTGTGTCAGGGCCTTTCTGAGGTGCCGGAAGGTGGATTTTGTTACCTTTGGGCAGTGCCAGGCTAGCTGTTTCCCTCTAATTCCAGTCTCTGTGCTAAGCTAAGCTAACCAGCTGCTGATAGTCGCTTCATATTTACTAAGATAAGAGTGGTATTAATCTTCTCATTTAACTATAGAGAAGTCTGCAGAGCTCTGTCAAAAACATAAACAGTATCACACAAATACTACAATACTATGATGATCATGCCAGCATGTCTCTATACTTCCATCCACCTTCTAAGTACACTTAGCACACACACACACACACACACACACACACACACACACACACACACACACACACACACACACACACACACACACACACACATATCACCACTAGTGTGAGCGCAGCAGTCCTATGGCAAGATTAAAATGAATTTAAAATAGACTTGGGAATACATTTTGGAGCGAGTCGGTGCTGAGAAGACATATGCATGCATAATACAGAACATTCATGCAGCATTTTTATATGCCTCATTGCTAGTGTCTTGTAGAGCCTTGCACCTGCAGTCAGAAGGGATAACATTACAAGCTGTGTGCTCAGCAGTGCAACTCGCAGCTCTCTCCAGTAGACCAAAGAGGGGAGCAAAAGTAGGTCACCCTCCCAGAGACCCACACATCTCTCCCAGTGATTCCACAGTCGCACTGCAGCAGTGCTTGTGTCTGCCATGAGAGGGCCTCTGACGGGAGCAAAAATGGGAGTCGACAGCTCCCTTCCACTCACTTTCCCTGCACAAAGGCAGACAAGCCTCATCTCTGCTCCTGTTAGAAGCCACACAGGAAACAAAAGCAGCAGGGGGTGAACAGTCCATTACTGATAATTACTGAATACGATAGCTAGGCAGTCTCCGCTGTAAATCATTTTGCTGTCAAGCACCCAATTCTGTTCATCATATGACTCTGAATCTGCCCCAAAAACCTCACTGAGTCCCAAATCTTAAAGGAATAGTTAGAAATTTTGAGAAATACACTTGCACTTTCTTGCTGAAATTTACACTCTCACATCTGTCCGTTGAATATGAAGCAACAGTCCGCAGCAGGCTAGCTTAGCTCAGCGTAAAGACTGGAAACAAGGGGAAACAGCTAGCCTGGCTCCATCTGAAAGTAACAACATCAGTAACGCAAGGCTGTTTTTTTTCTCTGAACGCCCATTTAGGCACAGCGGTGTTTGAGCTAAATGCTAATGTCAGCATGCTAATTTGCTCAAAATGACAGCAGGTGTAATGTGTACCATGTTCACCATCTTAGTTTAGCGTGTTAGCATGCTAATAATTGCTAATTAGCACTAAACAAAGTAAAACTGAGGCTGATGGGAATGTCATTAGTTTTGCAAGAAATTTTGGCCATAAACCAAAGTATTGGATATATAAAACATGTCAATGGTAATAGATGAAAGTCAAGGGATCACCAAAATTATTACAATTCATGCTAGAGGGCCCCGCGACCCCGAATCGGATAAGCGGTTACAGATAATGGATGGATGGATGGATGGATGGATGGATGGATGGATGCTAAAGGGGAACATAAATGTCTGTACCTATGATCATGCGCTGCTGCTGTAATACAATCCAGAACGGTATAGATTTTATGCATGCTACCAAGTTTGCTCTGAAGTTTCTCCAGCAGTGTGCACTTTCAGATCATCCGACTGCTGACTCAACACATTCATAAAGAAGCAGTAGGTGCTTTGATCTCAGAATAGAAGAAGGAACTGGGGATGAAGCAGAGAGGGAGAGGGAGAGGGGGGATGGTGGGGGGAGTCAAAAGACTGAGAAGCTGTTTTCGTCCCCAAAGCAGCGAAAAGAAAACAGAGAAGCCACCATATTGGTAGAGCACCTACTTTTTGTGCCACAGGCTTCTTCTGTATAACTGGTGATAGTCCTGGTGTGGTTTATAATCTCCAGGTTACGGTGGAATTGATTTTTTGACCTCCAGCAGAGCTAAAACAAGCTACAGCGATGCTAGTAGCTCTGTGAGGCTGGGCATTGGAACAGCGGTATGGAGGACCACAAGAGTCAAGGAAATAGTAATAAAGCGTTTCATATATTAATAACTAGTGTTTTTGTAAATCCCGTGTTTAATTTATTGATGGATTAATATTTCATTTGTAAATTCTTTTTTATAATACTTCTTTTTATTGCTCTTTAAAATGTCAAATAATGAATTACTTTGTAATCTAGTCCATTTATTCATAGATTAATAAATCAATTTGTAAACAAATGTATTAATGCCTTTTTTTAATTGTTAACTAGTTATTAATAAATTAAATGCTTTATTACTATTTCTATAACTCTTCTGGTCCTCCATACTGTGGTGCTTTGAGCTAAATGCTAACATAAGCATGCTAACATGCTCACAATGACAATGCTGATGTCTAGCAGTTATAATGGCTACGTTCCAAATCACATACTTTTCCTTTTTACTTTTAGTACATATTGCAGCTGCCCTTACAAAGTACGTACTGTTGCATGCCGTATGCATACAACTGGGACATACTACTTCCTCATAACATTGCGCCTTGAACATTGACCCCCTTGCTCATATATCCGCTGCGCAGAGGATTGTGGGTCAGAATAGCCAGAAAAGCATGCTGGCTTGCATACTGCAAAATGTGACCGGATGCAGTAGGACCTCCTGGTATTTTTGGCATACTTTGACATACTATGTATTGGGACATACTAAATCTTTTTCTGGCATACTAAATAGTATGATAGTATGGGTATTGGAACACACGGAATGTTTCCCATGTCCATCATCTCGGTTTAGCATGTTAGCACGCAAACATTTGCTAATTAGCACTAAACACTAAGTGCATCTGATGCTGATGGGAATGTCATCAGTTTTGTAAGTATTGGTCATGAACAAACTATTGGACAAATTCAAATTTTGACCTGATGATGGCGCTAGATGAACATCACCAAAGTTATTTAAATTCATCCTGAGGGGGACGTGAATGTATGTACCAAATTTCATGGCAATCCATCCAACCGTTATAGAGACATTTCTCTCAGAACTAAATGTCAAAGACATTGGAAAAATGGGGATCTCCAAAGTCAGTAGAATACATCATTTGGGAACCATGAATGTCTGTACAGCATTTGATGACAATCTATCCAATAGATATTGATATGAAATCAAAGTGGTGGACCAACTAACCGACATCACCACCCCTTGCGTGGCTAAAAAAAGCACACACATAGCTGATAAAGGGTGTATTTTTCCTCTGAGATTATGTCAGGGACTGATGGTGGTATTTAGTCAAAACACTTTTGCTGAGAGTGGATGAGATCATCTCCATTCATGGCCTGAGCCGCAGCCTTTTTAAAGACGGGATCGGAAGGAACAATGGCGCTCTATGAAAACCTGCAGTGAAATCCCAAGCAGGCGCTCTTTCTCCAAGCTTTCCCATTTCCTGTGAATTAATAATAGACTTGCTGGGGAAATTGATGCACTTAAGATACCCTCATTTAACAGCGGCATGGGAAAGTAGATAGATATAGCAACCCTAGCATGTGTTAAAGGTTTCTTTAAAGTGTTTCGGAATCAATCATCAGGCTTTTACATTAAATAGATTTTCACAGCTTGCACAGCAGTAAAACAGGATGATCTGACATGGAAAACCACACTGCAGAGGTGTGAAAAAGATGAGAGGGGTGAATCTGATTGTAGGGAGCGTCTCTGTGAAGCAACCAAAGTGAAGCCATCGTGGGCGTTTGCTTATTCACTGCTTGATTTAACACTCCAGATTATAAAAATACCTTCATCACACTTCTCTGATGAGTATTTAGCTGAAAAATGAAGAATTATTTTGTCTCTTCATTGAAAATGCAAAGAATAACAGAATGAGAGCGATCGTGGTTATCAGCTCAACAAACTAACATATTTTTACCATTTTTTCTTTTTGCCGTTTCAATAGAAAACAATGAAAAATGACTGAATCTCAGGAGGAATTATCTTTCATATGTAGGCTACCTACCTATATGAGATTATTGCACGTTGTATTCATTCAAATTAGATGGATCGTGACGTCAGCGTTATACTCATTCCCATACAGAGGGATGAACACGTGTTGCTTTCAAGTGCTATTGGAAATCTTACGAGTTGTGTGCAAAACGACATTGTGCAGTTGTTAAATGATGGAATTTGCTATGATCAGTTATGGAAAGTAACAAAGTACATTTACACAAGTACTGGACTTAAAGCTGCAGTAGGCAGAATATTTTTGGCATCATTAGGCAAATATTCCATAATAATCTTGTAGTGTACTGTTTAGCTGTAAAATGAGAAAGTTTGCTCCAGCTCAGGGGCGGTGCTTGGTATTTCCTCAACTGATCTCAACATGGCGGCCGGGTCACAAACTTTATCATTTTACAGCTAAACAGTACACTACAAGATGTTTCTGAAAACGTTTTATGCGAGAAATGCCAGAAAAAGGCATTCGAGTAACAGAATATTGATTCATATTTGATCAGCGCTGCCTAGTTTGACCGTTTAATCAGAGTTTGTGATTGACAGCTGCTAATAGACGACAGCTGGACGCTTGGCTCTGATTGGTTGTTTTCCTCCGGTCTGTGAAATCTTGATGCCATTAGGAGCACCGGAGTACACAGAAGAACATAATTTTTTTCAGATTATCTGTCTCATGCACTACTGTCAGGATTCCGAGCTGCATTTCGCCACTACCTGGTGTGAATTCGGCATTACTTGTTACTTTTCAGATTCAGATTAATTAATACAAAATATGATCAACAAATAAATTATGATGTATTACTAAAGGTTAAGATAAGATAAAACAAGCTGCCCAGCAGTATATAAAGGAATTAAAACTAGCCCCATTTTTTTCAGCTGCAACATTAAAGTGATCTACACATGAATGCATCAATAATTATAACTTAATCTTATAATATATATAGGCTATTATTCTGAAATGGGCCAGTCTGCATAATGAGTACTTTTACTTTTGGTACATATATATATATATACTTTGACGCTTATACTTTTGTACATGTTAATTTGTAATTTTGAATGCATGGCTTTTTCCTTATTACTACAATGTGGTATTTCTTTAATGTTTTTTTCTTTTTTTTACTACTTTTACTCAAGTAAATGATCTGAGTACTTCTTCCACCACTGGCTATTAAATACATGTAGTGGAGTGAAAAGTACAATATTTCTCTCTGAAATTAAGTGGATTTAAAAGTATAAAGCGTAAAGTAAAAGTACCTCAAAATTGTACTTACAGTGCTGGAGTACATTCTATCTTTCCCACTAGAAGAAGCTGAATATGTCACATTAAAGGCTACAACTCGTACGTCGGACGTCGCATATTAAAAATCCGAGTTTAGCAGGAGTACCTGAAGGCAGCACAGGGTCCAGTACTGAGTGAGGCAGCTCTGGATCCTCAGAGCGGGACTGAGTGAGTGACTGAACCGCTGCAGGAGCAGGAGACGGCGGGAGGATCGGATCGCTCTATCGGATACTTACATCTCTCTAAACCTTTACTCTACACCCGGGACATGAAATCCTCATTTTAACCTCGTTAAAACTTTACTCTCCAGCCCAAGATGACGGTGGATTTTGAAGAATGTATTAAAGATTCACCCCGGTTTAGGTAAGAACATGAAACTCTGAATGATAATTTGCTCGTTTGAGTTGTTGAACGCCTAAATGTTATTCTCATACAAGACTGTGTTAGGATTTTCTGGTATTTTTTGCGGGTTAATTCACATTATTTACCCCAGACATTGAATGCAACTGCGATCGTTTCCATGCGTCTTCTCTGTTATGTTGCATGTTGGACTTAAATGTCAGTGGGATTTTAATACCTTGATCCGATAAATGGTGTCTGGATTACAATTACAGTTTTGGAACATCAGTTAGATTTGTGCGTCATTTCACAGCCTGCATGTCTGTCGTTTCTAACAGCAGGCATGATGATGATGAGCAATGCAGCCATATGAGTTGTCACATGGGCTGAGAATGAGATCAAAGACTTATCTGTTGACTGTTGGTCCTCACGTTGTCTGATTTTTTTCAGTGCTTTCCTCTTGTGCTGCCAATTATTATTTTTTTAAATTTTTTTTTATTATTTTTAGCAATCAAAGAACCATAGTCCTAATCCAGAATTAATAAAGGTTATGGATTGAGATTTACTGTGTTGGTTTCCTTTATATGTGAGCTCCTGCCCAAAGGATGCAGTTCAAACTAGAGCTACAAATATTTATTTTTCTTTCATAATTGATTAGTTTCTTGTCTGGTCTAAAAAATGACACTTAAAGTGAAAAATTCACCCCTAAATTTGTCTGACTAAAAGTCTGAAACCCAAATATGTTACGTTTACTTTGGCAGAAAACAAAGAAAAGAATGAATGTGTGTGTGTTTTGCTTAAAAATGACTTATACAATCAATTTTCTGTCGTTGACTGATTGATGCAGTTCAAACAGTGTCACTAGTCATTGGATCGGAGGAAACTGAAGGCTTCCCCACACAGCCTGCACCAAAGCCTCTGAGCGCCGTGCACCAAAGGTTACATAAATAAGTCAGGAATTTTCTACACCCACATCTAAACCTGGTCCTCTGCTCCCAATGAGTCAAGAGCCTCACAGGGAGGAATCTTTTAGACTTAGCAGCAGAGGAAGATCCTTAACTGAAGTAAAAGCACCCAATACAAAAGTGTAAAGATACTCCATTACAAGTATAAGTCCTGCATTCAACACTAAAATAAAACTACTGTACAGAAGTATTATAAGTAGTGAATGCACTGAGCATGTTTAATGTATAGTAACATAACTTTATTTATAGATCACAAACTGAGAATACCAGTGGATAGTGCTGGTGTCACATGTCTGTAGACCTTGTATATTTTCAGTGATTTACAATGGCATACATACTGTAGACTTTCAATGAAAAAGTCACAAAGTGGAGTAAAATCACTTTAAATGTAAATAGACTGTAATTATAGTTTAATTCTTAAATTTTTCTGCTACATTTGTGTGTATGAATTGTAAACCTGTGACTTGAACTGTTCTATGATCATGTTCTTGATTGATCATCACAAAAGATTTGTAGATTTCTATAGTTATGAAAGCCCTTATGTTTGCAGTATTACGAACTGTGTCTGTGGCGACATTCCTGGGAAAAATCACAAGCGGCGCACAGTTAGTGTTCCGTTTTCCATCACCCAGCAGTGGTTGGTTCGCCAACTCTTCAACTCACTTGTGTGTGAAGTGGCGTACTGTCTTTTCCGGTCTCTGTTAGCATTACGAGTAAACGGTTACTATGGCTGAACAAACAAAGAAAATAGTGATGACTAAAGATGAGGAAACTTCAAAAACAAGTGCAAGTCCAATACCAACTGCAAACTGACAGACGTTAACCAGGCAACACTGATCTTTGAGGTTTTAACTTTAAGGTGGAGCTAGATTTAACTACTTAAGGTAGTTCAGTCCAGTGGTTCGCAACCTAGGGGTCGGATCTCTCCAAAGGGTCACAAGATAAATCTGAGGGGTCGTGAGATGATTAATGAGGAAGGAAGCAAAAAAGAGATAAGTTCTGATACATACATTTGTATTAGGGATGTTAATAATTAACCGTTTAACCGTTAACCGACAATTAGCATTTTAACGGATTAATGCTATCGGTTAAAAGAAATATTACAGATTAATTCAAAAGCTGAGCAAAACTCAGACGAGCGGCTTGTCACTTAACGGAGAAAAGCTGATCCACCTTAACAGCCCACCTTAAGAGAGTCTGAGCCGGCATCGCAAGATACAGGAATTTGGCTCGGTTCTTGGGCTGAGGAGATGTAGCATTTATTCACCGAGAAAAATAAACTGTACACACACTGCTACAGCTACGTTCACAGCTATAACGCCACCGACAACCCCACACTCATCGCCGCCAAACACGCGGTCTGTCGTATTCTCGCTAACGTTACGCCGGGCTGACAGACCGTATGTGTGTGACAACAGCGGGCACGAAGCCACCAGCAACGCTACATCTCCGAACGTAACACAAACACGGTCTGTGGGACACTCGCTAACATTACGCCGGGCAGACAGAGTATCGTTACGCCAGGCAGACACACAGCTGACAACCTCGTAACTAAACTAAATGGTGCGGTAAAGTGGCTGCATGTGTCCTCGACAATACACGCAGCATCGTGGCTGCTACAGTCACTCTCCCGGACAGGTGAACTGGGGACTCAGTTGTCTGTTTTATACACTGCAGCTGGCGCACAGCTGCATGCGATGCACTAATCTTGTCGGTTAACGGTTAATAATCGGTTAACGAGGGTCGGTTATCAGTTAAAAACGTTTTCAAAATTGGCATCCCAAATTTGTATTAATATTTTGGACTTTGCTTAAATTTTTGCTGTTTTTGTGGCATATTGGCTAATTTGACCTCTTAGGACCTTGAACGCTTCAACTGAAACCACCAGAGAGGTTAATAGAGGAAATCACTCTTTGGTTGAACTGCTAAAACCTCATACACATCTGAAATGTGACAAGTAGCCCCAACTAGCTTTATACAAGTCTTCTTTAACAATGTCTTGTGTGTTAATCTGAAAAGCAACGACAGCTATTAAATAAACGTAGTGGAGTAAAAAGTACGGTATTTGCTTTAGGAATGTAGTGGAGTAGAAGTATAAAGAAGCATAAAATAGAGTACCCAAAACTTGTATTTAAGAACAGTATTTTAGTAAATATACTTTCCAACAATGCACTTAAAATACATTCTCTGCTCCCAAATAAATCAAAGCCTTCCAGACTTGGCAGCAGCATCTTAATGATGCCCATCTGGGCTGGAGAAAGGCACATCTCAGGAAGCGCTGAGTGAAGGGTATTTGCACTAACCGTCTCCTTACTTGTTTCATATGCTAAGCAGCGAGGCAACAAGCTGCATGCTAAAGAGTCACCCACCTCATTATTTAGAGCTCTGAGATGCGTTCCTGTTTCTTTTTCTCTCTCTCATGAATGGGCGATAAAGTTATCTCTTATCTGACTGGAGCTGTGCATGTGGAATGGAAATATGCCCCCTGCTCCTCGTATACTGTACAAGTCTTTCTCGCTGGCAAGGGAGATGCTCCTTTACGCTCCATGTTCAAGTTATTATGCACTTTGCTCCAGTTTATGTTAAGAGTCTTTTATCTGCTGCCCAGGATGTTTAAATGACTAGATGGGACGCTGAAAGAGACAAAGTAAACGCATGTTCTTGTAGCCACTGAAGCCTGTAACTGTGTTTTTCAGAGAGCATTCAAATGGTCTCCTTTGTGGAGCTAAAGCAGCTCTACGTTGTATTATGTAACAACCCTGGAGGTGGATGACTGGAAGGAAGCAGCAGGCCCAAAGTACAGGAAAATCAAGGCTTTTCTCTGTGAGGATTGGCATGACACGGCGCTTCCCACACGTGTAAAATCATGCAGGAAATCAGCTCCCAGTTCCAGTTAAATGACAACAACATGACGAATAACCAGTCCTGTTCAGGGCCCGAAGATCTCTTGAACAAACTCTATGTATTCTGTGTTTAGTCTCTATGGATACTGCGACTCGAACAGATGTGCGATTGCAACCAGTGATGCTCCACATCTGTTTTTGAGAAAGTGGTCTGTGATGATTACACGGCCGCAGGAACTTATGTGTTTGTGTTTGCTCCGGCACAACAGTGGCAGCACGCAACGTTTGAGCTGTTTTCTCCCCACTGACACGTTAATTTGAGGTCGCACTCGCATCCCGCTGGAGGATAATATTGAGGCATAGCAACCAGTATCTTCTGTTGTAGTTCATGTGAAGTATACGCTTTTAAATTGGTTGGAATAGGGAAAACTTTGAGCTCTTTTAAACACTTTATTTAGGAAACCAATGACTGACTTTTATTTCTCAGCCGACTGGTTTTACTTTTATACACTAGAAGCTTTGTGATGGTGGCTGCTAGCAGGGCTGGTGGTGAACTGCTGTACTGTAGCTGGCGAGCTAACCATTAGCTCAGTCACAACAGCTCCCTGAGCTTCTCTCTATTTTCTCTCTTCTGCTGAGTTTACTTTCCCCTGGCATTTTGTTCAATCACCATTGCACGCCAATTCGTTCAATTAAGTTATTGAAGAGGGATGATAAAGCGCTCAAAGCTAACGAGCGTGCGAATGGTCAGTTAGCTTAGCTCGGTCGCTAACAGGACAATAAGTTCACACAGTTTATTCACAAGACGAACTCCTGTCTCATGACTGTCTGCAAACCATTCGTCTTTTGTGGAACAGTTAAATAAAGGAAAGGGTGGTACAAAACAGCTAATAAGCTAAGCTACAATAGCTTCCTCTTATTTGGACTCTCTGGCCCTCCGGCCCCTCAAAAATCGTCAAAGGTCACCAAAGTTGAACTCTACACGGATCATTCGTGTTAATTAATTTTGCCTCGTCATTCAGATCCTTCGATCACGCCGATTCCATTGGAATTAATCGATTTCATTTCAAATCCTGGTGTATCCAGGCCTTTAAGCCACCTGTATACTACGTCAGAACTGCATGTTGGATGATCGAATAGAGAATGGGATTGTGACAAAGAACCAATATTGCCAAGAAGTGAAACTCAATTGTTCATTCCATTGCAACATCAGCGCTCAGCAGCAAAGTTACGCTTCCGCCATTTTGGACTGAATGCGACTACCGAATGCCAGTAAAACGTCCACCTACTGTACAAAGTGCCGTACAAAAGTAAACAAAAATTATTTCTATTCTATTGTCATATTCTACCGAAATGGCCTGTGTTGAACATAAAATGTTATAAATATTATAAGCGTTTCAGTCCAAAATGGCGCCAGCGGCTGTTGTAAAAAAAAACACCGGACTTTCGTCTCTTTGCTTCTATACTCTTTGATCGTGACGTGAGCGGCAGTGAGCAGCGCAAGGCATTGTGGTATTTTAGGACACGGATTGGAAGCTACGGTAGAGACCGAGTGACAGGCTGTGTCTGGGAATCAAAAGAAGGATGGGAAATACTGTTTTGACATGAAATAAAAATGACATCCACCGAGTCAAAATGCTTATGTTATCGTTAAATAGCTTGTTCTTGTTTCCTAACTGCGGAGCTCGGCTGGGAGCTTCATGAAGACAGCTAGCTAACTTTAGCCCTCCAGCTGTCCCAGAGTCAGTTTACACTTCACATAATAACTTCTAATAGTTGTATTCTCATGATCGTGACAATCTGCAACGCGGTTGGCGTAGTTATCAATGCTGTTAGCATGGTGGCTAACCACCCTTCTCTGTTATGACATATCGCTTTGGCTGTGCATTCAAACAAATCCTAAAACATGGCAACCACTACGCAGAATGCAATGTGCCATGACGTCGTTGTCCATTCTCTATAGCTTCGGAATCGTCATCTCCGGTGTTATTGGATTGTTTGTTTTGTTGGTGGTGATTTGATTGGGCCCTTATTAATTTCCCATCAAAATATGCTTTTAACAGTTTAATATTGTTGTGCATTTCTTCAACACAGATGCAACAAAGTGTATTAACTGCAGCATATGACTGCAGCATGTTAGTGGTAAAATCTTAGGAGTCTTAAAGTTAGGACTCACGCTCTTATATTTAGGAGATTCTGCTTACTCGGGCAGTTAGTAAGTACTTTTAGCCTTGACTTGTTTTGTGATTACGGCTCCTGAACCACCATGAGTGCCTCTAGTATTCAGGCTGAGCTTGAGAAGATATTTCATGAACGCCCTTTTTTGCTGTTTGGCGGGTTTTCCAGCGTCCTTGCTGGCCCGTTCATGTGTCCGACCAGTCCTCCAGCAGAATATAACTATTGTCCGGAGAGCTTCTTGCTTCCGCTGAGAGACAGACTCTTTTCTCTGTGTCTGAATGGCCCGGGGCAGACAGCCCAGATGATCCTTCCTCCCTTCCCATGTGAACAGCTGGGGGGTGGAGAACTGAGGCGAGGCCGACTTCATGGTGATGGGGTTTGTCATTGAGTCACACGGAGCAGAGAGCCCCGACAGGCTGGGAATCCAAGGCCAGTGACCTGTGGCGCTCACTGCTTGTGTGTCTCCAGCGTCTGTGAGAGAATGACTGGATGGATGGATTTGTGACACAGAGTCAGATGACAGGGTGAGGGGGGGGGGGTTGTATGTCAAATTCCAGGAGATTCCTGGTATGAAGGAATGCAGAGCATCTAGTGTAGTGTCTCGCTTTGCAAGAGATGAATTAACTACGCATGTTTAGTGGGAGTTTAAGTAAATAGTAAGAAATATAGTTTTACAGTCAATAAATACTGTATATACTGCAGAAATGCATGCAGAGTAGGAAATTAGGGTTGGGTGATATGGCTCAAAAATGATACCACATTATTAGTATGAGTATTTTTCTGATATTGATATACATAAGTATGATAAGGTAAATGTATGCAAAATCATGTATAAAATGGTTAAATTGATGTGAAGTGCATGAGACTGGAAGTTTTGTTTAGATTAAAATTTGCATAACCGAAACAGTTAGTACAGTAATAGATTAGTCGATCAACAAAAACTTAATCAGCATTTAAAAATAAATAAATAATTGATTAATAATTTCAGTCATATTTAAAGCACAAATGCAAAACATTACCTGGTTCCAGCTTCAGAAATTGCGAAGATTTTCTGATTTTAATATTATTGGTAACTGAATATCTTGGGGTTTGGACTGTTGATTGGAAAAAAGAAAAATCTTTGGAATTGTGATTTTTTTAATTGTTAGACAAAACGATAAATAGATTAGTCAAGAAAATGATCGTCAGGTTAATAGATTATAAAATGAATTAATAGTTGCAGCCCTAAAAACAATAAGGGCTTCGTCCGAAACTGCATACTATGTACTACATACCCAATAGGTGTATTATCATTTAACATACTTTTGTGTGAATAAACATTACTATATATCTTTCCGGACGCACTGAGCAGTAATTTACATTGTCACTTCCTGAGAACCTCCTTGCCGGTTTGAAAACGTAACCACGGTAACCCGTGCCAGCCTCATGTAACCAATAAGACGGTTTGTGAGAATCAAAGTCTGAACTAATTAAAAAAATACATTACGCCTATCAAAGTGAAATCTCACTACTGTAATACTTACAGTTAAATTGAAACGTTGATGTTACAGAGCTGTCCGTCAACATCTGTTATGAACCTTGTCGTCACTAACGCATTGCAATGTGGGATATTTATGCTGCTGTAGTGTCTGCAACGGCTGCAACAAAAGATTATTTTCATTATCAATTAAACTGCCTGTTATTATCTTGATTAGCTGTTTCGTTTATAAAGTGTGAGAAAATGGTGAAAAATGAAAAAATCCCAATTTCCTAAAAACCAAAGGTTACTTCTTCAAATGTAATGTTTTGTCCAACCGACCCTCAAAAACCCAACAATATTCAGTTTACTGTAACATCAGACAAATGAATGCCGCAAATTAGAAGCTGGAACCAGAGAATCTTTTACTTCTTTGCTTGAAATATACAGCACCCGCTATCCTTAGACCCTTAAATGATGAACTGATTGCCAGAACAGTTGCAGATTCATGGTCTGTTTATGGAAGAAGCTCTAAAAGCTGTAAAAATGACATTAGACTCTATCATTAAATAGAAAACAATAACACTATATGTTCATATTGTCATAATATGAACCTATAGCCTAATGTATAGAAGTCAGTAGATGATAATACTGAATTAAACCTCAGCTCTATAGAAAATAGTGAATTTCTTACACATTGTAAAGATGTTTCAGTATGAAATGCTGAATTTTTTTTTATCTTCATCCTACTGCTTTTGAGTTGCGTTTGAGCTTCTTTTTGCATACTGTGCATTGTTGAGTGAACTGGAAAGTACCTGACTCCTTTGGCCTCTGGATTTAAAAAAAATATATATTTCAAGATGTACTCCCATCTGTTTCCCTCTCTTTGGGGAAAGGAAGGGAATTTATAGAGGGAATACATTAGCTTCATGACTTCATATTTAATACACGTTTACTGAGAGGAGAGCCCTGATTTCATATTGGAGTCTGTTCCTGCTCATGTTTAAAGACCTACACACGGCTACTCTGCATGTTAAATTCATACAACGGTACCGAGAACATCTAAAGAGTCTCAGTCACGTTGCCTTCCAAGCATCCGGGTTCATCTCGGTTCACGAGTGTGACTTTTGGGAGGTTGGAAAGATCTGCATCTCCAGCTGCATGGAGCTGGAAAGGATTTCTACTGAGTGACTGCGAGGTCTTGTTGCTTCTGCTCTATTTCAGACTGACCTCGTTCCATCTTGATTCTGTGTCAGTGGCCCTTCTGTTCAGCCAAGAGTGCTCCTCCCAACAACACTGTGACTTTGGCCGGTTAAGGGTGGGGGGACGTAGCATAATAATAATTAGGAGAGACTAGGGGTGGGGAAAAAAAAATCGATTCACCTATGTATCGCAATTTTTTTTTTTTTACAATTTTGAAATCACGTTTTTAATGCCAGAATTGATATATTTGCTTCATTTGAGTCTATGTGGAGGTAGAAGGAATTACCGCTTTTATTATTGTAGTCAGAATAACGTGACATCATATCTATTCCGTGTCCGTCAACCAAAACAAACCGCAGCCGGTCGCAGCGAGCTGAAATGAAAAAGTAGAAAACAGCGGAGGGTCCACAGGGATATGACCTGCACCCTCACATGTTAAATCCAAAATGGTAAACACTACACATCCAGTAAAGTATGGAAACAATTTGGGTTTCACACATTGCCAGGAAAAGCAGAGCTAGACATCATGGCTAAAGCTGCATGCTAACTCTGTCATGGACTGAAAACGTTATCGTATTGTGGTAACGTGCGGTAAAGGCAAAGCCGTCACTCTCATCTCCGCGGTCAAATGCAGCCAACGCTACAACTGTAGAGCACCCATATACTGACATTTACTATTTTAAATGCATTCAAACGGCCTTGATGGAGCTGACCATGGATGTATAAAGAGAACGGAGCTGACGGGAGAGCTAGCGACGGACTTGGTGAAGTTGGCGGAAGTATATACGTGTGACTATGTCCAGTTTCAAAATAAACTGCATAAACAAAATACATCTATGGAAATAAGATTGATTGGATTATATTCACCAGAAGTATTAAACATTACATGTCCCTTATAAATTAAAAAGAAAATACCACTAATTTGTGAGGGAAATATCTTCATTCTTCGATTTTTTTCGGTTGCTGGAAAAAATGTAATAAATAATGCCTGACAGTGACTGATATATTTAACTTCAGGACATCTCTGACTACATACATGCTGAAAATCAAACATTTTTACTGTATTCATTTAGATATTTTATGTGTTTTATTTTATGATCCAACTTTTTCCCATGGTCTAGTGTTAAAAAAGTTAACAAAAATCGCAATAAATCTCAATTTCGAATTGCGATACCTGTAAAATCGCAATACTTAAAAATTGCAATACATATCGAATCGGCACCCAAGTGTCGTGATAGTATCGAATCGGGAGATAGGTGTATCGTCTCAGCCCTAATTGCACTTTTTTGCTGATATCCAGCTGGTCTCTGTTACATCTCCTCATGCAGCTCATATCATCATTTATAGACAAGTGTTATGTTTTTATATTTAAGGTCTTACCCATAAAGCCTGTGTTCTGTTTGGCTTCAATTTAATGACCTCTGCTTGTGATTTCCGCATTACATTTCATTGAACTCTACTACTATCTCCCCCACTCTTGTGAGTTTATTTTCATTTTCATCCGTGTACTTGATTTAATGAGCGAACAGCTCAGTGGCGCTGGCCCGCGGGCATTTCCACCATCTCGTTAAAGGGCCGTCAATGAGCTCTGTGCCCTGGGGCTAACAACTCCAGGTAATGAAAGTGACAGGGATTAATGCGGCAGTGTGTAGTTTGATGGCCGCGCGTCTTTAATCAGGGATTGGCCCACATTGGCCTGCTCAATCCCTGCGGACGGCAAGGTGTCGCACCTGGAGGATTAACGTCCAATTTGGTGTCATCCTCCCGATGTGAAGGACTGCAAACAGATCTAATGATACACGGGGCAATATGATTTCTTAAACACAGCGTTGTTGCCCTCCCACTGAGAAGGCGCAGCGCCATTAGCTGGGAAAGCTTTCATCTCTTCAAAATGAGACCAGATGAAGGGCTTTTGCCAGTTGGAACCTTGGAGCTCACATGCAGGCTCCAAAGCATGTGGGGCAGCTGCACATAGATTATCACAGTGTTTGAAGGTATATACACTCAGTTGTCAGTTTATTAGGTACACCTCGCTAAAACTAATGCTGTCCAATGCAACAGTGCTGCAATAAAGCCTCCTTTCCAACCCTGTCTGCCTACAAAATTCTGTTCCCATACAACTAAACTGCATTCTCAATTATGTTTCGAGGGAAATATATTTTCTCCTGGATTATGGTCACACTTTTAAAGTGTTTTAAACACGTGGTTAACGTTATAAATTGAAACAAAACAAAACATGCAACAACACCACTTGGTTAGGTTTAGGCAAAAAAAACTACTTGGTTAGGTTAAAACATCATTGCTTAGGTTAAAAAGACTACGAAATTGAAACAAAACACAACAAAACGCGCAACCGTACTACTTGGGTAAGTTTAGGCAACTAAGCTACTTGGTTAGGTTTAGTAAAAAAACATCATGATTAACATAAGTGAACGCTGACTTTTAGTTTCACCAGGGGACACGAACACTGGTCTCCTTGGCAAAAGCCTACCACCCCGCCCTCCTCCCTACACAGAGTTCCGTGGACTCCCATTACAAATGGATTTGTGGTACGCCAAAAACATAATAAAACGATAAAAAAAATAAAAAATATGTTTCCCTCGAAACGTAATTCACAACGTGGGGACGTAATTTTTAGGAGACCAGGCTGTCCCTTTTTGTTTAAACTGTTTAGGAGGGGTGTTGATGTAACTTAATGATCATTTTGGAGGGCGTAGTTTGTGGTTTCTTTTATTTAGCCCACCCTCGTTGATATAAATGGGGTAGACAAAATAATAGAAACAACCTGTCAGCAATGCCGAATGTTATAACCTTCATGAAGGTAGCCAGGTGTACCTGATAAACTGGTACCTGAGTGTATGTCTTCGCAGTAAATACAAACTCAAAGTGCAATGTGCAACAGATACACAAGTCTTCAGGGTTAGACCTCAGGAGACTTTTTTATTTTCAGTGCAGGGAGGTGGATTGAGATCTCTCTTATGTTTCTCCTGCGCAGCGTATAATAAGGTAGCAGGTCTGGTAGAAGTGGATCTTAAAAACAAAGCATGGCATGTCACTGGGTTTGGGTTTTGTCTGCCAGGATGAATGTGCTCAATCTAATGTATGTTTTTTTTGTCCAAATGAAGCAGATCTTTAGATCTAGTTGTTAGGCAGTCGATTTAGTTGGTAACAAGCACTTCAGATGGAGTATTCTGGGAGCTGAAGCTTTCAGTCACAGGAAATAGCCAACAATTTCCCAACAAATCTTGCGACCAAAATCTTACTCCCTATAGAATAGACACTCAGTAGTTTACTCTGTAGCGAATTGTAATTTCAGACACTTATGAATCATTGTCATTTTGCGCCATCACTCCCCAGTAGGGCTGTCACGGTGAAGGAATTTCCCCTGCGGTGATAATAATTGGCTCAACAGTGCGATATGCGGTATTGCAATTCTTTTCTTTTTTTTTGCAAATTACTTAATTTATCCTTTATTACAAATAAGCTTTATTATTAAGCTATTATTAGGTATATTGTTGCTTTTAAAATAACAAATATATTAATTAATACTTGTTTATTGTTAAAGGCAGAACACAGAGACACCGCTGAGACTCATGCATCTGGTAGCTATGATACGGAATATCCGCAGAAGTAAACATGTCGGAATAAGGTAGAGTACTTGCTCTGGATGAAGGGAAAGCTGAAACACGTAGGGAGAGAGGACGGACCCGCCAGTCTATGTGTATTCATTTATCCTCCATTGTTGTTGTTGTTCAGCACTTGAAGCCTACAGTACAAGTAGGATGTGACGGTTGATGGTTGTGGTATATTTGCCCCGCCCCTCCTCCATTGTGATCGGACGGCTGGTTAAAAACTGACACAGATAAGCGCAGCGTTTTACCCAAAGCTGAACATTTTTCAACTCACGGTGACCAGGAAAAAACACCAAACGTGCATCGCATAGTGCAGAATACCTCGCCACGCTGCTGCCGTGGCGCTCCCATTGCAAAGAATTCAAAAAGGAAAAAACATGAACATAGCGGTTGCGGCGGTTGCTTGCCATCCCCTGCGGTTGACTTGTTAATAGCGTGGCTATTGCGACAGCCCTAGTGTATAGTCACAAAACCGTAATTTTTGCTTCTATAAATGTGGCCCATTGCATGATGGGATTGTCAGAATGCCATGGACACTTGCATTAATGCGAGTGACTGTGCATAAATATCACACAAAATGTGGACACTCAAATAAAATGGTAAGTGCATTATTTGTAAGTAAGGAGTAATTTTTGACTCAGTCTATGTAGGAATCAATTAATCAATCAATTAAGCCAAGGCCTAGTAAGAAGTTAAGCACCACTCTATTACCGGTCTATAATAATAATAATAATAATAATAATAATAATAATAGTGAGGGTAATATTTCCTTTTTGAAAGTCAAAAACAGCAACATGTTATAATTTTTTAAATTATATATCCTCGGTTGTAGACATGGCAGAACAAGTTCACGTGCTGTCACCCCTGACATCATGGAGTGTCTTAGTTATTTAATACAGTGCTGCATAAGGTATTATACTGTGTCTATTTATATGTTCTATATCCAGGAAGTAAATTTATGATTTGTGTAAATGCAGATTAATCCCTGGTGGGATGCTATGGGATGCAGAGATGATCTCATCCCTGAGCCTTTTGTATTGAAGGAGGGGGATCGCCGCATGAGCCCCGGCTGTCCCTCTCATTTCACTTTAATGAATGGCAAGACGTTTCACACACTGCTCACACAAAGAGCCATGAAAAGCTGGGTGCTGCATGCCGAACGCTGCTAATCTGCTTCTGTCGGACATCCTGAGAGGTGACAAAGCCCTCGATCAGTCGGCGCGCAACCGTCGAGAGTGTGAACAGTTTATTAAGTGCGATGAAATCTAATAGCCAGAGCTCGATTCCTCTCGTCTCTCTTTCAAATCAGCCGTCCGGTGTTGCCACAGGTTGCGCACGGCAGACATTGAATCAGCACTATGGCAACATCCTAAGCCCTAAATGACGGAGGAGTCGTAGTAAATTGGCATTAGTATTCCTATCACACAAACCATGGTGAATGAGACCAGCAATGACTAATGCGAGGCAGGGGAGTTTGAAAACAAGAGCCGGGCCAGGGAGTGCAGTATCTCACACACACACGCACACACACGCACACACACACACACACACACACACACACACACTGAGCAGATATTTAACGCTGATAATCCAAGTCTTTTGGTCTAACTGAACAAAATCGCTCACAACTCGGCATTTGTTTTCCCTAGCAGATTGGATTATGGTAATGGAACAGACTGAACATCTGATCTCAATTCTGTACGGGTGTAGATATCAGATGTCTCATGCTGTTCGGCGGAGAAAATCCACTTTCCCCTTGATATGTACGAGAAGGGTTCCAATTTTCCCCAGAGACAGACCTGATCATGTGTTTTGTCAAGACAGAAACATCTAGAAACATGAGAGAAATGTTGAAAATATGTGTATTGGAGCATAGCTGACAACAGGTTGCAGGAATCCCTCATATTTGGATTAGTATCATCTGTGCACCTTCAACCCTTTCTGACCCCGAGCGGAGGGAGTTAAGCCTCAGCTGCAACGTGACTCCACGGAGGGCTATGTGAAACGGGCTATAATTCTGAGTTAATATAAATAGTCCGACTAATGTTCCTGGCGGATTATCCATACTGCAAAGTAGAGCTGTCAGATGTACTGCAGGAAAGGCTTGCATAATACGACCGGACAGCAGCGCAGTTTTTCTCTTCCTCTCGACTCGGATCAATTTTTTGTTGTTTTCACATCACGATTAGTTTTGGGAAATATACTTATTTGCTCTCTGGAGGAGAGTTAGATAAGAAGATTGATCCACTCCTACGGCGAATTCACACCAGAGCAGCGGCAAAGTGCGGCCTACAGCAAGCTGCTTCGCAAAGTCTATGAAAAGCTGCGGCAGCCGCTCCCGAGCTCAGCATGCCGCGGCCGTTTGATTCTGCGGCAAGGTGCGGCCAAACAAAAGTTGGGAAAAATGTAACTTTTAGCGACGAAGTGCGGCCAGAAAGTACCCGCAGCCAATCAGTAAACAGATCCTGTGACTCCTTTGACATGTTGACCTATATTACAAAGAATTTTTTCCCGCTTGAAAAAAACATGATAACTCCTGCCGGCCGCAGAAAAATGTTATTATTGCGGCCAGCCTGGTGTGAATTTGGCATTAGAAATATGTAATATAAATATGAAGCTACAGTTTTGCCTAGGCAGAGCCGCTAGCATCACTGTCTTGTTCTACTTTGTGTCACTAAATTATAGAAATAGTTCAACATTTTGGGAAATACGCTTTCTGTTTATGTCTGTACGGTAAATATGAAGCCACAGCCAGCAGCTGGTTAGCTTAGCTTAGCTTAGCAGACTGGAAACATAGGGAAACAGCTAGCCTGGCTCTGTCCAAAGGTAATAAAACCCACCTACCAGCACCTCTAAAGCTCAATAATTAACATGTTGTATCTGGTTTGTTTAATCTGTACAAAAGAACAACAAATCACTGTTCTTCGAAGGTTGTGACAATTTTTTGGCCGGGCACAGTAACTTCCTGGAGTCTAACACTTCTTCCTAACTGGACGCGATGCGAACGAGCGAACAGTAGATTCTTTCAGTATTTCCCCATGAAGATGTCCTAACCTGCTCCGCGATTCAGCGAACAGGCTGAGCGACGTGTCGTTTGTTTGAAAAAACGCTTGCCCTGCTTCTATTTATGCGTCGCGCACCTCCAACTTACTGTCATTAGACAAAATCAACGCTGATAGTAACTGACAGTTAATCAATATCGCTCTCTTTCGTGCCCCGTCGAATCAACATGGAATGCACAGACACATTTACTGAACAGACATGATAGCGCATTTCCAAAAGACTGTTGCTTTAACTGCTTTGAGAGCCTGGATTGTTTGAAATGCGTCCCCTTTCATGAATGCATGACCTAGAAACATTTCACAGAGGTTCAAGCTTTAAAAAATCTGATTAATCTGTATCAGGTTTTCTCATTAGGGGTGCAGCGTGTTTAGTGGACTGTATTTCACCGGCCGCGTTTTACATTCAAGATAGGACACTAATTGGAAAATACCCAATTTCCTCAGCACATAATGGCTGCAACATAATGGCCCGTCTCTCTTCGCTGTGTTTCTAAGACTGTGTTGGAGTAGTCAAAGGCAGCATGTGAGGTGAAGTGCCCTCTCAGTGAGACAGCGGCTGGGCTCGGCTCTTCGGTCGTGGCTGTGCGTCATTCGTCAGCAGACTCACAGACTGCAGACACAATGATCTGTACTCGGTCCTACCACTACACTCTTGATAAATAAAATAACACAAGGAGAAATAGAAAAAAAAAGAGAGTTATGACTAACAGATTTTTCTGTTTAATGTCATGTCTGTGAAACTTCTCCCCTGATGACCAGGCTGCTTGGAAAGCCATGATCTCGAGGGGGGAAAGTGGCTTGGTAGTTTCCAGGTGTGTCAACATCAGCCCATGCTACATGTTTATCCCCCCATGGGTCAGGAAACGGGATGAAAGTGGGGATTTCAGCCATACAGCTGCGTGTTTGTCGTCACCTGGGGAATGTAAAAGCGACTGTACGTCCAACACAAATACTGTGGAGATAAAGGGAGAAATCATTGGGCTCCACAAGCACTTATAGCTCCGTCTCCGCTCCGTTTTAAAATGCTGAATCACACGTGTACAAGCATCTGCTTTTGATTAGTTCCATCCCTCTCACTCCCTGCCTCACACTCTCCCCTTCTCCTCCTCTCTTCCGTCCTCCCTTGCCTTCCTCTGTGTGCGGGGGCAGACTTCTGGTCGTGGCTGGGCCAGAACCGGGTCTAGGGACAGGCCAGGAAATGCGTCAGTCCGCTGAAATATTAAAAGCAGGTTCAGAGTAAAGGGCAAAACCCCGGGGAGACGATGTGTGCGAGGAGGTTGCTGACTCTGCCCGATATGACACCCAGACCTGAGTCACAACATAAATCCCTAAAACAACTTCTAGCGTTAATAAAACTTAAATGACGGCCCACCGTTGCACACAAGATTATTTACTTCAACATTTCTTTATTCCACCAATTTAAAAAATGCGGTATAAGGGAAGAAACATGTTGTTTACTGTTTAATAAGTGAAATAAACTGTTTACTGTTTAATTAGTGAAATAAAGAAGTATTTTGCTGAATGATTAGATGATCGACAGAAAATTTATTAACAACAAATGTGAGGATTTTCAGGTTTTGTATGATTGTTTTAAATTGAGTACTTTTGGGTTGTAGAGGTGAAACAATAAGTCGATTCATTTTAGTTGATTGACAGAAAATTTTACAGCAAACTATTTAATCATCTATTAATCATATGGGTCATTATTCAAGCAATGATTCAAAGCATTTGATGGTTCTAAGTTCTCAAATGTGAGAATTTCCTGCCTTTTCCTGTCTTACGTTATAGTAAACTGAATATTCTTGGGTTTTGGACTGTTGATTAATCGACTGAACTCTAATTATGTCCTGAGTTTTGTAACTACAGTTCCCATCACCCATTGGGAGATGCAAGCAGAAGGTGTAATGTTGACATGGTGAGGGTGAGCTATACCTTGAGCCCTGTTTTTTTTTTTAGCCTCTATTTCTTTACATTTGGGTAAATCTGCACCACATGTTGGAATAGCTTGGGAAGCTTGTGTGGTGAGATCTGAAATTCATAAGAAGTATTGTTTTCTATGATTTCTAGAGGATTTATTATGCAGACATTAGATGTCTACCATCCTTGTAAAGTGTAACTTGCTTTCCTCGTGTGCCCCCCACACACTGGAGCCCATAGACTGTTGCCTATGTTGCCTATAGAATATCACACACCACCATAGATTGATGTTAATCTGCCATCGGCAGCACCTTAGAGTGATGCTTTTACTACCTGCAGAGCATGGATGTATTAAGAGAACTGGATACAGCATGAGGCGGGGCCCCGTTCATTCCTATGAAAGTTGCTCAGTAGCGCATGAAGCCTAAATGACTCGACTTCCGTCTGGAAAAGTACCCGGATCTTGGGCACATGGAACACGCGCAGTAGCGCCCGCTCGGTCACATGACTCGGTCACGGGGTCCCAACGTCACGCCGTTGTCACGGTTTGCACTCCAGCCTCGGTCTGGGTCTCATTCACATGAACAGAGGAAGGGAAATAACTCTGGATTTGGCTATTAGTTCATTTTACAACTTTAAAAACTTAATTTTTTAAATAAGGATTATTAAGGTGTTCGTACTGAGAAGTTGATTCACCTCAAAGTTAATTATCAGCTGAGTTACACACGTCTCTATCCCAATGTAAGTCTATGGGGAAAAGTATTTTTGGGCCCAGTGGCATCACGTGACTGACACGGAGTTGCAGTACCGCCGTTTGGCCACTACGAAAGTTGGGATCGACGACCGGCGCTCTTCCTGGGGGCTTGCTGCAGAGTCCTGGATTGTGGGACTTTAAAGGGGAACACCACCTAAATTAAGAATTCCAGTATGTTATTTCCATTGCCTAGGAAAGTTCAATCAATGTTTGTGAACATGAGCTACTCTCTCTCAAAGCCAGAAACCAGAGAAATAAGTCTCGAATATGTGATGTCATAGGGTATAAAGTCTGGAGCTAGACAATGAATGGAAGACTACACAGAATGTTTGTTTTCTTTTTTATACACACATGAGCTTTATTCTATTGTAGTGCTGTCAGCTCTGAAACAGAAAATGTTCCCATCTACTCAGAACATTCCTCTGGGTGCTCTCAGTTTCATCCAGAACATCTCTCCCAATTAATTGTCGATGGAGCAGTACAGAACACTTATATACCCTATGACATAACAAATTTGAGTTTTAACACACTGGATTTGGGAGAGAGTTGTTCATGGTTACTTATATTTTTGGTCTGTCTTAGACCATAGGAATAACGTATGAATTTGGGCGTAGTTCCCCTTTAACTTGTGAGAGCTACTTTTCCTTACCTATTTTTTTAATCAATAAACAACTAAATGATTAGTTGGTTTATCAATTAGTCGATCAACATAAAAAATATTTTGATAATTAATTGTTTGAGTAACTTTTCCAGCATAAATGGCAGCTGTTTGCAAGAGTATTATCTCTGTTTTTTATCATTGTAAACTGAATATCTTTGGATTTTTTGACTGTTTGGATAAAATTGTGACGGACATTTTTCATTATTTACTGACATTTTATTGACCAAACTGTTAATAGATTAACTAAAAAGTAATCAACAGATTAATAACGAACATAATGTTGAGTTGCAGCCCTGATGTGGATATTCTTTGGTCCTTGTCTGCATTTACTAAACATATTCAGATCATTTCTCATTGTTTTCTCACTGTAGTTGATGTTTGTTTGTTGTGGTTCTCCCTGGAGAGTGTGGTTTTGGGCAAAGAGACCAATGAGCCGTGACTCGACTTCATTTTTTCTCCCGCAAAACTGTATGATTCTGCTCTTTTCTTTTCACACTCTTGAGTCTGGCAGAACTGCTGTAGCTGTAACTCTCCAGAGAGTCATTTTCAGTGCCATGTTTCGGCATTGTTAACTGAAGACAGCTATCCTATGCTTCACTTCTCTGCACTCATGCACTCGCCATTGTTCTTTTGCACATCAAGTGGTGATTTTGTCTGCTGTTGTATTTCTCTCACGCAGTTTGTGGATTCACCAAAGAGAAATTAGCAAAAAATGGCTGTTATTGTTTGCTTAACTTCTAACCACATGTAAAGGTCCCATCTCAGGTTGAGCGACAAAAACCTTGGGGTCCCCGTTTTCCCAGTATCCTCCCTGGCTTTTTGTGCTTCCTTGCTGATAGTGTCAGGGTCCGGTTAGCTCTCTGCTGGTTGACACAGGAGTCACATCAACATTCAGGTTCATGGACTGATGGGAAGGGGGTCACAGGTCAGTGGAAGTGAGCCAGAGAGTGACGTCAGGGGCGGGTTGCTGACTCCAGACCAGAGGAAACACCTGGTGGAAACCCAGAAGGAAGTGACACCTCTCCTGTTGTCTTTGTCTTTCGGTCAGCTGATCTGACAGTCACATGATGTATGAACAAGCACCAGCTCCACATGCTGATCTAAACCATGAATCGGCTGTTTGGGCAGCGTCTCCAAGGCAGTTGTTTTAATATTTTAGGTCAAATGTAAAACAGCACTTGAAGTTTTCATGTTTCCAGCCTGTTCAGAGTGAAAGGGACATCAGCGTAATTCATGTGGAAGCCGCTCGAGCTGTTGTTTCGGCGAGCAACCATCCCTCAAGCTTTCAGACAGGAAAGAGCTGAATGCTTCACACGTCTGGTATGCCTTTCTAGTGCAAGCCAAGCTGCATGTTTAGCCCACAAAAATGCCGGGAAGACTCCCAGCTCAGCCCCACCACATCACGCCTGTGTAGGGATTTTCACAGAGGGAATTCAGCTATTTCACCAAAATGTCAGGGTGTTACACCGTAGGATTTGCTTACTGTGAGCGGCGCTCTATTCTATTTGCCGCTTTTTACCCCGGCAGCCTGGTGTGCTGCCCAGAAAACGGCAGCGAGGAGCTTCACGTCTGTAGGCTTTATTGTCTTCCTCCCTTCAATGGAACATTGTCCAGGCCGGTTCTCACAGCCGAGGCCTCTTCTGGATCCTCTGTGTGTGTGTGTGTGTGTGTGTGTGTGTGTGTGTGTGTGTGTGTGTGTGTGTGTTCTCTTTTACGTCCCGAATATCTTCATTGACATTTTTGTTCGTTGCCGTCATCCCGGACCACCCTGAGTTAATATAAACCTGCGCCGCCAGCCGAGACCTCTCATATCCTGACCTTTCTCTGGCCTTTCTCCCGTTTACCCCCCCACCGATCAGCAGCGTCCCTCTCCCCACCCAGCTCTTACAATGCTGTTGTGATGTCGAACACATCCTCTTGCATCCTATGTTGTAATAAACACATGATTCCAGACTGTCCATTCAAGTCTGTTTCCCTTGTGATGGTGCACAGGAAGCACTCGCAGAGCACACTCACTCCGTTCTTAACGGAGGAGTGGTGTAAACGCAACTATTGTCTTGCTGTAAGGGTTAATCTATGTCACATTTCCTCTACATGACCGTCATTGTTGGCTCCCTGTCTGAAGTGCCATTTCCCCATGGGCTGTATGTAGTGGCCTAATTGCACGACCCCCCCCCCCCACCACCATAGCTGATGGGGGATGGATGGAGTTGGCACAGCATCATGCAGGGAGACTACACCCAGCTGGTTTGTCAAAAAGCCCAAACGCAGCTGATATTAAAGACCTTCTCCCTGCTGTGTCCCAAATTTAACAATCATTCAGTGGTAAGACTTTTTAACCTGAGGTCCTCTCAGCTTGGATTGCGTCAAGGTTCAAACTGAAAACAAAAAAAAAAGATCTGGAACTTCATCCAAAGAGCTCCTGCACTGACCTTGTTTTTATTAGCCTTGCTAGCAGCTAAGCAAAGTTGGTATATCTCAATGCCTATTGGATGCAAATTGTGCACAGACATTCATGTTCTCTACTGACATCCTCCTGATCCCATGACTTTTCATCCAACACCACTATGAGGTTGACATTTTTGTTTTTTAGTGAAATGCGTCAACAACTATTTGATGAATTACCATGTAATGGTTACATTGCAAGGCAGCTGGATACTCGCGAAGTCACAAGATCATGCGAAAATCCATCTTGTGGCTTCAAGTAATGTGTTTGTGTCTGGCAAGCCATAGCATGGTCCAATCAGCGTCCTGCGGAGAGCTACTGGCAGCTATGGACGTGGCTTAGGTGTGTGTAAGGCGACGGCCTCTTGTTATACATCCATGGTGACGACACGGAGAGGCGACTGCTGGTTCCAAACAGCACTGGCGGCTCCTGAAGAGGTTAGCGTAGATGCTGCAGTAGCATCAGTTATATCAGAACTGGAGAGTATTTCCTCATTGAAAGAAGAGCAAAGGACAACACTGAAGGCTTTTCTCTATGGAAAAGATGTTTTTACTCTTCTCCCGACTGGCTTCGGGTTTGATTGACAGATGGTTCATCCAATCACCTTTTTGAAAGTACCTGCCCTTTTCCAGACAGTTTCCAATGACGGCTTCTCAGATGGTTCTGTGTAACAAACCATCTGGTTAGATTATGTTAATGTAATGGTCCCCAGAGGATGAACTGTAATAACTTTGGTGATCTAGCGCCATCATGAACTATCACACCTACAGTATTACCAGAACCCAATGTGGTGTTTCTTATTGTTTTACTCCATTATCACCAAATATATTTACAAAGATATGAACATAACATAATTATTGATTAACATAAAAAAGCTTTAACCAGCTAGAATTGACAAATTACTTTAATGATGAAGTTATTGTCCAGTTTATTGAGTAATGAAATAGTCTACTTATTGTTTCAGTCAGGCGGCAACCTCCGGGTCTGAAAAGTGAAGCCAATGCGGAAGTGCCTTAACCTTGCATTATTTCTAATAGCCAGCAGGGGGCGACTCCTCTTGTTGCAAAAAGAAGTCTGATTGTATAGAAGTCTATGAGAAAATGACCCTACTTCTCACTTTATTTATTATCTCAGTAAACATTGTTAACATGAGTTTATGGTCTCAATCGCTAGTTTCAAGTCTTCTTCAATACAGCATGATGTTCCTTTAGTAAATTATGGTCCCATTTAGAGTTAAATAGACCATAAAGCAGGGTATGCTTTAGGGCGTGGCCACCTTGTGATTGACAGGTCGTTACCACGGCGTTGTCCGGTCTTGGAGTTATCCGTGTTTTCGTTGTACAACTTTAACTTCTTCACGGTGTGTTTTCAGTTCATGAAAGTTAATTGTAACATTTTGGTCGCCTGAAAATGTCTTATTCGTGTTCAGTTGTACTTAGCTCCACCCTCTTTTGTCACTTCTGGTTGCAAAAAACCAAGATGATGACAGCCAAAATGCCGAACTCAAGACTTCAAAAACAGCAGTCCGCAAACCAATGGGTGACGTCACAGTGACTACGTCCACTTCTTATATAGACAGTCTATGGTTTCAGAACTTTAAATGTTTCTATACTGCCCTTTAGCAGCTTCCAGGTTCTTGCTCGAGAAGAGCAGAAAGATCCTGTGGTATGTTAAAAAAAACAACTATAATTGAATGTGATATTTGGTCAAGTCTAGTTACAGCCTGTTGCATCACACCAGCAGTGGTTTTTGTTCACACGGATGTTGTATCCATTAAAGAAGTGAGAGTGAAAGCAGGATTGTTGTTTCTTCCTGTGTTGATACCAAAGTGGGAGTTGTTGTTTATGGGATTTCCAGAATGACTTCACCGCTGACCCCACAACAACTCAAGGTCTCGGCTGGCCGCATTCCCATTCATTGTCTCTTTGGGTTTTTTTTCGCCTGCATTCCTGTTCAGTTTCCAAGAACAGTGCTGACAGCAGGAAGTTCAGGAGGGGAGCAACACATGGCCGCTGCAAAAATTCACTGTAGATACTGTACGCTGAAATTGACGGTTGCATTTATGGTCCTCTCAGACTATATTGTTCTATTATACACAGTAGATTTAGCGCTTTGTCTGGACTGGGTGTCATCACTTGATGCTAAATGAGCTCTATAATCTCCTGTATCTGTGGTTGCATCACAGACTGGGGATGTATTAGTAGCTAATAGAGCTCGAACCGCAAAGCTCCCCAGAGGCTTTTAGGAACATGTATGGTTGTGTGGAAAACTGCTAAAGGAACAAACCACATACAAATTTTATCCTTCAAGACAGAATTGAATTCACAGCTTTTAGCAGAGAGTATCTACTGTCAGATGCCAGGTTATTCGGCTAGTTAATTTCACAGCTGACAGAGTTAGATGTCAGTTAACACGTTCATGGTCAAAGTTAGAGCCCTGCAAGAACAAATGCTTTTGTCAGCACTTCAAAAAGTGTCATAAAAGGTGCTTAAAAGTCGGATTTTAACTCTCAATGACATTTTAACCCTCTATAGAGGTTTGATTTAAGAATAGGGATCATTATTGATTGATGTGGTGATTATTTTTATGATTAATCTGTCACTCTTTTAGTCTATGAAATGTCAGCAAATAGTGAAAAATGTACATAACAATTTCAAATGTCTTGTTTTGTCCAACTAAGAGCCAAACAAATAATATTCAGTTTACAATTATGTCAAACAGAGAAAATCAGCAAATACTCAAATTTTAGAAGCTGTGACCGGAGACAAATTGGCATTTTTTCATCACTTAAAGGATTAGGCTGAGCGATTATAAAACTGTTTATTAGTTTTCTTTTCGATAAACTAATCTATTAATCGCTTCAGCGTTATTTAAGAAAATTAAACATATCCAACCAGGGATGGACGCCATTGATTGAAATCAATATTATGGTATGATATGCTGTATATATACCAACATATCTTATATAGTCAAGCATTAAATAGCATTATATCAAACTGATGTTCACTGTACTGTAAAAAAAATACCATGAAAAGACCAAAACCAACAATGTGTTATTCTGTCTCTTAATACTTTCCAGCTTCTCTCTCTCTCCCATTTGTTCCTACTGAAGAGTCACATGTAAATCTAAAAGCAGGTCATGAAAATATATATATATACTAGTAATTTCTGGCTGGTCACTGTAGTTTTTTGCAAACATTACTGAAGGGGACTATTTTCAGATTTTGGTTTGGTGCTGTAGTGAGGTATTTCCAGCAGCAGGACTGTGTATGTGAGATTAAATCTAAATATACTACAATGTGAGTGTTCGTGGTAAAGAAAGAACAGCCATCCTGTGTCATTCATGTCTTTCTAATAGTTTTTGGTCAACAATGGAGCTCTATGGCGCAGAGGAATAAGATATATCAGGCTTTGGATGCACAGGCAACACTTTGGTTTCGGTCTTTTCATGAGATTTGTTGACAACAAGAAAAATATAGAATATCACCTAAGTTATCCTTTAAAATATGGCTTCAAATTAAACTTTCAAGTAATGCAACATAAAACGTTATATACCTCATTTGAGCACTGGGGACAAGTTGCTTAACATTGTCAATTTAAACAACAGAAAAGGTTTCGGGTGAAGCCAAAGTTTTACTGTGCTCGCCCGCGAGGGTCCGCCAGGTTCTGCGTGACCTCGATTCGTTATCAGAGAGTGTACATGTAGGCTCTGTGCAGATGTCCGCATACCAATTTGTTGTGACTACAAGTGGTAGCGTAGCGATCTACTGCGCATGTGTGGAACGCGTCCTCCAAGCGAACAGTATAAACAGAACTTCTACGCGTCAGTGGTGTCCGCGGCTGTCCGTGTATGCGTCCGTTTGGGAGTATAGCCGAGGCTTTAGGCTCCTCAGGCCTCCAGCCACACTGTTAAGCCTCGGTTATAGTTCTGTTTATACTGTCCGCTTGGAGGACGCGTTCCACACATGCGCAGTGGATCCGCGGGGTCACAACAAATTGGGGGTACTCGGACGTCCGCACAGAGCCTTTGCGTACACCCTCTGATGACGAAATTTACGTCACACGGACCCTAGCGGACTAGGGGTGTAAGAAAATATCGATACACATGAGTATAGTGATATTTTGTGTAGCAATACAATATAGATTCTCCAAAACACTGTATAGATTTTTAATTAACCTCTTCAAAACGAACGCTATTCTGTCTTTCGGAGGTTGAAGCGGGCTCAGTTTTAAGGCTAGAGGGAAGGTGGTATCATATGAAACTAGAAAACCTCAGGAATCTATTGATACCAACCACGTCATACTTGCATGTCACGAAGAGGCTTAATTACGCTCCAAAATTACACTATTTACGCTATTTTTGGCGAGGAAAAGCAGGCATGGCTATCTTTAAAGGGGTCCCTTGACCTCTGACTTCAAGATATGTGAATGAAAATGGGTTCTATGGGTACCCACGACTCTAACAGTTTGGGTTTGCAGGATGGGGCAAAAACGATGCCGTTTTTTTGCATGCAGTACAAATGTGTTATTTTCACCTATTCTAAAATGGTGTATTTGAATATTTCTGCATACCGGGGTGCCTAAACAGTCTTGAGTTACATAAATTGGGTATGACTTGAAAGCTGAGACTCCTGTGGATCTAATTAGTCCAATTGTATGTATGTGTAATGATGTTAGTCCCGATAGTAGCCATTTCACATAGTGAAATTTTTTTTACTCCGATTTTATGCATATGGTGGTGTGTCTTTATACGAAGACAGTTCCCCTAAAATTAGATTTTTAAAAATTGCAATATATCACCTTGCTCAAAGTATCGCAATATTTCGCAATATATTAAATCGTTAAGCCTGTATCATGATACGTATCGTATTGCCAGATTCTTGCCAATACACAGCCCTATAGCGGACGTGGAAAGTATAACTTTAGATGTACTTATCACCCACTGATTCCCGGATAAGCCTCAGTCTTGGTCCACTCCCACTGTTTCAGCGACACCCAGGATGTACCATCAATCAGTCCCTCAGTGACGAACAGAATGATGATAATAATAATCTAAACAGCTCAAGATGTTCTGAAAAGACGCTTGTTATAAAGGCCACAGGGGAAGATCAACAGTCACTTTTGTGTGGGAGATGTTGCTTTTAGACACTTGGACTCTTTCATCTGACTGTCTTCAGTATTGAAACCTATCCAGCTGCCTGACTACAGAATGAAAGGCGATATTGTGCAGAAGACGTCTGTTCCACAGCTGACCCGTAGTTAAAGCTTTGAAATATTAGTGGAAAGGCTGACACAGGAAAGAAAACCCTCACAGATCCAACTCCGACGAAGCAGGAGAGAAACTTCCTGCCACATTACGGGTTTATAATTGTGGAGTTCAAGCATGTGCAATTCTGCTTTAACATTCAGCTAATAGCTCCGACTTTACTTGGGTCGTGTACCCTTAAATCAATCTGTCTGAGCAGATGCTAAAATTAGATAATCCAGATGTTTTGCCATTTGTCTGCGGCACAAAATCTCAGAACCAGACGAGTTATAAATGGAAACAATGTTATTTTCATTTTTTCAGACATTATTACAAGATCTCAGTTGGTGACTTCAATGAGAAGAAAGCAGCAGTGTTTGTCACACATATTTTTTACTTGAAAGAGCCTTTTATCATTTTGAGATGTGTATTTGCTTTATTCCAAATCATGTGGATGTCTTAGTCACAATGCTGGGGGAAGTATTCAGATCCTTTACTTACTAAAAATACCTAATACCACACTGTAAAAAATACTCCTTTACAAGTAAAAGTCCTGCATTTAAAATGTTAGTTGAGTAAAAGTATGTAAGTATAATCAGGAAAATAAAGTATTAAAAGTAAAATAGCAAGTAAGAAAAATGCCCCCTGTGACTGTTATATATATGATTAGATTATTATTACTCATGCATTAATGTAAAGGATTTTACTGTTGCAGTTGGTTGAGGTGGAGCTCATTTTGAACTATTAACTAATGATTATTTTCATTATGGATTAATCTGCTGATTATTTTCCCCATTAATCGATTGATTGTTTGGTTTATAAAAATCAGAAAATAGTGAATGAATAGTGAATACAAATGTTCGTCACAATTACCCAGAGCCCAAAGTGACACCTTCACAATGCTGGTTTTGTCCAACCAATTTTCTGTCAATCGATTAATCAACTAATCGTTTCAGATGTACTTGTATTTAATTTTGGGTAGCTTTAATATATAATAAAACATATTTTTATTAACTCTTTGTGAGTTTTGTGTGCAAAAAACAAATTTGTAAAGTAACTAAATCTGTCAAATAAATGTAGTGAAGTCGAGGAGAAGTACAAAGTGGCATGAGAAGAAAATACTCAAGGAAAGTACAAGTACCTCAAATTTTTACTTAAGTACAGTACAAATCTGTACAATCTGGTGGATGTTAGTGCTGACTGCTTTGAATGTCAACAGGCTGGATTTAGAAAAGAGCGGGAAAGACCACTTCAGCTGTTGCTGTTGGTCAGCAGCCGCCTGTCTCTCTCTCTGACACGTTATTCTGAAGCAAACGGGGTGAGACGTGCTCAGCTTTTTCTCTGTTGGCAGGATAACCCACTTCTCCTCTGAGCTGCCGGAGCCTGGACTGCGATCAGACGGGGGGAGCTGAGGGCAGCTGCTCACTCCCCAGGGGTCGGGTCACACTCACAGGGTTGCTGCGGGGTCAGGAGTTGGGGTTTGGCAGCCAGTATCTACTGTATGAGTGCATGAAGTGTGAAAGAGCTGCTAGTATGTTAACTTTTGGCGAGGAATAAGGTGCAGAGGTTTGTGAACGATTACGTCATCTGAATGTCTTCAAATAGGCCTAGTTTTTTTTAGCCATGCTGGCGTCCAGTCCAGACTGAAATATCTCGACAACTATTGGATGGATTGTCATGAAATTTTGTGCAGACATTCGTGGTCCCCAGAGGATGAATCCTACTGACTTTGGTGAGCCCCTGACCTTTCCTCATGGTGGCCATGAAGTTGACTTTTGGGAGTTTAGAGTGAAATGTCTCAACAACTACGGAATACATTTTACTACCATACAATTTTGTACAGATATTAATGCTCCCTTCAGGAAGAATTTAAATATTTTTGGTGATGTTTTATTCGTACAATACTTTGGTTTATGACCAAATAGAGTGCTGCAGGAATGAGTCCTAAAACCCAGAAATGAATTAGTATTTTAGCACTTCCGGGTCCCTCGTCTGGAAGTCAGTGGTTTTTTTTTTATGTCTGAAATAAGGTCAATGGTTAACACAAGCTTAAGAGATTTTAACGTTTTGTTCTACGACATAAAATACGTGAGTAAATACCCCACCTGTGAATTTTGAAGCTTTTATGAGTCTTAAAAAAGGAGTTTGTTTGTCGCCTAACATTAGCTTTTTACTTCTGATTATTGCATTCACACACAAATCATAAAAGTGAAGATGAAATTGTGAAGATTATCCTGCTGAACAAAACCTGTAAGTGTCATAAATGTTTATTTGCCACAGAGCTTATTTTCTGCAATAATCCAAAACTCAATGGACACATCCCATTGGCTTTTTGTCGAGGGAACCCAGGGTGATGCTAACCTCCTTGTTTGCCTACAAAAATATGTCATCCCTGCATCACTCTATACCTGCAAACCTAATCCCATCAGCCTCAGCTGTCTTTAGTGCTGAATTCGCAAATGTTAGCATCCTAACACACTAAAATAAGATGGTAACCATTATCCCTGCTTAACATCAGCATGCTAGCATTGTCATTGTGAGCATGTTGGCATTTAGGTCAAAACACCGCTGTACCTAAATACAGCCTCACAGAGCTGCTAGCATGTCTGTAGACTCTTGTTCTGTTTTGTGTCATTAATGCAAAGAAATAGTTCAACATTTTGGGAAATACTCTTTCTTGCCAAGAGTTATGAGAAGATTGATATCACTCTTATGTCTTTACGATAAATATGAACCTACAGCCAGCAGCTGGTTAGCTTAACGACAAGTTGTGAGCTTTAGCGGTGCTGGTAGGTGGATTTTGTTACTTTAGGACAGAGCCAGGCTAGCCGTTTCCCCCTATTTACAGTCTTTATGCTAAGCTAAGCTAAACGGCCGCTGGCTGTAGCCTTATATTGAATGGGTAGGTATGAGTGGCATCAGTCTACTCAACTCTTGGCAAGAAAGCAAATACGTTTATTTCCCAAAATGTCAAACTATTGCTTTAATTTGATAGTTTTCACTCTACATTTTGAAATGAAAAGTTGTGTTCAATTGAAAATCTGAATCCTTGGACTTTTTCCGTGGACGTATCAACGAACAGCCCCGGCAAGAGTTTTTTGCAGGAGTAGGCTTGGCTGCAGAAGTCTTGTTTGATTTGAATGTTCCTGCAGAAGAATGTCTCTCTCTGTTCTCTTCATGTGTGAAGATGGGATTCATCTGCTCAGATTAAAATGGGAATGTTATCCTCAGCTCAGGGACTGCCTGCCTGCCTGCCTGGCTGGCTGGCTGGATGCTTTTACTGCCTGTGAGACCGTTGGTTGTTGGACAGCGCCAGAACTAATGTCTCTCGCCAAGGGAGGGTCTGAAAATATGCACATGTTGTTCATGGTCCAACAGGACACTTAACAGCCTGATACAGGAGGAGCTTTTGTAACAGCAGGGAGAATATTTGATTATATTTGAAAGCTTTTCTTTCTGTACTTCGATAGGCAACAAAGTGTGTGACTTTGTGTGTGACAGTTTGAAAAGGCCGATGTGTTGATGCCTTCTCTTGTGTTCATGAAGGCAGTCTTGTCTTAAAGGGGAATTCCACCAATTTTACACATGAAGATCAGTTTACTCATCACGAGGCGTGCTAGTCAGCTTGTGAAAACAGCTGTATAACGGCTCCTGAGGCTTTGCAGAGAACTTATTGGGGGCTGGGGGCATGGAGACGTGGACATTTGTCCGCCAATGGGAAGATGAAATGAAATGAAAATGAAAAAGAGCTATTGAGCTGCATTATGGGAAATGTAGGACTCTTTTTTTATGTCTCCCCGCTGGCGAGAGCCGTGGCCGGAGGCATTATGTTTTCGGGTTGTCCGTCCGTCCGTCCGTCCGTCTGTACGTCCGTACGTACGTCCGGTCTATTCCCCTGAACGCCATATCTCAGGAACCCCGAAAGGGAATATCTTCAAATTTGGCACAAACGTCTACTTGGACTCAAGGATGAACTGATTAGATTTTGGCGGTTAAAGGTCACTGTGACCTCACAAAACATGGTTTTTGGTCATAACTCAAGAATTCATATGCTAATTATGACTATTTCACACAAGTGTTTAATAGGATAAAATGAATGAAGGGACATTTTGGACAGACATGGATGTAAACTGCGAATTTTGACTGGTTGGCGGAGACATACAACTATAAGGCGGTAATTCTATTTTGGGGTCATGTTAGGAACTAAACGTTTATTTATATCTGTCTGTTGTGACTCCCTCAACTTTATGGAAGTCCAATTTTAAATTGCTGGAGTACCCCCTTTTTAAAAAGTGTCTTTATAGATTGAAATCAAACACTTTTTAATTGATGAATGTTGCAACTGATTCACAATATCAAAAACTAACAAGACATAGCTTCTATCCTCTGCCACATAATGTGATGCAAAATGAGAGATCAGAGCCCTGTTGAATACATAAACATAAACCCTGGTTAAAGCAACATTTTTATTGTTTGCCAATATATCAGACCAATTCTGGACCTTTTATTAAATATGGGATATTGGCAAGTCATGTGTCTATTCTGATATGATTAAGGGTCTTTTTTAACCACAACTACATAAATTCGGTCAGTAAAACCAGCAATAAAATGTATTTTCTCTTCACTTTTTAATTATTCTTGGTTTTCCTGGGCAGTTAAAGAGTCTAGTGAAGATGTAAGTATCATTTCAAAGTAGAAAATTATGGGGGAGACGCTGGGCATTTGTAGATTCTGGCATACGAATCGTCATTTATCAAGATATTTATTAACATTGGCATTAATCAACCTTTTGGTACAGTATTAGTGTTGGCCTTCAGAAACTCATTAGTGGAGCCTATTTTAAACACTTGAAATATGTTTTGCTTCTGTCTGTGGCTTCGTTGGATAACCCAAACACCAAATGTGTTTTTGACTCTGCTTTCTGAGGAGACGCGTCAAACCCTAGGGCTGCTCTTTCCGCCAGGATTTATGTGCTGCGGTCTGCGGCGTGCAAAGAAGCATCACACAGCCAACGCATGAGCATGTAGCAGGGAGGGTTGGCAGGGGTGTGGCAGGGGCCGAGGAGGAGGAGGAGGAGGAGGAGGAGGAAGGAGCAGACAGGCAAAAGTTCACCCACAGCAGGCGGACTGGTCATCTAAGGTGGAGCGCTCAACCCGCCGCCAGACTAGATATCTCCTTCAGTTAGAAAAAACATCAGGGTTGTTGATTTTGGAGAGGTCATTGCAGCCAGGAGAGAGGACTATGTATTGTCAGCCAGACTCAAGTTCCCCCTTTTCCTTTCCTTTCAATCTCCTCATCTTTTTTCCCTCCAGTCCAGACAACTGGATGAGAGATGTCCTGATGTTACATTAAGTTCAGCTGCAGATATTGTAGATTTCTGACATCCTATCCCAGTTCAGGCTCTGGGTAAATCCTTACAGAGAGGACACGGCAGCCTGAAGTGTATGTTTTCACAATTTCACACCTTCAGCTTTGGTGGACTGACACCTTGTTGAGTCTGTCATTATGAAAAATGTGGTCTAAATACTGCACAGTCTTGGCTGCCTGTAGGCATGATGGGTACACTTGGCTCACCTGGTATGACTAACAGGTTCTCATCCCACCTCGTCATATACTGACGCTTTGTCAGACCCCTTTTCGCTCGCAGTAAACACGTGCTTAATGTTGTGAATTAAACAAAAACACTTGTTTAGGATTAGGCAACAAAACCACTTTAGTTATGTTTAGGAAAAAACAACATGGTTGGGCTTAAAATTACTGACAGAGCTAACAGTGTTAACCTGGGGGGGAACTGGAGGGTGGGTACTATGCTTCCGCGTCAACGCTGTCGGTCGGGACAGCGTTATCAACGGTAACCGTCGTATGAGCTAGCCAGTAGGGCAAAGCATGGAGAAGCTCGGATTACAACACACACAAAGAGAGAGTGACTTCACTCTCTGCTCAGGTAGACATTACTTCTCTATATCTTTACATAGACAATAGTTGTTTGCTGCTATATTAATGCTCTGGATATTGTATAGAACCTTTAGTATGCATGTAGAAAATCTGAATTAATCCTAAAGATATCTGGCTAACTTTCTAATCTCGTTTTGTGACACAAGTCCCTGATGGCTGCAGTAATTTCTTTTAAAAACTTCAACTCGGAGTTTGCAGCTTTGTTGTTCTATTTCCTGATACTTAACAAAGACGGACCATAACAGAAACAAAATCTACAATAATCACAGTTTAGTGCAGTGGAAGTCTGCTGCTCCAAACTGAACTTCCAGTGGAGACTGAACAAGTAAAACGCATGAGTGACTTAAATGCTGGAAAATTGCTGCTGAAAATATGAAGCATGCACACAGATCTATTTTGAGACCGTCTCTAATCCAATTTGCATTTCTGAGGCTTCTCGTCACATGCAAAAACAAAAGTGTGCAGAATTAGCTTAATAGAGTTAATTTTAACACTCCTGCACTCCTTTTCTATTTCAGTATGTCTGAGTCTCATATAAATGTAGTTCTTGTGGGTAACTTTTCATGCAGACGTAGCTGTCCATGAGCCTCTGTCCTTGTCAGTGATTTACGAGGTGTTTCATTGTTGTGAAAGAGGGTACACATGCGCCCTCCTGCTAAAATAGACCATTTTTGGGGGGGGCTTTTCCACGAGGACAAGCTCGGTCAGATGGCCGTTGGCCCCATTGGGCAGTGAGGGGTTCGGCTTTCATCCTGGCAGATTTAGACGACACAATATCGGACACATGCTCTAGTAGTAAGATAATGATAATAATAATAATAAGATTTTATTTTTGTCTGATTAAATGGTGAAAGAATTCAGCTTTGCAGTTTAATTCATTACTGCCTCATATAACACATTATTATTCCTTCTGAAGACAAAAGCAGCGGGTCTATTCTCTTCTGGATGTGAAATAGGGCTGCAAATAACAATTATTCTCTTTTTTGATTAACCTATCAATTATGTTTTTTGATTACTCATCATATATACAGTTGAAACATTTTGTCAATTTATCGAAAATATTCACTGGTTCCACCTTCTCAAATGTGTATATTTTATGATCGTAAACTCAATATTTTTGGGTTTTGGACTGTTTGTCAGACAAAACAAGACATTTTAAGGCATCACTGTAGGCTCTGGTTACTTGTGATGGGTATTTTTTTTCCTATTTGCTGACATTCAATAGACTAAATGATTAATCGCTTCATTGTTTAATGTAGAAAATGTCGAAAAATAGTGAAAGTGCCAGTTATTAAGACATTAACAAATGTCTTGTTTTGTCTAATCAACGGTCCAGATTTGGAAGGTCTTAAATTTACAATGACATTAAATGAAATTATTAGTCCTTATTAGTCCACTGACAAAAAATTCAGTAGCATCTGTTTTGAGTATTGATTAATCATTAAGTCATTTTTCAAGTGAAATCCTTGACAAAGCTTCTCAATCATGATGATTTGCTGCTTTTCTTTGTCTTATGTGATCGTAAACTGAATCATTTTGAATTTTAGACTGTTAGTCAGACAAAACAAGCAATTTTAATACATCTTTTTTATTAGTTTGTGACATTTTGTAGACCAAACAATTGATCGAGGAAATAATCGTCTCGTGAAAACAATCATTTGTTACACCGTTACACATTATTATTATTACTGATGACAAAAACAGCAGCTATGTTCCATTCTGCTTGTAAAATAAGTCTGCACTGAATGTTTGCTTTTCATCAATCAATATTTATTTTTCAGTTAATCAATAAATTCTTAAAATTAAAATGTCAAAAGTTCCCAAAGCCCAAGGTCACATCTCCAAATACATTTTTTTGTCCAACCAACTTTACAATTGAGAAGCTGAAACCAATAAATGGTCGGCATAATGCTTGATAAATCACTTAAAATGATCACTTATCAACATTGCAATCAATACCTTTTCTGTAGGTAGATTTAAAGTGAAACCATGTGACCCCAAAAGGTTCAAAGGTCCCGTCCTCCCCTGAACTCAACACCAGTCTGTTCACAGACTTGGCAGAGACCAGACACACGAGGCCCCTGTGAGGAAACACTTTGGTGGGGAGTGTTGGTGGTCTCAGTATTGAGTCCACTGAATGAATGAATGAATGAGTGGGTGGGCTGGGAGGGTTCGTCTGTCTGCGAGGATAAATTAATGTTGCCGTGGAAACGGGGTTTGGTCAATGGCTGCCACTCAGCTGTTTTAGCTACACACAAGTATTTGGCACAGTAGGTAATCAGAGGGGGGGGATGGTGAGCACTGACCTCCACTTGTAGAAGAGCGACTGATCTTTAATTTACTGACAGCACCCGTCCTGAGACATACATGTTAACCCTGCGATGGATAGCACCCATCCAGTACATACAGCTAAATCCATCGCTCCGGCCTCCAGCATGTTGTAATCGAAGCATAAATGAGTAATTATTGCTGCGGGAGATGTGTCACTTCTGTGAAGCCATTAGTGCAGATGTGTGTTGTTGAAGAGGGTACGAGGTTAATGCAGCGACAGCGGCACACTCGGCACAGTCTGGTGCAGAAATGTGAGCGGTGTTTATAGTGCGGCCGAGCTCCCTCTGCTCTTTCAGAACAGAAAGCAGGACCGTTTTAAGTATGAGGAACACATCTAAGCTTTCAAGTGGAGATAAAAGCCCGGGCTTATGAAACAATAGTCAGGGCTTTGAACAGATGTTGGGGAGGGTATTACGGGAGACATCTGAACTCCCTCCGCACCTTAAATGCATTAGGATTGGGTTACGACAGATTACGGGGCGGTGTAATTCGTAAATTATTAGGATGATGATGTGAATGCGGCGCCAACTGGATGAGTGCAAACGTTTCTTTGGGGGTCATAATGAGCCGTCGCAGCAGTAATTGTCTGTTCGCTAAGCCCCTCCCCCATTAGTTACTGTTGCAATGCCTGTCGAGCTTTCTGTTCTCGCGCGGCACATTTTGCAGTTTACAGTGATAACAGTGGCAGATTTACTACTTGAAATTCTAAGTATAGCTATATGTAGCTTTGCTATTGCTGTTGCTGGAGTGTAAACTTGCCCAATTTTTGTTCTTGTATTTTTGGTTTTGGAAAAGCTTAAAAAGTAATTCACCACCGTCCAATCTTTTTATGTCGAGTATCGCTTTAAATATTACTAAATCCAAAGCTTGACAGGCCTGCGGTGACTTGTTACGGTTAAGTGTTTGGTGAAGTAAGATATTTTTGAGTGACTCTGAAAATGTACTGGGTTGGAGTGCTAGGCATTGCATAGCCAGGGGTGCCTCCTTGACCCTGCATTAGTTCATGTGGTGGTCTGGAGGAGGAGGACAGCTGGGCAGGGCGGGGGGGCCATTAGGAGCCATGCAGCTAAGAATAACCCGAGCTGCTGCTCAACGTAGCTGAAGGGAATATGCTCTTGGATCCCACCCCCCTCCAGTCAGCCATTCAGCCCTGCAATCCAGCCTCAATTAAGGACAGTAAAGCAATCAATATATATACCAAAATGCTGCCATTTCTCCAGACAGGAAGTGGCTTTATCACAATGGGGCCCTCAGACAGACTGGGGCCAACCCCGTCTCCAACCCCTTGGTTCCCCCTCCTCCACCCACCGCCTCCTGTCCCCTGTGTAGCCTCTCAAACGCTCCACACTGATGAAACCTTCTGTGGCAGGTTTTGAATTAAGATTAAAGATGCTGGAAAGCAAACAGCAGATTGATATCAAACAGTCTGCTGATTGCTGAGGATCACTTGAAGCGAGCATGTAGTCTGCTCTACAGCTGTTCTCATTTGTATGCTGGCAGAGAGACGAGAGCGCGCTGACATCGCTGCATCACTCATTGGCTAATTCGCTCTCCCCAGCGGGCCGCCGGCTGTAGGTTTAGGCGGTGTGCCTCAGCTGGCGGTTTGGTTTTGTGGGGCGGGGGGCACGGCTGTATTTTAGGGGTCACTACCTGCACCCAGTGTTAGCTCTCTCCTCAGCATCCCACCTGCTCGTTCTCCATTCAGACCACCAGGCTGCTCTGCTGCGATTCCCCCCTCAAATACACAACCCTCTGGGGCATCCGTGCCCACCTGCTTCTCTCTCTCAGCCATCCGGCTCACACACAGCAGCCAGGCCACAAGTCCTGTACGTGGGTACACATTTGAAGTACTAATATTTAACTCAAGTATTTTCATTTCATGTAACTTTATACTTCCACTCAGAGAAAAATATTTTACTCAGCTTACATTTATTTGACAGCTTTAGTTACTGGTTACTTCACAGATTAATATTTTACATACAAAACATATGATGAGCTTTAGAAAATGTGATGCATTGTTACAAATTAAACAACTCAACAGTCAAAAATAGCCTCAGCTTGACCAACTACCACCAGGCCATCATTCTGTATTATAAGTATGTTTACTTTTAAGTACATTTTGCTGATAACATTTACTTTTACTTGAGTAGCCTAACATTTTCAGTGCAGGATTTTTACCTGTAATTGAATATTTTTACAAAGTGGTGCAATGACAAAAGGCCACTTCAGAAATAAGTTTAAAAAGACAATGGATATGTAGTTAGGAAGTTATTTTTCTTGTAATAAGTAAAAAAAAAAAAAAAAGTGCCCATGGAACAAGTGGAAAATTTGCTTGGTAAGATTTCTTGAAATAAAATATAATATTTAGGCCACTCAAGATAAAAAAAAGACATCTTGAAATTAGCTGGGGAAAATCATTTTGAGCTATATTTCACTAGTATTAGGAAGTGTTGAGTGTCATAATAACCTTGTAATGTAAAAGTATTATTATTTCACTTAAAGCTGAAGTAGACAGGTTGGAGTAAATATGATTTAAAAAAAGTTATTTTTATAAAACGGTCACTATATTGTGACAGTAGTGCATGAGAGGTAATCTGAAAAAAATCATGTGCCTCTGTGTCCTCCGGTGTCCTCCGGTGCTCCTAATGGCATCTGCAAGATTTAACAGACCGGAGGAAAACAACCAATCAGAGCCGAGCTGGAGCCTTGCTGTCTCTGAGCAGCTGTCAATCACTCGCAAACTCCGATCAAACGGTCGAACTAGGCAGCGCTGATCAAACATGAATCAATATTCTGTTACCATAATGCCTAATTCTCTCCTCAAATGTTTTCAGAAACATTGTGTAGTGTACTGTTTAGCTGTAAAATTAGAAAGTTTGTGACCCAGCAGGAGACCATGTTGAGACCAGTTGAGGAAATATCAAGCACCGCCCACCAGCCGGAGCAAACTTTCTCATTTTACAGCTAAACAGTACATTACAAGATGTTTTACGCAAGAAGTAGTAATTACAGTAACAGAATATTGATTCATATTTGATCAGCGCTGCCTAGTTTGACTGTTTGATCAGAGTTCGCGAGTGATTGACAGCTGCCTCCGTTGAATGAACAGCCAATAGGAACGCTCTCCCTCTGAAATGACCTGTGGTTGGTCAAAGTCTCCCGTCACGGGCTAGGTTTCTTTTAAGCCTGAAAACAGAGCCATGAGGAGGAGCAGAAGTCTAGTTTTCTCTCAGAACACTTGAATTACAATATGCTGAAAGGTTATTATGGAATTTTTGCCCAATGATGCCAAAAACATTCTGCCTACCCCTGCTTTAACAAGATATTCAAGATGCATTAAAAAAATGCACTAAAAACTCTATATGTCACTGAAATGTTACTTGCTAGGTGATTGCGTCTTATATTAAGTGTTGGGAGATATTTTGACTAGTAATTAGGAAAATATACTAGGTAATATTTTGCATTTTTGCAGTGTATTGCTACTTTTACTTATGTTAAGGATCTGAATACTTTTTTTCACCACTGCTCTCTGGAATAATAACATTTTCTCTGAAATGATGCTTGCAGAGCCTCTAAAAGTCACAGTTCACACACAACAACTAGATGCCAGCTTGGACAAAATGTTGTTCGTTATAGTGATTCAAAAGGCTTTAACCTTAAGCATCATGTGAAACTAGTTAAGAGGTGTGGCGGTTCATGAATTAAAGAGAAATGGAGGTGTTCTGCTGCGACTTCGGGCCAGTAAACGTTCCTCTGGACGCCCCGTCAGCATGTAGAAACCACCGGAGCTGCAGCTTGCTCAGCGCAATCTCACTGTTAATTATGTTTTTACACCGCTGCTTAACTGCGCTGTTCCATGTCACATAAATGATCCCAGGCTAATCCTGCAAACAAACCGGGGCATGTAACCTCAATCTGCCTTGACAAGTTATAAACTTATGGAGTTGTTGCTTTACTGCTGTTTAATAGTCTCCTGATGAGGTTTTAATGGTCATCTCTTGTCACAGTAGCCGTGTTGTGAGTCATGTTATTATCTACTTAGCTTCTGCGCTCTCCCGTGGTGTGAATAAGGGTCAACTCACAAGCACATCGGGGACCTCTCCGGCCCACTTAGGAGATGGTTGCCGTGGCTACGGGCCCGGGGGAAACCGTGTGCAGCCATTATGGGAGGCATGTGCAGTGAGACAGTGCAGTGGGGGGTTACAGCCAGGAGGTGGGGTTCAGCGGGAGCAGCTGTCCCACGAGTCGTACATCTGGAACAGCTAGCTGGGCTGTCACTATGTTGAGCCACGCTGGTTCCGTTGCATTGCAGCATTTCTTTTAAATTTAGCCTTTTTATTACCACAAAATTAAATGTATTCAGTGTTTGTGCCGCTTGAAACATAATTTACACAATCGTATCCTTAACCCCACACACATAAAGCTCTTTGGTTCCCAAAACTTTCTGGGACCATTTTACAGCCTGGCAATGCCGACTGGAGACTCGTAACAGGTTGTCTATGAACTGTGAGCAATTTAACCAAAGAGTGATGTTTCCCTGTCATATTTTTAGAATTTTGAAGAGGTAAACTCTCCAGTGTTTCACAAGGGACGAAGACAAGTTAATAACATTTTGTGTAGTTGCAATGTTTTGTCTTTATTATGCAACCGAAAAACTCAGCCCAGTGTTGCCGACTCTTTTCCAGTGAAAGTAGGTAGCAGCACTAGCTCCAAAAGTCCCTAAATCTAGCGAGAAAGTTGCCAAGTCGTGAACACTGTCAGCCCGTCCCTTAAGGCCTCCCTCAAAAGCCACTGAACGTAAACATGCCGTACCTGAATCAGAATGTTTTGATTCGTCTTGGATTTGGCTGTTCAATACGATGATTTGACTATTTATTCTTTTTTTTCTTCATATAGACTGTCTATCTGCAATCAGAAAATCCATTGGCCTGAGTTTCAGTGATGATTTCGACCACATTAAAATAGTCAAATGCAGTTCGCCACAGTTTCATAATGAACCGAAAATATTTTTACACTGCTCAACGGGCCGTGCAGTCTGCCCGGGGGATTCAACTCGCCGGGTCATGGCAAGGGTGCCACGGTGCTCCACGATGTGCCGCAACTTGCTCTCGACTTGGGTGAAAGTGGCTCGCGGCTTTACAGCACTCCCTCGCCTGGACCTCGCCACTTCCCTGGGCCGTGGACAAAGGACTCGCTGCGCCCTCTCTCCCTGCGGGGATGGACAGGGCTCTACCGAGACCAGTGTTGAAACACGGACCCTGTCTCGTTTACCATGCTTGGGTGTGACTTTGTGTCATCACCACTCATATCTATACAACCAATTTGTTTATGATTAATTTGTTTACAAGAGCACAAAGTTCTTCATAGATCTAGCCTCCTAAAAACAGAAGACGGCTCGGCTTCAAGAATTTCAAGTCGACTGAGGGGTCACCGACGATGATTCGACTCATCGCCTTTCAGGGGGCAGCCCTAAATGAACGTTAACAACGAACATGGCTATTGCTAGTACGCTAGCTGTCACGCTAGCAGTTTGTGTCACTGTGGTGACGCGCAATGAGTGCATGGTCAGAGTGCGCGCAGACAGGCAGGTAGCTCATCCAATCATTTTATTTGGGCCGAATGAAATGATTGGACGGGCTTATTACAGTCCTGCAACAGCCACAGATACCGTATTTTTTTCTATTTTTGGGGGGTCAGAGCATTTGATTTATTGATTGCTGTGGGTAATGAGAATTTCAATAAATAACAAAACATGTTTTTGGAGAAGATTACCAAATCTAGCTTTAACTATAAAGATTCACATATGCTGTTTCTCAAAACTGAGACATTGGTTCTAGTAGGAAATTGACGTAACTATTCTATCTTCTAAAATTAAATCTCAAAGGAAATGATGAAATAAAAAATAACTCTGAGGCTTGGAAAAATTAGAGAGAAGCAAAAAGAAAAAATACATAACCTCGCCCTTTTCTGAGCCCGTATAAATTTCGTACAGTCCCTTTAAAGGATAGTGTCAATTCGATCTTCCACGAAAAATCTTGAATAACTTTTTAACGCATGTCTGAAGTATCTGCGCGTTGATATTTATGCCACAGTGAAATGAATTGAAAGCAGGAAGATCTGGAGGATCAGATCAAAGCACTGGTGATATGCTTTGGAGAATGTGCTGTCAGTAAGGCAGCACACTGTATTTGATTATTGGGTGTTGTCCTGGAGGAACCTTTGTCATGTCAAAAGTGCTGCAGATAACGCTGCGGTTGATCTTTCGAAAATATGTGTCTGTATATGCTTTTTGCTCATTTAAATGGGTCATTCACGAATTGCGTTGGGTATTTAAATAAGGTTTCAAGATCAGTGAGGCTGCTGCTGAAAGGCATGAGGGGAATGAGCCTCCTGAAAAGCGAGAGGCTGCTAAGCTCTGCATTATCACATAAAAAGGGCAGTTTCAAAAATGACATCAGCAATGAAAACAGCTTGGCTCACAGCAGCGTTATCCCTGGGTGTGGTTGGCTGAAGGCTGTCCAGCAGGAGATCAGTTGAGGTTACAATAACACACGTCCATATGTGGAATAATATGGTATTGATTATTTTAGTACTGTATGTTTCCATTCTGCACGAGTCGGAGCTTTTGACAGATATTTCCTCTCTGGAGAATTTCTCTCCCCCCTCACTTCCTCAGATCCTTATAAAAGGAGATGGTGAGAGTAAAAGCTGTGGGGGTGGAGAGGAGTACGAGAGCACGTGCCATCCTCCGTCCCCTGAGCTCGCTGCAGCCTCGGCCAAGCGGGCTAATCCACCCAAGGCCAGAGAGAAAGAGATGAGACAGAGATACAAGTTTTATATCCTGCCAGCCATGGCCGATATATGCCACAGATACTCTCATCACGGAGCTGCTGTGTGTGTGTGTGTTTGTGGTGCTGTGATTCGTTTCTCCTTGATATCAAATGGAGAACTAGGTTGAAGCTGGCAGTATGCTTCTTCAGAAGAGCTTGTCAGATGTTCATTTTTTCAACGAAAAAGATGACGAAAAATACCTATTTTTCAAGTGTAAAACAAGACTAAAACTTAATAAAAAGTAACCATTGAGAATGAGAATTGTGTCGAAATGTATTACATTTTTCGTCAAAGAATAAAGACGAAACAATAATGGGAGAGATAGACAAAATGATTATTTTATGATAGACATGATATGATAGACAAATTAACTAATTACTGTTTTAAAGTTTATTAAACGACCTGGCCTAGCTTCTCGCGGCAGATGAGAACAACACTTGTAACCATGGTAACTGTATACAACAAAGATGGCTATAGCCTCAAAATGCTTAGAAAACATGAACATTAAAAATGCATGAAAAAAATTAGACTAAAATTTTACCAATAAAAACAAGACCAAACTAGACCACTAGACCGTGTTAGCATGCTAACTAGCACTAAATAAGTACAGCTGAGCCTGATGGGAATGTCATTAATTTTGCAGGTATTTGGTCATACACAAGCAGCTACCTCCGTGTCTGAAAAGTGAAGCCAATGCAGAAGTGCCTTAAACATGCATTCTTTCTAATAGTCAGCAGGGGGCGACTCCTCAGATGGCAAAAAGAAGTCTGTTTGTATAGAAGAAGTCTATGAGAAAATGAGCCTACTTCTCACTTGATTTATTACCTCAGTAAACATTGTAAACATGAGTTTATGGTCTCAATCGCTAGTTTCAAGTTTTCTTCAATACAGCATGATGTTCATTTAGTAAATTATGGTCCCATTTAGAGTCAAATAGACCATAAAGCAGGGTATGCTTTAGGGCGTGGCTACCTTGTGATTGACAGGTTGCTACCACGCCATTGTCTGGTCTGGGAGTTGTCCGTGTTTTCGTCTTAGAACTTTCACAGTGTGTTTTCAGGTCATCAAAGTTAATTGTAACACTTTGGTCGCCTAAAAATGTCTTATTCAGCGTTCGGTTGTATTTAGCTCCACCGTCTTGTGTCACTTCTGGTTCCAAAAAAACAAGATGACGACAACCAAAATGCCAAATTTGAGGCTTCAAAACGGTAGTCCACAAAGCAGTGGGTGACATCACAGTGACTACGTCCACTTACAGTCTATTTTCATACACCAAAGTCAGAGGATCTCCAAAGTTATTACAGTAACTTCATGTCAATCCATCCAACAGTTGTCCAGACATTTCACGAAAAGCCAAAAATGCCAACCTGATGTCGGCATTAGATGAAAAGTCAATGTGTCATGGCAATTCATCCAACGGTTGTTGGGATATTTCGGTCTGGACCAAAGTGGTGGACTGTCCGACATTTCCATCCCTCAGGCCAAAACACTAGTGTTGCTAGGAATGGGAGGATTTGGTTTACAGTAGGTATGTAGAGCTGTGATTATATGGCGAGGCTGGCGATTGATCATATTTATACTCCAATGAAGCCACGGGGTCCCACTGTGCAGCAGGAAGCAGTTAATTGCAGGCTGAGCAGCAGGCTGGTAGATATAGATCTGTTCATTATACACACACTCGTTATTGACATCAGCATGTGGAGGAGCTGGGGAGTGGTGCGTTCAGGGGCTACGTCATGCAGCCGTGAGCCCCTGGGTGTAAATCACACCTCTCTCTGTGGTGCGGTTCGGTGTGGTATTAGTGGCGGCGGTGTTGACAGTGAAAGTGGATGGATTGGGGTTCGCGATGTGCCAGACAGCCATATCCCCCCTCGCCGTGTCGAGACCTCGTCTGTCACTTTGTTTTGACAGAGCTGAACTGCTCCCAGGACGGCGTCTCGCTCACTTAAAGCGCCCCCAAACTCTCGCCTGTTGCTGCTCGAACATGTCTGGCTTTGGCTGCGTGCAAAAACTCCATCTGTCACAGATTCATGGAGTGTGTTCATGCTTTCTGAGAACGTGGGAAATCACACGCAGATTGTTGAACGGCTGTTTTCCAAACAAGATAAATGACCTTAATAGGATTTCTTTCAGTCATCCAGTAACACATTACCACACGTGCTTTTAACAGCTTCTCTCGCTTGTGTTTTTCAGGGCAAATATCGATGAGGTGGAGACGGAGGTTGTGGAGATCGAGGCTAAACTGGATAAGGTAAGACATTTGATATTGTCACTACCAATGCACTTAATCTGTCGGTCCATCTGGTCCTATAAAGCTATTTATATACTCGCTAACACTTTCTATTACGCCCATGTCTATAATGTGTTATAAACTTACTAATAATGAGCCGAATCAGAGTACATTTTCTAAGAGCATCTTAAAAAGCCATTTGTTTTCTTTGGCTTTTTTTCATTTTATGTCTTTTATTTTTGTGGGTTTCCTATTCTCTTCTTCCTATAAAGCATTTTGCAACTTCTGTTTTGAAAAGTGCTGTATCCATAAACTAAATTGTACTCCAAAAAAAGAACTCATATTAGATAGGGTAGCATATTCTAACATATCGTTCAAGCCAACATTTAAAGTCAGTACAACCACTGCCGTTTCTACTCAGCCATGCCAACTCGCGCTGTTGCTACATGCTTGTTTTCTCGCTCTACAAGCCGGCAGTTGAGATCAGGCCAAGTGACATCTGCTTTTCTATGTGCTGAATTTGCCGTCAGTTACAACTCTGTGCCAGCCTGGTTTAAAAGCACCTGAAGGCAAAACACCTGCTATGACATCACTGTTTGAGGTGTGGCCAGAAGTTTAAAGAGCAGAACAGTGAGGATTTTTTATTTTTTTTTGCCATTATGGTTTTGTATAAAAAATGCAACATACAACATACTTTTGTAAAAGGCCCACCAGTGCACAAAAGAAGCCCAATCACCTTCTCAGTGCTGTGTCACAAGTTTTAGATATGTAATCAGTAGATCAGTAATCAACGAAGGTTTGTTGCACCAGTTGTGCGTAAAATATGCAAGATTTTGAGAAGTTTCTGAGTGTCTGTCTCTGCCAACAAGTTGGTCTACGCAGGCGGAAACACAGGTGAACATTATTGATTGGAAACATTGGAAACATTTTTGCCTCCATTTATTTTTAATCATCTATTTATTATTTCCCACGGCCATTGTGCACGCTTACAGTTCCCTCGCGCTCCAAGCTTTTGCCTACATTACCCATGCCAGCTCTGGACATACAGTATTTGGTATGTTCGGTTTGCAGGTATTAAATTAACGGGTCTTGAATTGATTTGGAGTTAATTGCAGGTTCTTTTTAGTTCTGGGAAATAGACTTTGACGCAGTACTGGTTGTGGTTTTCAGAGGATATTTCACACACTGACCCCAGGCCTATACAGTCGTAATATATTGGATGAAAAATTACTAAAAAAAGGAGGAATGTTAGTATTTTGTTTTCCACATTCTGTCACAGCATATCTTGTTGCAACAGACATTAGACTCAGCTTGCCCATTACACTCAGCGGCTCTCTCCGAGCATTATGATACCCTGCAGTGCCTAATTCCCACAGTGCTAACACTGCCAGCATAATGGACAGCGTAATGTCGCTCAGTCCTGTTGAACAGTTCAGCTGAGGTTCGCTGAAACGTGACGTGGCACTCACACAGGCTTTCAAAGCATCCAGTTGTAATGAGGCAGCCAGATGTTTTGCCTGTAATGCTCGTGTCACTGGTCCATCTGCTCCCTTTTGACATTGAATTACGGTATGTGTTTGTGAAAGCCAGGATTAGTCTGTTCATCTTTTACTGCCGTGCTGTCAGTGTTGGAAACCTCCACTATAGTTCATATTCCGGTCAGGAGGCCATCGTCACTGTTAATTTCATTTATTGATTTATTCCTTAATCAAAGTGTATGTAGCCTTTTATATCCATGAAAAAAACTGGTTAGAGGACAATTTAATAACGTACACTTATTCACTAGCATCTGAATTTGATAACATCTGTAGGCTGGGATCACTTAATGATTTTTTTTCTGTACTGTGCATTAGTGCTTCTAATCTTTTTTATTATTGTGAGAAAGTTGTGTTTTTTAGACGACCATAGGGACAAACATACATACCTATATGATACGAATAAAGGTTGATACACTTTGGAAAGTTGATATTTCTGATCATTCTAATTAGTTATGATCAAAGTAACAAATGAATTTAAAAAGGAATTTCTCACATTTTTAGCTTATTTTAAGTAATAAATTGTCTGTTTGTGAGTTTAGAAATTACACCTCTTTCACAATAAATGTCCCTAAAATTACATTTATGCACTCACATGTTTATATCCTAAATTATTTTTACTTCCTGCAAACTGGTGTACATTTAATAGTTAGTTAACTGTTTACAAGTAGGTACAGTAGGTAGCAATATCAAAGTCAGGAATTTAAAGACCCATTGCCATATCCCAATTTTTGAAATGACAAAATGACAAGAAATGTGGTGTTTTGGGGGATTTTCACTTCAGAAAATCATGTTTCCTTCTCGAAAAAGACACCTGTCCTACAGAGCATGTGCAATTGTCTGTAGACTGTTCTCGCGATAGCAGAATGAACAGGTAGGCTTACAGAAGAGGTAGAGTGAGGGGAGATTGTCCACTAGGTAATCGATCGCGGAGGGCGTCGTTCTCTCCGACAGATGAAAAATAAAAAATGCTAAAATGGGTCGCCAAATATACTTTGGCGGCCGTTAATATACCTGGGCAGCCCGCCCAAGTAAAGTCTGTGTAGGAAACACTGGGTATCGACCTTCTCATCTAAATCAAGGAACCGATTAAGCGCCCTTTAAACTAATTGAAGTGCTTATGTCTGGTCAGCAGATGGGAGAACGTGGGACTTCGGTGGAGAATAAAGGGTGCTGAAAGAAAACGAAAGCCTGGCGTTAGAACACAACAAAAAAATATTTTTCCTCTCATGAACGTAGAAGCTAAACAATACAGGCTTTATGGCAGATATCACAGATTTTGCTGACAGCCGCAGAGAAAACTAACAGAGTGTTCACAATATGTGTTGTGTGGGGGTGGCAGACATATGGACCCCACCTGAGAATGCACCCACTACCGTATGTTACCACAGGCGATAACTAGACAACACATGCAACTGTATGATGATACATCCTGGTCTGTGTGCGGTAACGTGCTGAAGAGAAAATATGGAGGGTTTGATCTGGAAGCAAAAGCTTGCATGTTGTGGCTGAGCATAGGAAGATTTCTATTTCACCAGGCCTTATTACATATGAAGAGACAATATAATCTCAACTGACATTCAGGGCTGTTGCCAGGATTTTAGACCAAATAAAGTCATGATACCAAATTCCCACATGCGGCACAACCTTAAACATTTTATATCTGTTTAAAATGTCTCCCTACATAAACTTCTATAGCTGGGTTTCCACCAAAAGTTCCTGGGACTTTTAGTCCCTGGAACTACTTTTCAAGGAACTAAAAGGTTCCTTCAGCCCACTGTTGTCTACGTTTCCACCACAGTCTAAAGACCTGCGAAGATTAGGCAAATTAGTTCGCTGACTTATGAAAAAGTAACAGGACATGGGACGAGGGCTGCTGGTGCCCACACTCAGCAGCCTGCAATTCATAATGCCTGCCTATATTTCATCTAAAAAACAGGCATGAAAAAACGTTCGCTCTCTCAACTCGCTCGCACGATCTCTCTCTTTTTCCCTCTGTCTTTTTTTAAATGAGTCAGGAAGCTGACAACAGAGCCTAACTTTACTTTCAATGTTATCAGACAAAGAGAAATGCTCTCCCCTCGTCCTAAAATGGTCCTAAATCGATTCTAGAGTACTTCCTTGTTTTCTGGATGAAGCGGTACAGTTGAAGCAGCAGTGCTGTGTGTGTGTTTCACCAATCAGCGACGGTCTTCCCTGCAAACTCCACCCTGAAAGTTCTGGTACTTTCAGAAAGTACTACCCCCCGACCAGGGCCTTTTTGGGAGGTAAAAAGTCCCCGTAAAATGTCCCCAGAGCTTAATTTCGACCCTGGTCCCTGCAGTCGAAGCGCAATGAGTTCCTCAAAAGGTTCCTATTTCCAGGGGAAAGTTCCTGTGGTGGAAACGGGGCTTTTGCTGTTACAGACGCCTCCTCAATCCTTGGAATATAATATATAATATAATTTTTTGTTGCTTAAACATCTTCAAACAGCTTTGATTGGTAACTCTACAGCACTTTTGTTTCCTTTGTCACATTTAGAGAAACTTTTTAGAATCTCATTTAATTCTATCTTATTGGATTTTATGCTGTTTTTTTTTTTTTTTATTGCTTATTGTTTTTAAAAGTCATTCTAATGCTTTTCTTTGCCTATGTAAAGCACTTTGAATTTCCTCTTTGAAATGTCCTATAGAATATATAAATTAAAAAAATATATATAAAAAGGTCTCTGTCAATTAAAACCCCCAAATTCCCAGAAACAACGCAGCGAACATGTTCTCAGTGTCCTCACTGATGGCCACGGCCCTGCTAACGTTAACATGATGTATGCGGTGTCTCTGCTCCACAGCTGGTGAAGCTATGCAGTGGGATGATTGAAGCGGGGAAGGCGTACGTCAGCGCCAACAAGCTCTTCGTCAACGGCATCCGGGATTTGTCTCAGCAGTGCAAGAAGGATGAGAGGATCTCGGTGAGGTTCTGATGAGTCCTCGTCATTTCATCTAGCAGCTCTTTTTGAACCAGTATACCCTTTATTGTGGTTTTATTTGCCATATTTTTCTGACGATTAGTGGATAGGACTGTTAGAGTAAGTGTCTCATGGAATGGGGGACTTTCCTCTTTCTCTATGCGTGTTAGCCATACAGCGCTGAGTAAACCTGATTACTAACAGATTAGTAAGTGAGCATCAGATCCGGTCTGGAAACTTACTTCTGGCTCGGCTCGCAGCACCAGTGTCTTGGACTATTTTCATTGCTGCTGACATTAAGTACTATTAAAAGCCTTCTTGGCTTCAACCGTAGGACTAATTGAGAGTTTCTTATTAAAGTCTTGTTCGTATTTGTAGTTTCCATTGTAAGAAAAAAAAGACAGAAACTGAAGCAGCCCTGCAATTATAGTTTCTTTTCCTGTACAAGAGAAGAAATCCTCCAGTGTACCTCAAGTGACATTAACCAGCTTCATTTTAGGATTGTGGATCTTTTCATTTTCTTCCATTTAGAATTAAAATACATTTTGGTTTTAGTTTTTGACAGCTTCTTTTAGTCCCAGATGAAAATACAGCAGCAGTTCTGAGAATATTTCTCTATGTACAGTATTATTTAGTTAAAGAATGTTTTTTTTTGCAGGAGTGCCTGGAAAAGTGCAGTGAAAGCCTCCAGGAAATCATCAACTACCACATGGTAAGTCAGCCTGCTGTCCAGAGTGTCCCCATATGCTCCACTTTCAGTGGATTGAGACGGAGCAGCACAATGATATCATCCAACATTAACCGGCATTTAAGGCCTCACAAGGGTCTTATATGTATTCCCCTTTAGAACACAGGGTCAAGCTGAGCCGTGTTTGAGCTGATTCCACGTGGATTACTTCTTTCACACATCGTCTGTCTGTCTGTCTGTCACATCTCACAGTGTCCCACAGAGGGCAAAAATGGAAAAAAAGACACAGACTGTCTTTCAAAGAAGGCTTTATATTAGCAGAATGCCTCATATGGTTCAGTACTAATAAGGCACCCTTTAAAAAGGGCTCATAAAATGTAATTAATGGCTAATAAATGTGACGATATCAATTAAAATCCGTTAATAAAAACAAATGCAGTGTTGCCAGGTTGTGAAATCTCCCATTGGCAGGTGTTTATCATTCCTTTTTGTTTATAATACAGTTATAAATGTTGGTAATTGATTAATAAACGCTCTCTTACTTTCTAATAAGTAATCACTTCTGCAGCTTTAAGTGTTATTATGTCATTAATAGAGGGTTTAATCATCCAATTTGAAGTTGTAACTGCTAATGAGTTGTTGATAAATGTATTTTGGTGCCGATTGCTTTCAGCCCTTTTCTAGATATACTTTAACCCACCCCTATTTATCCATAATAAGCAGTATATATATATATATATATATATATATATATATATAGTATATATAGTATATAATACATTGTGTATAACACATTATATTGTCGGTATAAGCAGATATAAGGACTTTTTCAGTGTTTATTAATGTACAGGATTTTCATAAATTATCCGATCAAGACATGTTTTGTATAATTCCAACTGTTGTATTATCTATCTGTTTATATCCAGCATTAAGCTGTGGATGCTTCACAGGAAGAGTTAAAGTTTACACTTAAATCCATTTATTGAATCCCTCATTGAATCTTATTACTTTTACATCTACAAATTTGAAAGTAATAAAGGTTAAAATAACTACAACTTAAAGAAGTCTGATCAGCTTTGGTTTTGCTGAGAAACAGAAACACCACAGTCATTATTTGTAGTAGTCCGGTAGCCACAACCTGAAAATGAGATGAGCAGCAGAAGATATGAAATGTGCATTAACTGCTCTGTTGGCTCCTGTTGAACTAAAAAAAACACACAGCCCCACTCGCGGTTGTACAGTGGTGTTACACAGTGAAGTGTCTTTTCAATTAGAAACAATCTTTGGCTGAACACAAACAAAGGCTGTAGAGAGCTCATTAACCAGAGAACAGCCAAACTTTTCAATTCAGCCATTATGGAATTAGTTAATTCAGCTTCAGCTGATCTAATTTGTCACCGGTTTTGAATGCGACATTCAGCACTGGCTAAAAATAAGAAGCTGTTACCTAAATGTTTTGTACACTGCTCTTTGATAATAAGAAGTGTGAGGAGAGATAAAAGGTTTGATCAGAGATTTGTTAGCGTGGCAGCGTAATGAAGTTTGGTATTTTGCAGACCGGGAACCATAAGAATTTATCCGGATATCAGAACCCATCCCTACTTAGAACAACATTATAGTGTGTTATTCACACAACATTATAGTGTGTTATAAACCATGTGCTAAGTTTCTATATACCGATTGGAAATGCAAAATTGGGGGTTAAAATAAAGCGTTACGAAAATGGGAGATCACAACCTGGAAAACCAAAACATGCTCTTAGTAGTTGTCCTTATATCTGATCTATAAAGCATTAGTAAATGAGTCTTTAACTGTTAATAACTCCATTAGTTACAACTTATAAACCCTTCTAATCCCTTATTAGGAAGTGGTACAGTAAAGCCAGTTTGTGGAATTTTCTGTTTTCAAAAGCAGTTATCTACAAGTATTTTAGCAATCATCTCAAGCCCCCCCCCCCCGATAAAATTCCTGAGAATCACAACCTTGAAAAACAATAACATGATTTTCATTAATCAACATCTTCCCCCCGACGTTAAACAGCGCTTCTGCTTTACTGCTGTGTCGTTTCACCCTCCCCGCCTCCTGACCCCTTTGCCCCCCCTCCTGCCCCTCCGAGGCCCTTTGAAGTCCATTAGCTTGAACCCACTGCGTGCTTGATGATGCTGTAAAGTACAGAGCTTGTGTGTGTGTGTGTGTGTGTGTGTGTGTGTGTGTGTGTGTGCGTGTGTGTGCATCACATTCCTTTCTGAAGCTGCAACAAAGATGTGTCATCGCAAATCAGCCACTCCCTCCACCTCGTTCACTCCCAGTCTATTGGTAGAGAGGGAGAGAGAGAGAGAGAGAGAGAGAGAGGGGTCAGCTACACAAATGGAGGGTTAATGGGCCCGGTCGCTCAGCCAGGCGTGGATTAGCTTTAGCCGCTGGACAGTAGTAACCCCGTATAACCTTGAATGTGTTACATATGGTCGGGCATGTGTACAGTATATACTGTATATGTGCGTGACTGTCGATAGCGTGGGGGGTGGGGGAGCTGTACTGTAGTAAAGGTTGTAATCACAGCAATGAAAAGGAAAACGTTGTCATGCTCTACTGCTCCAGAGCCAAAACACAGATTGAAGACAAGCATGTACATGTACATAACAGGACAATAAGGCTCTTGACAAATTCTTGCTGTTGACAGTAACAGAGAATAGATTCAACTGTATTGTCATTGCACATAACACAAGTACTGAGACAACAAAATGCAGAATAATGTATAGAATATATGAATATGCTAAGGTATATACAGTATGAACAAAAAGATACACAGTGCAGGTAAAAGTACAAGTGATGGCAATATATACAGAATAAACATCTGAGGGCATGATATGAATACGGTGTATACACTATAGGTCAGATATATACTGTATGGACAGTAGTATAAATATTGGAGCGCCTTCTTAGCTGATTGGTTACAGCACATGCCAAATAACCGCAGCGTCCTGGGTTCGATTCCATCCTTGGGAGTGAATATTGGACTTACATTTATCAGGTGGACACAAACATGACAACAAGTGAATGATTATGTTGCTCCATAACTGCTGGATGTATAAACTTCCCCATATCAACTTTATAAGGTGATAATGTGTCAATGTTTCAGTGTTTCAATCAGTGTTTGCAGCTTGTTTCTGCTGCCACAGTGGCCAAAAAACGCAGGTTTTAAAAAAGCAGAATTTACACACAAGTACCGCGAGCACTCACAAATTTTCTGTGTACTTTTTACTTTATTAAACAATTAAAAATAAAATACAAATTATCCATTGTGAGTGCTTGCTGTACTTCTTTGTGAATTCTATTGATCTTGGTTCCTGGCTGGTAGCATCTTGAAGGATCTCATTATATTATCAATGAGGATAGACTGAATATTCAACAATTAGACAGCACCACAAACTACAGCCTCCAAAATAAGCTTCTAGTTGAATCGACACCTCACTTCACCTCTCTAGTCTTAAATAAACATTTACATTACAACCTTCATGAAGGCTGGATCTACAGTATTGCAGCGCTGTATAAGACAGTATTTGTTTTAGCTAAGTGTACCTAATAAACTGGCTACAGAATGTACATTCATATTCACCCTTACAATTATTATCACCCTACGCTCAACTTAAACATGTGTACAGTTTCTAGGGTTGTCAAAGTGAACACGATAATAACGCTTTAACGCAAATTCGTTTTACCACCACTAATTTCTTTAAAGCATTAACGCATCTTGCGATTATTAGGTTGTAGCGGTCTCAGATTTAAAGCGTATATTTTATGCTAAATGCAGTTCCTTCGAGGGTTTGCTGAAAATATTTGTCATTGTTTTATGATGTTCATTGATTTTCAATAATAAATATATACAAATATTTGCATAAAGCAAGCATATTTGCCCACTCCCATGTTGGTAAGAGTATTTAATACTTGACAAATCTCCCTCTAAGGTACATTTTGAACAGATAGAAAATGTGCGATTAATTTTTCGATTAATCACAGTTAACTAAGGACAATCATGCGATTAATTGCCATTAAATATTTTAATCCATTGACAGCCCTAACAATTTCATATAAAGTATCAAAAATCCTCCTGAATGGTTTCATGGAAAACAATCTGATGAAAAGTATGGATCTATAGTTCTTGGCCTATGAATATTTGAGAGCTACTGATCCCTAAAACACCTGTAAAATACCTGTAATGCAATAATCATGTGAAAAGCTGCTTTGTGAAGCTTGTATTGTTAATTTCTTCGTTTTATTGGAAAGGCGTTCTTTTTTCTTTGCTGGCCTTTTGTAAATGTATTCATATTAGAGCTTTTGCAGTTTTAGGTCTACATGCCTCCTCTCAGATGCAGACTTCAGAGCTCCCATCAGTCTGTCAGTGTTTCTGTCAGACTGACAGATCCCCTGTTTGTCTGGTTCAGCGTGTCACACTTTAGAGACCACAAGAGAGCGAGGGTCTGGCCTGGGACCAGCTGGCCTCTGCCACTGTAAGCTCAGCTGGGGTTTCAGCCCTCGCCCTCCCTCCTGTCCATTAGAGCCGAGAGTCTGACTGGACATTAATATGATTGGCCCTCAAAGGTTTTCTTTGTTAGTTTGATGTAAAAGCAGAGCAGAGCAGGAGGGGGGGTATGTACCGTAAGAAACCGAAGCGATAAGAGGGATTCCCCTGAGATGAAAGATTTCACAGGAATGATAATATTTTCAACGGTGTGACCTTAACGCCGCCTCGTGATCCACTGATATGAAAGACGTTTATTAACATTTCATGTTGACATCTTTCACATGTGCCTATTTTAATCAGGAGAGACACCATGTGCATTCAGCGCTCCTGTAGCCGAGGGACTCCAGCAGCGCTCCAATGAATAAGAAATGATGATGGTTATATCTGCTACTTGTGACGGATGTCCCTCTGCGTGCATGCTTCCGCCACGCAGCTGCCACCGTGCCTAAGAATATGAAATGGCACCGTACAAATGGGGCCGCTGAGTGCCAACTGCCCTTGTCGCGGCCATGCTCGGATGCCTTTAAAACGCGTAAAGTAAACACATATATTTGAGCGTGTACAAGGACGTTAGCTCAGACAGGCAAACGCACAGATCCAAGAAACATATAAAAGAGTCTTGGCCCTCGCTTCCCTCCGTTTCCTGATCGCTTGGCTCTCGTTTGCCAGTTCAGCACCACACAACAGAACAAACAGGCTTTGTTTGTATGAAGGTCAAGCCAAGTATAGCTCCTTTTTTTTTTACTTTAGCTCTGAGCCTGTGCGTCTTTTCCCTTCCAAAGATTTCACAATATGGGCAGAAATCAGGCCAAGATTTTAACTCTCTCTGTTTAACTCAAGCATGAAACTCCATATGAATACTCAATAAATTATTGACTCATGTTTGACTCTCTGAACATCCATTAGAAATGAGGGGAGACTGACACACAGATGCAAAGAGAGAAGAACATCTGAGCTGCTAGAGGCTATTTACAGTAGAGAGAAGGCATGTATGGATAGAGGAATTTAGGTTAAAATTACATTTTCAGTTACATACTGTACATACAATTACCCAATTTAAATCATTTGAATACAATAGGTATGCTCATGCAGAGGGCTGTACATACTGAATGCGTAAATTCCCATGTGGGATGCCAACGCTAGTGTCTCTAAGTTATATTTGGAAACTGGAAAACAAAGCAAGACGCAGCAGGAAGGCATTTCTGTCTGCAGTTGCAATCCTTCTCATTCCTTACAGACTACAACTGTCCTTTGTTCCGAGGGTAAAAATATATGAAAATGTGTCTTAAAAATGGAGCACAGTGGCCTTACAGAGAAACTGATACCTAACTAAACACTGGCCTAACACTTTGTTGATATTGTGTTCCTTAAAATACTTCATATTGACAGCTGGTCATTGATCTTCTTGATGCTAAGATTATTCTTGAAGCCCTTGAACAGTATGAATGCTAGGAATTTTGATCTGCATTTGCTGAAGGATAGATTCACCACACAATAGATCAATGAACAATAAAGGCATTATATATAGGTTCCAAGTTATTCTAGTGTTACATTGCCGTTTCTCTTAACAGATACACTCTGTGGACACTTTATAGGGTACACCTGTATAATCTATTACAATTCAATACAACAGCCCTGCCATAACTTTCTTTACAAAGGTTATAATGTTCATCTATAACTTCAAATACATATTCTATATTGAGGCTATATTTAAAGGAGATGTTGTAGTGGACTACATTATATTGGGAGTTGTTTATTTTCTTTGTCATTCCCATTCATATTTGGGTTGTCAGTCGATGAAAATATTTAATCGCGATTAATCGCATGATTGTCCATAGTTAATTGCGATTAATTGCAAAATAATCATACATCTTTTTTCTGTTCAAAATGTACCTTAAAGGGAGATTTGTTAAGTATTTAATGCTCTTATCAACATGGGAGTGGACAAATATGCTTGCTTTATGCAAATGGCTGTATATATTTATTATTGGAAATCAATTAACAACACAAAACAATGAAAATATTGTCCAGAAACCCTCACAGGTACTGCATTTAGCATAAAAAATTACTCAAATCATAACACGGCAAACTCAAGCCAAACAGCTGTCAGTGTGCTGACTTGACTATGACTTGCCCCAAACTGCATGTGATTATCATAAAGTGGGCATCTCTGTAAAGGGGAGACTCGTGGGTAACCATAGAACCCATTTTGATTCACATATCTTGAGGTCAGAGGTCAAGGGACCCCTTTGAAAATGGCCATGCCAGTTTTTCCTCACCAAAATGTAGCGTAAGTTTGGAGCGTTATTTATCCTCCTTCCTGACAAGCTAGTATGACATGGTTGGTAACGATGGATTCTTTAGGTTTCTACTTTCGTATGATGCCAGATGCCAGTATCTTCACTCTAGCTTTAAAACTGAGTCCGCTACAATCTAAAAATTTCAAGGTACGTGTTAAAGAAATGATTGGCGTTAAAGCAAATTTCTGTTAACGCTTTATCGCATTAACTTTGACAGCCCTAATTCATATAGATGAGGGGGCAGAATATTAGAAACTCTCTCAATATAATGCAGTCTAATATAGCACCATTACTCACTATGACCTCAAGTATAAAGTATATAACTGAATTAACATCTGACTTTATGGCAGAGCAGTTGTATTGAATTGCATAAGATTACACAGGTCAGGTGTACCTAATAAAGTGGCCATTGAGTGCATACTTCAGTGTACTTTCTGCTTTGATTTAGAATAAGCAGAGTAGTAAATCCTGTTCTTCTGATGCTATAACCAAAGACCGTCTGACTGAATGAAGCAGGGTTGTTCAGATATGATCAGTCAGTATTCCTGGATATAAAATCTAAAAACAACAGTTTTTCTTGTCACATTTGACATTTTGACATCTCATTTGACAGTTGTTTGCTTACTCTTGCGCATGGATAAACCAATTTGGCTTAAGATAATTGCTTGACTGCTTTCATTAGATCCGTCTGTGTCCCAACATGTCTGTGGAATGAGAGGCAAACTGGTAGTCAGTACAGTAGTCCATTGTGAGGGTGTTTGTAGCCGTCTCATTCCTCAGCTCTGATATCAGGTCATGGAAGATGTGCCAGATATTCCTAACGTACTTCCTTACCTGTTTGACAGTTGTTCTCTTTGTTCGACCACATTCCAACTTCATTGTGTGTGTTGACCTGTCAAATTAAATTCTAATTAATCGACCTTGAATAGTTAAGGTTAGGATAGGCGTCGGGCTGGGAGTTTCGCTAGATTTTTTCCAAGTTTTAGCCAGATTTTGCAATTTGCGGGTTAACTTCTTGACACGACCGTTCCTGTAAGCTCAAAGTACAGTTTTCGCATCAGTTTTGGACGTATCCTGTAAACTGCAAGTGAACTGTAGATGGTACTGTAGGTTAGGGGATCAACAAAGTCATGAGGAATAAACCTCTGGGGACCACAAATGTACTAATTTCATGGCAATACATCCAATATTTGCTAAGATATTTCATAAATTATTGGACCGTCAGACCAACAATGTTCTTCCTTTAGGCATATTGTATTCCTTTAAGTGGTGTATTGTTAATCCTGCTGTCGGGCTAGTTCACATCAGGGACAACCTCTGGCATCTTGTCCAATGAAAGTAGGGTGTCAACTTGCCACAAAAGCAGCTCAGGAATGCTACAGGCTGCACTACCCACAGAGCCAGGAAGTCTCACAGCAGTTTTCCTGCCACCACTCACACATGCACACACCCACACACCCACACACACACACACACACGCACACACACATACACACACCCACACACACACACACACACACACACACACACACACACACACACACACACACACACACACACACACATACACACACGCACTCACGAACCTGGATGTGTGCTTGTTGACTTGACTACTTTTAAAGATTGCGGTTTACATTGAGCCTCCGTACACCTCAGTCCTGTCTGCACGGTGCCCAACCTAATCTTACACCTGGGTGTTTATGGCCGCTGCACGCCGCTGCCCTGCTGGTTCTGTTTTGAGTCCTTGCGTGTTTGTGGGAGACCTCGATGGCGCAAGACTCCACTTCTCACTTGCGCTTTTTAAAATGGATCCAGGAGAACACATTGACCAGACACACGCACGATCAAACCCCTTTGCAGTCAAACACGATGGTCTTTTAAACATGACACACAGGTTGGCTCACCTGTTTGTGTGTTACTGGCGAGTTGGATAAGACGGCGTCTGCTGCAGCATAGGAGGAATTCCATTCGCTGGTCAGTAAAGTGGATGGTTTCTGATGTGATGAAGCAACAAACAGGATGGGAGGGCTGCTACGTTGTTCCGCTCTCACACTTATTTGGACCCAGCGGGTTTATAGAGCAGTAAAATGAAGCCTTAACCCACCATCAAAACAAACACGTCTCTTTTAGAGTTGGTGGCAGGAATACGATGACCACTTCCCTCTCAGCCACATTTTTTATTTTGAAGCCTGGTCAAGTCAAAGTGCTGGTTAGTGTCTCCCTCTGTACACCGCCTGCAGTGGCAGCTATAGAGAAGTGTCTTACTCATCATCAGCGCCTGTAATCCCCGAGTTAAAACGCCCGTGAGCTTAGTTTTATAGGCCCTTGCAAATCTTCTAATCCACACACACACAGTTGTATATCCAATTATTCAGGCAGGATGAGGGTGCAAACCCTTTAACCAATCCAGCTGCTCAGTTATGGCGATAGCGCGTGGGCTAGTGGGTTTGCAGCCTGCATCGGATGCAGACTCTGCAGTGTCACATTGTACCAAAAGCCTCCTCTCCTCTCCTCTCCTCTCCTCTCCTCTCCTCCCTCTCACTCACTTCCTCCCTCCCTCTCTGCCCGAGTGACCTATTTAGCAGCAGCAGCAGCAGCAGCATGGCAGGAGCAATCACATAGGATGTGCTCAGAGGGTGAAAGAGAGGAGGAGGGATCTCGAATGTAAAACACCTAAAAGACGGCAGAGGGTTATTGTGTTGCAGCGGGTGTAGCTTGACTCAGAGTGACATTGGTCCACCATTCATTCCAACAGGCATTAAAGGCTAATTTGCATTGTTCGCATGCATCATGTGGAGAAAAGAAAGCTATGTGTTGTCGCCCTCTGTTGGTTAGAAATACATTGTAGATGGTTTGACTGTTGCACACTGATGTTTTCCCTCCAAAAGTCGTATTACTTTGAATGAGATTTGGCAGAAAATATGCTATTTTTTTTTTCTATTTCTTTGTGCTGTATTGGTTGAACAGTAATAAGCAATAAGCTACATCTTTATTTGTCACACTAAAAATCACGTTAGCTAGTATAAATTGATTGTTTTGACCCTGTGTTATTTTTTTATATTACTGGTGGGTCAGTGGTGGAAGAAGTATTCAGATCCTTTAGTTAAAGTATCAATACATTAATGTAAAAATACTCCAATGCAAGTAAAAGTCCTGCAATCAACATCCTACTTAAAGGAAAAGTGTGTAACATTTAGGGGGATCTATTGGCAGAAATGGAATATAATATTAATAAGTATGTTTTCTATAATGTATAATCAACTGATAATAAGAATCGTTGTATTTTTGTTACCTTAGAATGAGCCGTTTATATCTACATAAGGAGCGGGTCCCCTCTCCACAGAGTCCACCATGTTGCACCGCCATGTTTCTACGGTATAATGGACAAACCAAACTCTGTTAACTTTTCCTGCTCGGGCCAGAGTCGATAACGTTACTTGCTCCCGTCGCCTCCGATCTCTCTCTCTCTGATGCAAATGTAGTTTTACGTAGAGCTGCAACGATTAATCGATTAGGTGTCAACTATTAAATTAATTGCCAACTATTTTGATTATCGATGAATTGATTTGAGTATTTTTTTAAGAAAAAAAAGTCAAAATTCTCTGAATCCAGCTTCTTAAATGTGAATATTTTCTGGTTTCTTTACTCCTCTATGACAGTAAACTGAATATCTTTGAGTTGCGGACAAAACAAGACATTTGAGGACGTCATCTTGGGTTTTGGGAAACACTGGTCAAAATGTTTCAGCATTTTCCGACATAAACCAACAAACAACAACAAACAACTAATCGAGAAAATAATCAACAGATTAATCGACAATGAAAATAATTAGTTGCAGCCCTAGTTCTAGCATCTATTTTGTGTAAACTGAAAAGGTAATGTTGTTTTATTATTATTTCATTATTGATTAATCTACTATTATTTTCTTGATTCATCTTTTAAATGTTTTCTCTATAAAATGTTAGAAAATTGTGGAAAAGCTTGTATTTTTCAACAAACAGTCGGAACCTAAAGAGATTCAGTTTTCTATCACATAAAACAAAGAAAAGCCTCATATTTGGGAAGTTGGCACTGGGTAATATTTGGCATTATGCTTGAAAAATGACTTCTATTAAAATCAATCAATACAGAACTCAAAACTGAGTAATTGACTAATCATTTCAGCTCTTGTTTTGATATGAATGAAAACCAAATCTGTTAAGGGTTTGTGTACAAAGTCTTCATGCTAATCTCTTCTTTTCATCTGTTTCAGATCCTGTTTGATCAAGCTCAGCGGTCTGTAAAGCAGCAGTTGCACAACTTTGTGAAAGAGTGAGTAAACCTGCAATTCACGGTGCTCCAGTCAGGATTCCCTGCAGAACTTTAAGATGTATAAAAAATTCAACACAGCTCGAAAAAGGCACAAAGTCCTGAATCTTTAAAAAGCAGACGTACCCGTGTTACCCCCGAAAACCTTTTTGCTCTTTCTTAAATATTAAGCAGAGCACAACCTTTTGCAGCCCAGATATGTTGTCACAGACGTATCATGAACAATGCAGTGTAACCTCACGGTTACCTGTGAGCTCACATTGACATTGTGATGGCTCTAAATATCCAACAATCTGTAATTCTGCTGTCTCCTGAACTGAACTGTAGTTTGTTTTGTGATCCAGTATAAAGCTATTAATGTCTCACTACTCATCTGTGTCTGTCAGGGATGTTCGGAAGTTCAAGGAGACCAAGAAGCACTTCGATAGGGTGCGTGAGGATATGGAAATAGCGCAGGTGAAGAATGCTCAGGCGCCGAGGAACAAACCTCACGAGGTGGAAGAAGCCGCCGGCACGCTCAGCATCACTCGCAAGTGCTTCCGACACCTCGCTCTGGACTACGTGCTACAGGTTAGACTAATGACTATGAATCCTTGTTTGAGACAGCATGTTCATAAAGGTACAATTTTATATATTCAAGGATGTTGTATCTTCCTTCATGTACACGTGAACTAAGCTAAAGCTACCTGACGGAAACATAAACATCTAGACGGTAGTTATGTAAAGCTAGTCTGTATCTGTATTGTATCTTTATCTCTTTCTGTCACAAAAATATCGGTATTTGAATGTATACTAAATGTGGGACGGGATCTAAACTGGACACCCTCAGAAAAACAGGAAAAAAAAAAAAAGTTTTAACTAAGCCAAAAAAACACTCAAAGCGCTTTACACTACATGTCAGCATTCACCCATTCACACACACATTCATACACTGATGGCAGAGGCTGCTTTACAAGGTGCCAACTTTGCCCATCAGGATCTAATCTAAATACTCATTCACACACCGATGGCACAGCCTTCGGGAGCAATTTGGGGTTAAGTATCTTGCTCAAGGACACATCGGCATGTGACCGGAGGAGCCGGGGATCGAACCACCGACCTTCCGATTGGTGGACGACCTGCTCTAAACTGTGAGCCACAGCCGCCCAAACTTTACGACTGTAAAGAGTGATTGCACACATTGTAAACACTGATCGTAGCAGTGTGTGTGTGACGTCTGAAATAGTGTGACGTTTGTGGCAAATAGTGTCAGTCGGGTGACAGGTCAGTGTGGGGAGGAGGGGACCAACATTACTGTAAAATATTTGGATGATGTTCAAATTTGTTCACATATTCGTTTACAGTCCCCCTAGACAGACGTATCTCGCCTTTACAGTACAATCGGGGAATGACCGTGACGTAGCCCCTTAAGCCTGCAGCGATGTCTGCGTGCGTCTTTCTTCCTGTATGATTCATTCTCCTCTCCGTTCATATGCAGCATGCAGTTTATTTTGCCCACAAGTTGTAACCTCTTAACCATGAGTGCCCGCGGGGGAACAAAGAGACTGATTCAGTGTGATCGCTGTGATGGCCGTGCCCTCTTTTCCATTCTTCATCCTGTCTGCTGGCAGCTTTCTCTCACTGCTCTCAGACACATTACCCTTTTGAGTCTTAATTGAAAGTGTCTCAAGGCAGAAAAGGTCACAGCTGTAGGGAGATGCGCTATATGTATAAGTGACCTCTTAATTGTAGCACAAAATGCTATTTGCATCAGTTAAGATGTACAATGCAAAGCCTTTAACTCAGGGAATGCCATAGGGACTGTGTGTGTTTATGGCAGTGTGTGTTTTTTTTCCACTTCTACTGTTCACCCGTAATGGGACACATGGTGGTTTGCAGTGGTGGAGGAAGTATTCTGTACATGAGTAAAAGTACTAATACCACACTATGAAAGTCTTGCATTGAAAATGTTACTTAAAACGGTCACTATATCCTGACAGTAGTGCATGAGACAGATAATCTGTAAAAGAAATCATGTTCCTCTGTGTCCTCCTGTGCTCATAATGGCATTTGCAAGATTTCACAGCGCCTGAACGAAAACAACCAATCAGAGCCGAGGAGTCTCTACAGCAGCTGTCAGTCACTGCTCACGAAACTCACAAACTCCAATCAAACTGTCAAACTAGGCAGTGCTGATCAAATATGAATCAATATTCTGTTACTGTAATGCCTATTTCTCACCTCAAATGTTTTCAGAAACATCTTGTAGTGTACTGTTTAGCTGTAAAATGAGAAAGTTTGCTCTGGCCGGTGGGCGGTGCTTGTTTATTGGCTTTTCAACATGACAGCCCGGTCACAAACTTTCTCATTTTACAGCTAAACCGTACACTAAAATATGTTTCTGGAAACATTTTAGGCGAGAAATAGGCATTACGGTAACATAATATTGATTCATATTTACAATGCTTCCTAGTTTGACCGGAGTTCACAAGTTTCGCGAGCAGGGATTGACAACTGCTGAAGAGACCTCTCGGCTCTGGTTGGTTGTTTTCAATCAGCCGATGAAATCTTGCAAATGCCATTAGGAGCACTAAGAGGAGGCAGAGGAACATGATTTTTTATTCACAGATTATCTCTTGAACTACTGTCAGGATACAGTCAGTTTTATAAAAATAACTTTTTATCATACTTGCTCAAAGTTACCGACTGCAGCTTTAAGTAAAAGTACGTAAGTATAATAAAAAAAAATGTACTAAAAAAAATCAAAGTACTCAATGCAGAAACATGCCCCCTGTGACTGTTATACTATTATATATTCTATCATTAGATTATTATTACTCATGCATTAATGTAAAAGCAGGATTTTACTGTTGTAGTTGGTTGAGGTGGAGCTCATTTTGAACTAATAACTTATGATTATTTCCATTATGGAATACTCTGCTGGATATTTTCTCCATTAACCGATTGATTGTTTGGTTTGTAAAAATTCTGAACATAGTGAGAAACACCGTCACAATTAGAGCCAGAGCCCAAAGTGACACCTTCACAATGTTTATTTTGTCCAACCAACAGTACAAACCTCAACATTATTAAAAAGACATCGTATTTGATAAGTTCTTTGTATGTTTTGTAGTGTAGTGCAGTAAATGGTACAATATTTCCCTCTGAGATGTAGTGGAGTAGAAGTAGAAAGTGTTATGAAAAGAAAAGACTCAAGTAAAGTACGAGTACCTCAAATTTGTACAGTACTATAAGTAGAGTACTTGTCAGAGTTAACTCAAATCAAGGTTGATGGTGTTACAGTTAAAGAAAGGCAAACATTGTCCACTAGATGGAGTTATCTCAATAGCCTGTAGGTGTCAAATGTGGTGTATTGTTGTGGATATCATCAAAACAATAATCAACACTTCAGACGGTCTAATTTATTATTTACATTTAGAAACACACGTCTGTCTTCTTTTTTCTGCAGATCAATGTCCTCCAGGCGAAGAAGAAATTTGAGATCCTAGATGCTGTAAGTCAATGCAGACGCACACAAACATCTTTAGAATGTATTCCACACACAAAAAGAGAGTCGTCTGCAGGGTCGTAGCACTTCATAATGTTGCCTCTGTCCCACCCAGATGCTGTCCTTCATGCACGCCCAGTACTCGCTGTTCCAACAGGGCTACAACCTGCTGGATGAGATCGACCCCTACATGAAGAAACTGGCTGCTGAGGTGAGCAAAGCATCTTCATCACCACTCAGCTGAGCTGTGTCACTTCCCCAGGCGCTCTGTATTCATTTGAACTGGTTTGATCCTCATTGTTGATTGATACGTTGGATAGTTGATGTGATTTTGTGGGGTGTATTGTACCGAATAAAAAACTCCCCCTTCGCATTCAATAAAAAGGCTTCATCATAGTTCAAACCAATGTTTTATGGGTGCACAAACATGTTATTGTGGACTAACAAGCAGGTTGACTGCTGCAGGAGAATCGATGCTCAATTACCAAACACTGACCTAACATGTCATTGGAGGCTTAGCCTGTGTTTGCAAGTGGAAACTGTTGCAGTCAGCTTCTCTGAATCACCCTTAACCTCTCTGACAGTGCCTTTACTGCTATATATGTTAGAATTATCTCACTGCAAAATGGAGAGTTGCACAGGATGCACCTTTGGCTGGATGTCTCTTCGGAAACACTGAACTTGTTTTTCATTTTTGTCTGTGAACGGACTTTCAGCTGGATCAGCTGGTGATTGATTCTGCCATGGAGAAGAGGGAAATGGAGCATAAACATGCAACCATTCAGCAGAGGGTGAGTTCCTGTTTGTTTGTTTATTATCGACCAACTAAAAATTCCACCAAACATTTGCAGGTCTTGAAAAGCCTTAGTTATAATGTTTTTGTATCCGATTGCGTGCTGTCAAGAGATGTTATACACCTGTAAACTAAAAGTGGGATTGTTGCGACAGTGGATTGTGCTGCAGGAGGCTGTTCAATCCTTTTCTGATCTATAGCAAACACTGTCATTACTGCTAGCTATAGTAACTATGAACTCTTTGTCTCATAGTGAACAAGTGTCAATTTTAGCTAAGATTTAAAGGTGCGGTGTGTAGGATCTGGCAGTATCTAGCGGTGAGGTGAGGAGATTGCAACCAACTGAAGCCTCTCCTGTATGCCAAGCGTGTTGGAGAGCTACGGTGGCCGACGTGAAAACGTGAATGGCACTATCTAGAGCCAGTTGGAGCAGAGCCAGTGTGTAGAGTGTGTGTGTACATTGGAAGTGAGTGGTGAAGCAAGAGAGAGAGAGCGGCGGCGACGGGAGCAAGTAATGTTATCGACTCCGGCCCAAGCAGGAAAAGTTAACAGAGTTTGGTTTGTCCGTTCTGGGCTAATGTAGAAACATGGCGGACTCCGTGAAGAGGACCCGCTCCCTATGTAGATATACAGTAAACGGCTCATTCTAAGCTAACGAAGACACAACGATTCTTATTATCAGGTGATTATACACTAAAGAAAACATAGTTATTAATATTATATTCCATTTCTGCCAAAAGAACCCGCTAATTGTTACACGGTCTTTTAAATGAACTGAAATAATATTTTTTAATTTGTTAATCCATCCATACGTCCATTTTCTGCCACTTATCCCAGTCCATGTTGTGTTGATTTCATTAATTACATCATTAGGAATTATTGGTATATACTGCAGGGAAGTGCTGAATAAAGTCTGATATAATAATAATTAATTCCAGGATTTATTGTTGCGACTGGTTTTGCATCATACTTTCATACTTTGGCTGGTTTGAAACAGGTATTATATTGCATTCTATATGGTGTTAGAAAAGTATTTTTGTTCTCATAGGAAGAAAAGTAGAGTAGGCTCTCCAGAAGCAAAAAGAATCCATTTATTACATGTGTAAAAACTGAAAGAAATGTGAAAAAAAAGTTAAGGTTTCAGGCATAGCACCATCGTCAGCACTACTTCAATTTGTGAGGAGCCTCTTCTACTTTTTTGGTCAGTGTGCGGGCATTATTTCCTATGAGATGGAACTGTTTACCTTGGCTACACACACCTGACACCACACTACTTCTTGAAAACCCTGGATTCAAGAGCGCAAACCCTTTCATGTTTGTTTGTCTTTGGTATTTCCCTGCAAGCAAATGATTGGGACAGTTACACATGCAGGTTTTTGACCCTGAAGAATCTCCCTTTTGTCTGTTCAGTTGGTAGGTTGATACTGAGCTGTTCTGAGAATATAACAGGGCGTTAATATGCTCACATCTCACCTCCAAGGCCCAGTCTGCCACCTGGCCCAGTGCATCTGTCGTGACTGGGGAGGGATTAGACCTGGGCAGCTGGGAAGTGTTTGATTAATCCCCCTAACAAGGTCCAGGCATTGATTTAAGCATTAAATGAGGTGGAATTAAGTGTTTTTAAGAGATATTAATCCCACTGTTGTCTGCTGTAGATCGTCAGCACATTGGCTACTGTTTGTGCTGATGTATAAGCAGTAGCTTCTCTAAGTGCTCTTAGTCCTTTAAAGTGCTGACCGTATGGTTTGTTGAGCATTTTTAGCCATGCTAGTGGCATAGCCCTATGCATGGCAACGGTCAGTCACAACTGAAATATCTCGATAACTATTCAATTTTAATAATTAAAGATATTCATGTTCCCCAGAGGATGAAACTTTGGGGATCCTCTGACTTTTGTCTAGCACCACCGGGATTTTGCATTTGTCGTTTTTCGTGAAATATCTAAAATATTGGATGGATTCAAATAGGCTCTATGAGTATATTTTTCTCTTGGTGCTCAAATAAATAAATGTAGGGTGCACTCCCTCTCTGACATCTTGTTATTTAATAATTCAGAAAGCCTCATTTCGAGCGCCAGGCCCGCGTCTGGCTCCCGTGTACCCCAGGATCAGTGACCATCTGTCAGACAGCTCCGGTCAGCGCTCTCCCTCCAGGCGCTGTGGATAGAGCCACGGGGAAGGGCGGGGTCACATGTGCGGCCAGTTATTGATCTGTTTTTGCCAGAGCTGTTCGACACTAAGCTTCATGCACCATCCATCACCAAGGGACGTGTACTGTAGTAGTAAATTAACAAGGTCAGGGAGTTGAAGCCACATTAAAATCTTCAGGGCATGAAAATATTGTGGTGGTGACGCATGATGTTTTTTGTGTGCAGCTTCATTGCTGGAAGAGCAGTAAGGAGGATAATCAGAGGTGCATTGAAGCTGGAAGATTATTGTATTATCCCCACCTAAACTAGTCTGGTGGTCCTAACGCTGTATTTGTCTTTTCTTCTGCTCCTATGTTCCCAATGCCACCATCCCTCAGACCCTCATGCAGGTGAGTACTCCTACATTTGTTTTCCCGTCCTAATTTTCATTTTTACTTGAAAGGTGTCTTTGGTTTAGTGCGTTGGGGGGCGAGGGGGTGCAGCGTAGCCCACGGCGTGTTAGTACAGGACATTAACAAACCCCTTTGAAGTTTTCTTCAAGCAGTATTCGGACTCCAAAAAGCCCTGAGGGCGAGCTGAAGTGAATCATTTATACAAAACAATTAGAAACAGGGCTTAGTTTGATTGGCCTGTATAGAAACTGTCTGTTACATCACCTACTGCCAGTGGTGGGAAGTAACTTAGTACATTTACTCAAGTACTGCAATCCTACAATATTTCCATTTTATGCTACTTTCTACTTCTACTCCACTGCATTTTGGAAGCAAATATTGTACTTTTTTCTTCTCTACGTTTATTTGTTTCGATTAAAATAATTAATTGCCATTAATCACATGATTGTCCATAGTTAATCGTGATTAATCAAAATTAATTGCACATTTTTTATCTGTTCAAAATGTACCTTAAAGGGAGATTGTCAAGTATTCAATATTCTTATCAACTTGGGAGTGGGCAAATATGTTTGCTTTATGCAAATGTTTGTATATATTTATTATTGGAAGTCAATTAATAACCCAAAACAATGGCAAATATTGTCTAGAAACCCTCACGGGTACTGCATTTAGTATAAAACATATGCTCAAATCATAACATGGCAAATTCAAGCCCAACAGGCAACAACAGCTGTCAGTGTGTCAGTGTGCTGACTTGACTATGACTTGCCACAAACTGCATGTGATTATCATAAAGTGGGCATGTCTGTAAAGAGGAGACTCGTGGGTACTCATAGAACCCATTTTCATTCACATATCTTGAAACAGAGGGCAAGGGACCCCTTTAAAAATTGCCATGCCAGTTTGTCCTCGCCAAAATTTAGCGTAACTTCGTAGCGTCATTTAACCTCCTTCCCGACAAGCTAGTATGACATGGTTGGTAGCATAAAACTGAGCTCGCTACAACCTAAAAATCGCAAGTTGCCTTAATGCGTTAAAGAAATTAGTTTGCATTAAAACAAATTTACGTTAACGCGTTATTATTGCGTTAACTTTGACAGCCCTAATATGCTTATAGATTAAGCTACCCGGCAGTATATGAACTTGTTGAAATTAGCTCCACCTTTACCAGCTGTATCATTAAAGTGATGAACACATCAATGCATGAATAATTATAATCCAGTAATATAATATATATTATTCTGAAAAGGTCCATTCTGCATAATGAGTACTTTTATTTTTGGTACTTTAAGTATATTTTGATGCCAATACTTTTGTGCTTTTACTTGGGGAAGATTTTACTTGTTGACTTGTAACAGAGTATTTCTACACTGTGGTACTGCTACTTTTACTTCAGTAAACATTCTAAGTACTTCTTCCATCTCAATTGCACCATCAATTGCACCATCCACCATTATTGCAGTGTCCTGATAGATAGATAGATAGATAGATAGATAGATAGATAGATAGATAGATAGATAGATAGATAGATAGATAGATAGATAGATAGATAGATAGATAGATAGATAGATAGATAGATGGTTAGATAGAACAGTGTAATTGTTCTTCTCACTCTATATGTATTACAATAACACATTACAGTACCTTTCTGAATCTGAAATATTACATGACAGATTTGAGATATATTTTATATTTATTCATGCACAAATTTGTAGCATGTCGTATTTTGTATTCTTTATCCTCCGCTGCTTCTAGAACAGCATGGTCTACTTTGTTATTCTTTTCTCTTTCCTTTAAAGATAGATTTTTCCCCCCTCGCTTCTTTTCTTCCTCGTCACATTGAGCATTTGCAATAAGCCTTGTGTAAACTTACACATGGCAAACGGGCAGCCTTTACGCAGTACAAGCAAAAGATGAAAAAAAAAACCAGGAGAGTAGAAAGGGAGTTAAAGTGCTCCAACTGTCACTACTGCGGTCTCGGCGCACGGTGCAGCGAAAAGCATCTAAATGCCAGAACCATTCATTTTTAACCACAGATTTAATGGAGAAGTGCTGTTCAAGGCAGTCGGCTCCTCCCGCTATTCTATATTCCTACATTTACATCAGCAGCGCAGCGCTACGTGCTGCCCCCTGTGTGCGTCACTGGAGTTATTTTTACTGCTTGAAACTCCAGATAGATGTTGTAGTGAAAACATGATTAAATACATAGCAATACAACAACACATCTCAATACAGATGTGAACATCCATGAGATATACAGTAGAAGGCAAATACAGTACAGTACAAAATACAGTAAATGTATATAGATAATGTAAGTATATAAAAAAAAAACTTTTAATAAGATGTAGGACTGCAACTCACAATTATTTTCATTATCGATTAATTTGCAGATTATTTTCTCGATGAATGATTTTGTCTGTAAATTAGTAATTGTAGCAGCCCAAAGAGATGTATTTCAAAAGCATAAAATCCTCACATTTGAGAAGCTGGAACCAGCAAGTGTTTGTCATTTTTGCTTGAAAAATGACAACAGTGATTAATCGATCATCAAAATAATTGCTGATTATTTTTTTTTGCCGATCGACTAATTGTTGCAGCTCTAATAAAATGATGTCTGACGGCAAGGTAAAGCTTGCGGTAACTCGTGGCTGCTTCTCCGAACCGGGGGCGTGCCGAGCGTCATCTACTGTAGGTAATACACTGACTATGGATAAGTACCTCATACAACCCCACTTCAAAACACCCAAACTATCCCTTTAACTTGAGGCTGTCTGGTCACCACAGTTTGGGCTGTTTGTTGTTAAATCACAGAAGACTGTGAACTGCCTCTTTTGATTAATATCTAGTATGAGAAAAGACTTTTTTTGTGGCTTTTGTAACTTTGTAGTGAAGTCGACCAGGTCTGTTGAGGATTAGCTGAAGAGCAGATGTCAGGCAGGTATGTTCAGCAAGACGGCGCGAAGCCGGTCTGCAACAGATGAAAGCTTGTAGAGATAATGAGACGCAGACGGATCCTGTAGAAGATAAACAAATATCACAGCAGTAATCAGCGCTACCAACTCGGCTCACCATTTGGCGTTGGCGCTCTGCAGCATACAGCCTGCGGGTCGACCTACGTTACAGTACAGCAGCAGGTGGACGAAGCATCAGGACATGTTGTCTGCATCATCCAGTGTTTCTGCTGCTCCACACAACACAACACAACACAACAATTTGCGTACTTGCTTCCAAACATTTGGAAGTCGCTGTTTCCCAGCTTGTTCAATAATTCACTGATGTTCAGTTTCTGTCTGCGTGACGTTGCATCATTAAAAATAGATGGTCTTTGTTGTAGGCTTGAGAGATTGTAGAGTACCACCCAGTGCACATCTTGTTTCAGTGTTGACTTGCGTGTTTGTGATGTTGTATTAAAAAAAAGTGAAGCGTCTGACAGCTGAAGGTAAGCTGCATCCACTTCTTACAGATTCAATACTAGTTGTGAGTAGAGAGTAAATCAAGCCCTGAGTAGTATTTGTTTGGTGATCTGGGCAGCCTGCCAGATAGATCCCCTCTGGGTCAACAGGGGACTGAAAACTCCCACCTTCCTCAGCGAGGGAGGTGTGTTTAGGGAGTTGTAAAGCTGAAGTGTCAAAGCTTGTCTTTGGGTGGAGAGCAGCTACAGTACTACGTAGTGTAGTCCACTATTCTTCCACAGCACCCTGCCACGGATACTTTGGCAGCTGTATGGTAATTTGTCCTAATCCCAGAGAGGCTCGCAGGGCGGCAGGCAGGTGGCTGTAGTGGAGGGCACACATGTCAGTGTTGGAATTACGCACCGCACTGCAGTGAAACGATGCGTTAACCTCCGCTGTGAGAGAGTGAAGGCAGACATGCTTCTACTCTGAGACATCTGCTTTTCAGGATTCTATTTATATATATTTTTTTGCCTTTTTTGTGCTTTTCGATGTTGCTGGAACACACTAAACGTTTGAAAATGAAGATCCTTTGCCGGTGGGACCACAGTTTGGTGGGTTGATTTGCATCACTTTGGCCGTTTGTTACTTATTTGCATGTTCTCGTTTCATGATATTCAACTTTATTCTAGGAGTGATTATCTTTCTGATTATTTGTTGTCATACCTTTAAAGAAACGTCTAGGGGTTGTAAAGCAAGAGAAGTTGTACTGCTGTAACTCGCTGTTAAAGGCTTTCTATCACAACTTACTTACTCTCTTCATTTCTCCCTCTCTGACTCCCCGCCGTTGCTTTCCCTCGGCACAGTCTCTCTCTCATTAAAATCTGAAAGTTCGGAGTTCCCAGGTGTAATGCTCGATGACGCATGTGTACATTTTAAAATAAGTGTTATCTAATGCACACTGGTGGATAGGCGCATAGGAAAATGCAATCATGTGGACAAAAAGGTTGAATTCCTGCATATTTTGTGTAGTATTGGACTTTTTACTTCATATTTCCGTAACAGGACTTGATTATAATGTTCTTTTTTGTTATGAATAGGTGTATGATTTGTTTTTCTTAAAGATTATGAAGATAACAGTTTGGTTATGAAATTTGGACTGTTTATTGCCTCCCCTTGCACCTTTTTTGAACCATCGATTATTTTGCATCGCCCATCCAATCTTTTATAGTTTAAAAAATCTTAGGGATGCACCGATTTATCGGCCAAACATCGGTATCGGACGGTTTTCGCTTCGTTGACTGCGATCGGCGTATCTGCAAATCGGATCTTACATTCATTTTGTGCCTACTAAATGCTGTGTTGTTAGCTGCTGATTTAGTAACATTTAATTTATGTTTCACAAAATGTTTTTGTTGGGCTTTGTAAATACTGAAAAATAAATTCCCCTCATTGAGTAGGTAGTTGTATACAGGCTTAAGGGGCTTTTGAAGCAGTTATTTTTCATGTGAAAAAAGGCTATATTAAAGCTTTTTTCATAAATTATTTAATTTGTGCTCATTCAAGATATTAATGAAGGGCTGAATAACTTTAAGAGAGTTTTTTTTTTTTATAATGAAGATGTCTTGTTTCCCTGGCACCAAAGGGGGAATAAACAACAAAAGATTTTGTATACATCGGTATCGGTCCATAATTTTGCAATCGGTGCATCCCTCCTTTCATTTGTATTCAGTGGTTTCTGACATGTTGTTTGTCTCATTTTAAGGATGTTTTTATTGATTATTGTTGTGCCGTTTTGAGATTTGGTCCCCCATTTTAATTGGTTGTTACAAACTTTGACTTTAGTAGATATAGTGTACTTCCTGTTTCACATTGTAATGTTGATGCCGGGTGAAGGTCCATGACTAAAACGTTGTGTCTCTCGTGTGTTGTAACTCAACCCTTTTATTTTTTGCACATGTATACAAGTTAAAATGATGATATGGTGGAGAGCAGCGAGTCGTTCTATTATTCAAACATGCAATAAGTAGTTAATGGTGTGCTGGGAGCTGCTGTGTGTACACACTCCCTGTTATGAAACAGGAGAGTGAATGAAGATCAGTTTTTATTTGGGTCACTCCGGCAGACACTTTCATATATTCTCGGGTAAAAATTGTTTATGTATGATACATCTCTGCATTTTAAGCGTGCAGCCTGAATTGACTCTGGTGGGAAGACGGGGTCTTTTCTCTTGGCTGCATGCATGTGATGTTGAAATTAGATTTTGGATAAGTTAACGTTCTGTCCCTACCACATATTATATTACCTATGAAATATAGCTTGTTAGTAGTCTCGGGACATTCTGTGTCATACTTCCCTTCCTTCACATCAAAACACTGATGTTTTTTTGTGCTTCCTAAAGACCTTCAATTTAGGAATGACTCTGGCCTGTGTACCACTTTCTGTTGGCTAGCATTAAAGTGCTACATGTTGGAAGTCATGAAAAGGTTGGAGGCTAATTTCACATGAATCATACTCTGTTTATGTAATGATTTGCGTCACACTCGCTGCATCTGTTGAGTTACGAAAGGCCCAGTGTGCCATGCAGGAAGATGGCATGCAACTCCTATGGCGACATGGACCAACACGTGACCGTTACTCTCTACATGATCGCACAGTGTATGATGATTTGGTCGGTTAATGCACTGTATGTACAGTACAGTACAGTGCACATCGAATGCTACTGGTATTCCAGGAACAGCACGCATGCAACCTCTTCACTGCAGAAAAGGGTTTTGTTTCCTGTTTGACAATTAAAAGGTCAGAACAACAGATTTTGTATGACAGCCAAGGTTAATATTGGGGTCTTATGTCTCTCTTTCTCTTCCCTTTCAGGACTTTTCGTATGACGACTCGAAGGTGGAGTTCAACGTGGATGCTCCTAACGGTGTGGTGATGGAGGGCTACTTGTTCAAGAGGGCCAGCAATGCCTTTAAGACCTGGAACAGGTAAAAAAAACTCTCTATATACTGTAATGTATCACGTTAGTATAGACAGTGAATTGATGGTAAAACACTTACAGTATCATAGAAGTTGTATTAAGTTACATAGAGTTAGCAACTCTAAAAAAAACTAATTTTCACACAACACACAGCATTGTGCTGACAAAAAAATAGTCTAGAAAGTCTTGAAATAGATTAGACTTTATTGATTGAAATAAATAAAAAATGAAATCAAAGAAATTAGGGAGATGACTTTAAAAAAGCTGTATACAATATAGTGAATTATGTCTTAGTTTAAGTATGTGGGTAAAGGTTTTTTACAACCAGAAGTTACACGAGAGGGTGGAGCTAAATACAACCGAAAGCTGAATAAGACATTTTTAGGCGACCAAAAAGGTTATAATTAACTTCCATGAACTGAAAACACACTGCGAAAGGGTTAAAGTTCTAAGACAAAAACACTAAACAACTCCCAGACCGGACAACGCTGTGGTAGCGACCTGTCAATCACAAGGTAGCCACGCCCTAAAGCATACCATGCTTTATGGTCTATTTGACTCTAAATGGGACCATAATTTACTAAATAAACATCATGCTGTATTGAAGAAGACTTGAAACTAGTGATTGAGACCATAAACTCATGTTTACAATGTTTACTGAGGTAATAAATCAAGTAAGAAGTAGGGCTATGTTCTCATAGACTTGTATACAATCAGACTTCTTTTTGCAACCAGAGCAACCTTTTTGCAACCACTTCACAGACCTGGAGGTAGCCCACTGAATATAACATGTATTGGAATGTATAGAATGGGCTATTTCCTCAGTCTCTCATTCGTTGGCAGCCTATTTCTGCCCCTCTGTGGCAGGTTCGGGAGGTTAGTGAGGCTGTGATGTGAAGTGCTGTTATAAATTCATCTCACATGGTCACGATGTTGTGTTGCCAAGAGCAAAACCCATTTCACCCTCACCTTTGCTCCCTTAAAGATTGGAAGGATATCCATCTAAAATAAGTTATTTATCTCCCCCTCTCTCTCTCTCTCTCTCTCTCTCTCTCTCTCTCTCTCTCTCTCTCTCTCTCTCTCTCTCTCTCTCTCTCTCTCTCTCTCTCTCTCTCTCTCTATAGACGGTGGTTCTCCATACAGAACAGTCAGCTGGTCTATCAGAAGAAGCTCAAGGCAAGTCGATATATCCTGGAGCTATCAGCTTTCCCCGGGGTAAAGTGGGCTCTAAGAGGTTAAGTGCAACTTTAATGGAGGGGTGGCGTTGAATGTTTTTTAACGTTATGGGGATCTTCACTGAAATCCATCATCACTCACCCGACGGCGTGTTTGTGAGTCAAGAGATCTCTGCTGATATCTGAGTACTCAATCTGGAGCCGACAGTGTTGCTTTCAGGTCATTTTTCTCTGCTTGACAGCAGACTGTGTAAATATCTAATGGTAAGGTACTCGGAGGCTTTCAGCTGCCACGGGAAAAAAAGTCTTATCAAGGAGGAACAGCTGTTTTATGTTTGTGTTGTGTTTAGGGGGCCTTTTTGATAAGCAGAGAAATGATAAGTTGTTTGTGTGTGAGCAGGATTCCCTGACGGTGGTGGTGGAAGACCTGCGGCTGTGCTCTGTTAAACCGTGTGAGGACATCGAGAGGAGGTTCTGCTTCGAGGTCGTCTCCCCCTCTAAGTAAGACTTAACTATGGGATGGATTAACATGATGAATTTGGATCAGAAATTCATGTTCTTCAGAGGGTGATTTGCAATATCTGCATTAATCTGTCTATCTACCTATCTAAACGTTCTTTTTTATATACAGCATTTGTTTACACTACATTATGCAGATCTGTACAGAATGTACATTATGATTTATGATGGTAATACTACTTTGGTTTGTCTGTTTTACAGGAGCTGTATGCTTCAGGCCGATTCTGAGAAGCTAAGACAATCGTGGATTCAGGCAGTTCAAGCTAGCATTGCGTCAGCCTACAGAGAGAGCCCAAACAACTACTATATAGAGGTAAGTCACAGGTCAGGGACACAAAGCACGTACAAGTACGTTTTATAGCTTGTTTATAACATTTTATTGCATTGTTGCAGTGGTGGAAAGTAACAGTATACATTTATTCCAGTACTGTATTCAAGTTTAACTATGAGGTACTTCATTCGAGTATTTTCATTTAATGCAACATTTATCAATTTTTCTGATTAAAACTTTACACCTAAACATTTTTGAGAAATACACTTATTCGCTTTTTTGCCGAGAGTTAGATGATGTCTATACAGTAAATTTGAAGCTACAACAAGCAGATGGGTAGCTTAGCTTAGCATAAATGGTAAATGGTAAATGGACTTGCATTTATATAGCGCTTTTCTAGTCTTCCGACCACTCAAAGCGCTTTACACTACATGTCAGCATTCACCCATTCACACACACTCAAACACTGATGGCAGAGGCTGCTAAGGTGCTTAGCCCATCAGGATGTAATCTAAATACTCATTAACACACCGATGGCTATGCCTTCGGGAGCAATTTGGGGTTAAGTGTCTTGCTTAAGGACACATCGACATGTGACCCGGAGCAGCCGTGGATCGAACCACCGACCTTCCGATTGGTGGACGACCTGCTCTATCCTCTGAGCCACAGCCGCCCGGACATAAAGACTGGAAACGGGGAAACAGCTAGCCTGGCTCTGTCCAACTGTGAAAAAATCTGGCTATCAGCATGTCTGAAGCTCTCTTATTGACATGTTATACCTTGTTTGTTTAATCCGTACAAAAAAAATGTATAAAAACGACAATTTTGCTTTTATTTGTAATAGGTTATTAAAGGTAGGTTATTATTTAATAGTGTGGTATTGGTACTTTTACATTATTTTTGTGATCCTAATGATTGGCTTTTTTATGTGTTAATGTTTAGCATCTGGACAGAACGGCGTCTCCGTCCACCAGCAGCATCGATTCGGCCAGTGAGCCGCGGGAGCGCAGCATCCGAGGGGAGACCATCCTGCAGCGGATCCAGTGTCTGCCGGGGAACGAGCAGTGCTGTGACTGTGGCCAGGCCGACCCTCGCTGGGCCTCGATCAACCTGGGCATCCTGCTGTGCATCGAGTGCTCCGGCATCCACAGGTAGAGTCCACAAAAAACATTTGTACCTTTCAGATTAATCTAAACAAAATCCAACAGGAGTCTTGACTGTGGCAAATGAACATTTACTAAAGGACTGCACATAGAGTATGTATACTGTAGTTTTGAGGTTCTTGTACTTCACTTGATCCCTTTTCTACTTTCTACTTCTACTCCACCACGTTTATCTGATTGCTGGAGATACTTTATAGATTGACATTTTACATACTTGGGGAGTACTACTGCTTATGTGTAAAAAGTTATATAAAGCCTTTCCGTGAATTTTTTTTCACGCTGTGGTATTGATACTTTTACTGAAATGAACAATATGTAGTACTGACAGCTAGCGTTTAAAATGGGTAACAGCAATCCTAATTCAAAACATTGGAACCGTGGCTTGTCCGCCCAGCTGCACACGGACCACAGAGAGATCTGTTTGCTTGTTATCATGGCTGCAGGAAGCTGTTTATGTGCCAATTTGTTTCATATGTGGCAACAAGCTGTTGAAATGGGCAGTGGACGGGATCACACACGGGAAAACGAAAACAGACGTACTGGACTGGAATGGAAATTTAAAAGGAGAACATACTGGCTGTAGCATTGTTGTCAGAGAAGCCAGTATTTCAATTTAGCATGTTTCCTTAATCTCTGATGACATATCGTCATTTTATGATTTATTACAGTAAATATATTACATATTGGTCCTTTAAAGATCCCCTCAAGACAAGATTTAAAACACATAAAATTGCCCTGCTTTGAATAATAGTTTGTGTCTGATATGGTCTTTCCCTTTAAAAAAAATCTCAAGTTGTATATTGGATCACGATTGACTTCCAAAAAACAGTTGTGATGTCATAAAATCATGCTCATACTAACACGAAAACAGTCTTCTAATGTCAATCATACATTGGTAAAGTAAGTAAATTTGTACAGTGAAGCTCAAACATTAAAGGAAAGTAACAATAAGCAAAGAACAGAGTGGAGGGGGACTTTAAGTAAAATATCTGAATACTTCTTCCACCACTGCCACTGTTTCTGTGTGGGTACTGGCAGTGAAGACAGGAAGTGGTGCCAACTATCTGTTACTTTGGCCTTATATTGTGCTGTTGAAGGCACCAAGCACGTTCTGCCACACACACACATACACACACACACACTGCTGAAGGGATTAAAGTGCGGTACGTTGCTTATTGGATCAGGCTTTGATTGAGAGTTTTCATTGAGGGAGGTGAAGTGAGAAGATAAAGACGAGCTGCAGCTGAGACACACAGTGAACAAGCCACTGAATGGTTTGATTCAGTATCAGATCCTGGGGAACATCCTCATCCAGATCTCATGTTCTGTTACGTCATACTCACTGATGTAAGTTCTCAAGCTCCCGGTTGGAAAAAAAAATCCCTCAGGAGTTGTGTGTGTTGCAATTACCACTGCTGATGTAATCTCCTCCCTGTGTGTGTGTGTGTGTGTGTGTGTGTGTGTGTGTGTGTGTGTGTGTGTGTGTGTGTGTGTGTCTGTCTGTGATCGCACCTGTTGAATATTCATGTTCCCTTTCGGGGCTCGTCCTCTCACAGTGAGATCACACATCTTGTTACAATGCAGGGCGATGAAGAGGAGAGACACAGTATCAGTGTTTTTTCTAGTGCGCCACTGTTGCCTGGTTACCAGACAGCTTCATCGTTGGAACGTAGTGATTTGCATGACATTAGGAGCGGCTCCTCTCATTTCCCTCAGGATAAAACTCTTGTGATGTTAGATCCTTGCAGCTATTCAGACCAGGTCACCATAGAATATGATTTCCTGTTAGAAGAATATAAACTGCTCTTGTTTTCTTTGGGTTGGCAGCCACCTGTTGTCTTATATTCACAACAAAGTACAATTATGTCACTTTCCCCTCTGAATTGTTTACTACAGAACCTAAAAACAGCATCATTTTTTAATTGAAATATTTTTTTTTTGTTGCAGGAGTCTCGGAGTTCAGTGTTCCAAGGTTCGCTCACTCACACTGGACTCATGGGAACCAGAATTATTAAAGGTACAGTTTATCTGAGCAGCGCCCTTATTTCAATATGAAGCTACAGCCAAGAGGCAGTTAGCTTAGCTTAGCATACAGACTGGAAGCAGGGTGAAACAGCTAGCCCAGCTCTGTAAAAGGTACAATTATAAAAAGATTAAAGGTCTTATTGATAACCTTTTTCTGTAGACGAATCATTTAAAAAAAATAATAAATCCATAGAGCCTTTAGAAAGGTGCCGAATAAAAGTATGGCTTTTCCTGAAAAAAAATTATTATGATTTTGAATTAGTCATTTAAACGATTTTGCCGGGTCCAAATTAATGTTTTGTTTATCTCTGTGGAAGATATCTGGCGTTTGGTTCCCACTTCTAACAAGGCTTGTGAGCCAATCGTAAAATGACGTTTGTATCACGTGGTATCTCTGGGTCGTCAGTTAGTGTGGAAAAAACGGATAAATGGCTGAGAATGCGACATCTAGTGTCTCAATGTTATCAATGTTATCAATAGCATCATTAAACAAACAAGATAGAACGTGTTTATTAATGCTGATAGGCAGATTTTTTTTTAACCATTGGACAGAGCCAGGCTCGCTGTTTCCTCCTGTTTCCAGTCTTTATGCTAAGCTAACCGTGTTTTGGCTTTAGCTTCATATTAAACGGACAGATATGAGAGTATCAATCTTCTCATCCAACTCTCAGCAAAAAAGTGAATGAGGATATTTCCCAAAATGTAGGACTATTCCTTTAAGTCCAGTCTTAGTGTGGAGACCATTAATGTCATGTCTCTTTGTCTTTTCTTTGTAGTTAATGTGTGAGCTTGGAAACAGTGTCATCAATCACATCTATGAAGGCTCATACCTAGAACAAGGTCTGAAGAAACCATTACCGTCCAGTTCAAGGTAGGAGTTCATAAAATATGGCTAAACTATGTGAAAATGATCTTGTGCATTATTGAAATCTGTTACTTTTGAGCACTACAAGTTTCTATGTCTAATATGTTGTGTGGTCCATTGCAGGCAGGAGAAGGAGGCTTGGATTAAAGCAAAGTACGTAGAGAAGAAATTCCTGAAGAAGCTTGGCTCCACAGAGATACTCATCAACGGAGAGAGGAAGTCGGAGCGGCGGTGGAGCGTGAAGAAGTGTCGGAGACACAACAGTGCCACCACGGTACCAAAAACACGGCGAAGATACCGACAAGAGCCTGGAAGCACCTCCCCGTCCACCCTCTCCTCAGGTACTTTAGTGGATCTCTGTCTGGACTTACATCTGTTAAGACTGAAGCTTTCTAGTTAAGTGGTTCATTTAAACATTTAACCTTTTAGCTCCAGTTTGTGACTCTAATATGTTCAAGTCACAGCCATAAGCACCTGATTCTCCTAGTCAGAAATTACTTGTTGCATCTCCTATCTCAATTTTGTACAACATGAACCAAATTTTAAAATTGAATGTCAGTTATATTGATATAGATCAGACGTTTTCTAACTGTGAGGGAGAGTTGAATGGGGTTACGGAGGGTAAGACAAAGATAGTGCATGAGGCGAAAGAGACAGGTGCATGCTGGTGTTCCAAAAACTACTAGGAGGTTAGTTATTGTAGTTTGGCCGCTGATTTAGCCAGTTTTTCAACACGGTCAGCAGTCGGAGCTGCAGCAGAAGCTGTGTCCCACAGATCATGGAGGCAATTAAGTGCTTGTTTGCCACAGTTTGTATCAAAAATTGTACTCCTTGTCTGAGTCATACCTTGGTCAAATCTGAACATACACATACATCATTATTCACGATGTCCATCATGAGTAAACATCCATAAACCCACTCAGAAATCAAAGGAAAAGGTCGATATTTATACCTCCAGAACTTGCCTGAGAATCATCACGTTTTTAAGTTTTCTCTAGTAACAAAGTGATCCAGCGATAGTTGTCTGTACATGCAAGAGCACATTACAAACAGGAACTGCTAATAGCTAATTCGCAATTCTTTTAAGCCAATTTGCCAAAACATAAACAAATATAGGCTAAAACATGGAGCTCAGTTGTAGCCCACAACCCACAGTGTAACTCACTGAATCTAAAGCAACACTACGACTATGAATACTGTATGTGTGGACATACCTTCAGAACCGCGGTAAAGTGTTGTTAAATAGCCTGCCATTAGTTGTTATTTTTAGGTAAACTGGATGCTTAACGCTGTGACTTGAATGTTGATACATGAGAGGCCCAAACTGGGGCTTGGCATATATAATGGTCCAACAACTGTACTCCATAATATTAGAAAAAATACCATTTCTTTGGTGTTCTCACCAGTTACCTGTGTTTGTCTCACAGCAGCTGCCAAGTTCAGACGAGACTCCCTGTTTTGTCCTGATGAGCTGGACTCTCTCTTCTCCTACTTTGACACAGGATCTGGGCCTCGAAGTAAGCGACTCACTGTTTTGACATTCTGTTCCCCCCTAAAAAACTGGCAGTGTATTCACTGTTCCACTCCAAGACACTCAAGCCTTTAACTATAGATCATTAGATGCTTGAATCAAGTCTCTGTTTTGCATGGTTCTGTGCCTTTTTAAACAACACCGATCAGCCAGAAAGAGGCAGCGGTAACTAATGTGTCCATGTTGTGGCGTCTCCCGGTCCGGCAGGCCTCAGCAGTGACAGCGGGTTGGGAGGCAGCACAGACGGCAGCACGGACATCCTGGTGTTTGGCTCAGTGGTGGACAGCGTCACAGAGGGTGAGTCCAGTGGAGGAATGTGTAACAGATGGTCTCTTGGGTATTATGTGCAGTGGGACATTAACGTCACATGAGTCTCCTTACCCTGTCCTCAGAGTGTGAGGTGTCGGAGGACTCGAGTGGTGAAGCTGAGCTGGAGGCCGAGCCGGAGACGTCGGACCCGGAGGACATGAGGGACCTTCATCCCGGAGCGCTGCTCTGCAAGGCCTCGAAAGCCCGCAACTTGCCCGTCATGGCTGAAGCTCTGGCCCACGGGGCGGATGTCAATTTGGTCAACGATGAGGACGAAGGAAAGACGCCCCTCATACAGGCTGTGATCGGGGTGAGTCAGTCGGTCGACTGAGCGGTGCCAGAAATAAACACAATAAAAAGACATGAAGGTCAGTTATAAGCACCTCTCAATCTCGGCAACAGTTGTTTAACGTCTTGAGGAAGTCTGCAGGAGCTTTGTCAAGTCTGTGACAATATCCCTGATGATGTCATAGTGATGTCATCAGGGTTATCTCAGTTTGAGCTTAGAGACTTCACATTTTTTAACGCAAAGTCTGTGTTACAAACTAGTAGCGAGCTCAGAGTTTGAAGTTTGTTGGGTTTTACCAGTCAGAGAGGGTGTTATGTACTAAAAGATGCTATTGAGTTGCATTATGGGAAATGGGCTTTGATTTTGACTCTTTTTTAAACTGTTTCTCCAGCTTTATGGAAGCACAATACTAAGCTGTTGGGAGTACTCCTTTAAATTAAATACCTCGTGTAAATTTGTAGTCAAAATGATCAAAAGACGTTTAGGTTTCTGGACTGAAATGACATCTGCAGTGTGCAGGAGATTTATATTAGTGCAACACTACAACATCGTAATGTAAAATTTATTTATTTAAGTAAGTAAGTTTATTTAGGTAACATTTTTCTTATATCTTACATAATGCAGGGAAACAAGATATTTTTATTTGACCTTTCTATCTCAAAACAGCAAGTTACTCTGATCGACTCTCGTTCATGAATGACAAATGTATGTATTTAGCGTTTCCTGGACCGTTGGCCAATGAGGGACGTTTTTAGGGTTAGGCCCCTCATCTGGATGGATGCCAAAGAGGAGGACGACATTTTTGTAATTCATTTCAGATGCCCAATAATACTTTTAAAAGTGAGAAAGAGTAGCAAGCAGAAAATCTTTGTTTCTGTGTCTGTTTTAGGGACATTTTGCAGGTGAAACACACATGTGAAGTGCTGCCGTAGGTTGAAACTTCAGTTATTTCGTTCATGCTGAAGTTGAAAAGATTCAGTCTAAATCTGCCACAACAGATCCACACTGATATCCAGATATTAAACAAAATATTACAGGCAAAATAAATCCCAGGAACGATCTGTGGCAAGTTTTATTCTTTAAATGGAGGGCTACTAATTAAAGAAAGAAATAATCCAAAATTTAAATGAATTAAAATCAATATTTGACAATATGATTAAATATTGAATATGATTAAAACCTGGATATGATTCATAACAGGGGCACTCATTGACACACTGTGTTGATGAGGAGTTGGCACAAACCAGAAGTTTGAATAAAGTTGAAAAGTTAAATTGAATATACATTTTTAAATACCCATTTCTGCCAAAATCAATAGAAATATTTAATTGCCAGCATCAAGTAAACTGGTGTTATTACTTTATTTTAGGGTTCGTTGATCGCCTGCGAGTTCCTGCTCCAGAACGCTGCTGACGTCAACCAGAGGGACGCCAGAGGGAGGGGCCCCCTGCATCATGCCACATATCTGGGCCACACGGGGTGAGTCACGAGGCAGGAAGTAGCTGTTTACTGCAGGCTGTAGCGTTTGTGACCACATCTCACATTTCAATAAAAAGTGCTTTGTTGAAGGCACTTCATACAAGAACCACTCGTATGAATATGTGGCATTCACTTCTGTTCTTGTACTTAGAATTTTCTCTTACTGTAGGTATGAACAAAATCCACGAGTGGTCCAGACCTGTCGTACGATAAACAGACGGTCTGCCTCTCTTCACAGAGGGAAAACACTTGCTTGATTTATAATGTCTTAATCTGAATTCATCTGGACTTTAAATTGTACGCTGTTTGCATATATTATACATTGCTTACTTTGCTGCTACTAATCACACTCTGCTTTGTAATCTTGACTTAAATTGCTCTTTTCTATTAGTACTTCTTTTACTTCTATTGTTATCTCTGTTGTACATACCTCTAATTATTTATTATTTACTTTCTCTATTATATGTACTTATTTCTGTGCTGAACAGATCACCTGAATTTCCCCTCTGGGGATCAATAAAATGTTATCTTACCTTAAATGTGATACAGAAATCAACTAAAATAAGATATATAACTAAAACAAAACTTAATTCAAAATTAATTTTCTGTTCCCTATGATATCATCATCATTGCTTCTGAAATTACTGAGAGATTTTATGATATTTATTGGCATATTTCGGGACAGCAACTTGTACAGTTCAGTAGCTGTTGGAAGATTCTCTTACTCAGCTGCCTCAGGGTCTTTATGAAGGTCTCTGTCCAGTATCATCCTCTGTTGCACCCGACAGTGTAACATCACCTACTGTAGGCTATAATATTATCTCGTCTAATATCTCTGTCACATCCCCTTGACCGCCTCTCATATTAGTCTTTTCTTTAGAAAGATGTTTTTCAGCATCTAACTCAACCCGGTCTCACTCCCAACTCGTCAAATACCGCCAATTGGGCAGCGTCCCTCTGCATCAGAAACCAATGCATGGAGGCACGCTTTAGTGACAGTATGTGACGAACCAGGCTTTCAAACTCCAATTAGACCCACCCGTGGCGTTATTCGTTGTTCGGAGCAAGTCATGTAGTATTAATAGCGTGAGAGTCCGCTTGGGAAGCATGATGGATGGGTAAAACAAACACAAGACTTTCAACCAGGAGAGCGCTGTTAGGGTCCCGTGTGAGTCTAAAAGTAACGTTGACGGTGACTCGTTCACGTGACTCGTTAGTATCGTCAGCCTCGTGAGTCACGTGAGTCAGTAGTCAATGAAGTTAACGTCAACCACGACCGTTTCCTAACCCTAAGTGGTTGTTTTGCCTAAACCTAACTTCCTGTGAAAACAGAAGTTTATTTTGAAAGGGCACTATGTATGTAACTAGCGTATATGGACACGGCCTCCCTGGTCCGTCCAAAAGTAACGTAAGAGGGACACCCCGTTTGTCGATTTCCGACGTCGAGGGGCACTGACCAAGCGGTGGTATTTGTCGAGTTGGGAGTGAGAATGTGTTGTCTAACTTCATGTCAAATCATTCCTTCTTTATGTCTGTCACATTACATCATTGTCAGCTGTAGCTTATTTTTCATATTGCCTAAATATTTCGGGTCCTTTAATACAACTTCTGACACTGCTAAACTTGTTATCTTTTTGTCAGCTGATGTCCGACTGCAGGACTAGGACCTCAGCAGTGTGTAATTCTTGTTTTTTACTCTACGGTAACATTTTTGTGAATGAAACTTGCTCACAAACGGAGCAGATTAGGCAGCCTTATATGGCAATTTTAGGGCGCGTCAATTATGCTAATGATCAACTCATAAACGTGCACCTCCTCATGAACAGGTGACATTCATCAGGCTGGAACGAGTAATTTACGACCAGTTTGTGGATCACTCTTACGAGCAAACCTCACAGAAAAAAGTGCGAGAGATTTAGGAGAAGAATACGAAAATGTTCTTGCCTTAGGCCTATTGTCTGAAGCTGCCTCTTTTATGTCAGTGAGCTAGACGTAGGTAGCTTTCCAAAACTGTCCTAAAGCATGTTTTTTATTTATGTTTGTTGACAGAAACTGTTACAAACTATATGGCCATAATCTAATTGATCAAAAAATAATAATAACTTTCTTCACTCTAGGGATGTCAATAATAAACCGTTTAACCGTTAACCGACGTTAAGAACTTTAACCGATTAACGCTATCGGTTAAAAGTCTTAAAATATATATTAATAATGAATTAAAAAGCTTAGAAAAACTCAGAGGAGCGGCTCGTCTTTTTAAGCAGAAAAGCAGGTCCACCTTAACAGTCCACCTTAAGAGGCGGAGCCGGAGGTACAGATACAGGAAGTTGTCTCCCGTCTCTTGCTCGCTTTAGCAGAGCGAGTTGTAGCCTCGTAGCATTTATCCACCGACAAATAAACTGTACACACACTGTCTGCTACACTTACGTTCACACCACCGACCCCCCCCCCCCCCTCCCCGCCGCCACACACATACAGTCTGTCTACACTCGCAAAAGTTACACAGACCTTTGAAGATGACGATCTGATTGGATGTCAGTTTGCTGTGATTGATCTTTGTTTCTCTGGTATTTTCAGGCAGGTGTGTTTATTCCTAAAACGGGGAGCTACACAGAACGACGGGGATGAAGATGGCCATGACCCTCTGAGTATAGCTGTAAAGCAAGCCAATGCAGATATAGTCACACTGTATGTCCATTTATATATATACTTTCCATAAAGATTTTAATTAATTCCTCAGCTTTGATGACTTTTTAACAGCCTTTCCTTCTTTACTTCAGGCTGCGTCTGGCCAGGATGAACGAGGAGATGCGGGAGTCGGAGGGACCGTTTGGACAGCCAGGTCAATACCCAATCAGCAGCCCAACTGAGCAGCAGTATAAGAGATGCATTCAGGAGTTTATCTGTATCCATATAGCAGAGTGCTAGAATCCAGTCCAGTCAGGTTTAAACGACAGTGTAAAACCAGTGCAGGGGGTGCCAGTAGACATACGACTGTCTGGGAGAGATGGGAAGCTTCAAGCTCGTCTCCTCCACCAGATTATCTTCTTCTCTACATCAGATATATATCACAATCATTCATCTCCCCAGCACAGTCTGCTGACTTACGACCACAGCAGTCAGCTCCTCACTCAGGATCACACAAGAACTCAGTATTAACCTCCTTTTAATGATGTCAGATTTGACCGACTGATGATGATCTTAGTCAGGTGCTCATCAGTCCAATCACAGCAGAGTTGAGAAATCACTGCCAGGGAAGGGTTAGCCACTTTTAAAAAAAAAAAAAAAAGATTATCCAGCAGCACTATTATCAAGCAATCTATAGAGTCATCAGCAGTGTATTCAGGAACAACTTTGCGCTTTGATTTGGAGGTTTTCAAGGGTACAGGGTGCTCCGAACCAAAGACCTGCCACAGCTCATTTGTCCCAACAATTCTACGTTAAATTTCATCATGTGACTGAGTTGTTATTGTTGTGCTAAGTGGAAAAGAGCTGTTTCGGGCATTCCTTGTTCCGGACGTAAAAGTCACAGTCATTTTTCCCATAGACAATGTTATGTGACCACTTCTACAGCTTGGATGGGCATCAAACTCTCCTGGTTAAATCATCAGTAGTAAGAAGTATCTAGTTCTTTGATAAAAAGTTGAAGATACAAGCCTGTTTACATAAAAACTTTGTGGGTCAAAGTTAACTACGACTCCCTTTTCATCTATGAAAAATAGTTTTTGCAGGTAAAAAAAAAAATCTAAAAAGGACTAAAAGCTTTCATGTTTTCTTCCAGTGTGTTTTAATTTACATAACTTCCTAACACAGAATATATGTACCTGTAGAGTGCATGGAGAAATTAAAACTCACCTGGAAGGAAACATGAATGCTTTTAGTCCTATTTAGAACATAGGGTAGTGGTACACTTCAGCCTCTTGTGGCTGAAATTAGTATTACAACAACAAACACTTATGACAACACATGTCACCTGCCAATTTTTTTTTTCCTGTTTTCACTGATGAAAAAATAAGCAACGATTATGTGATTATCCTGTCGAAACCTTTTTTCACCTGGTCTTAAGTCATAAACACAGGAGAGAATAAACGTAATAAACCTATAGGGGATATTGTGTGAAGAAAAATGGGAAATGGGAATACAGAATGGGAAAAATTACTTACGGAACCAGCGGCTCGTCCCTCTTGGTAACTCTACACAGTATTTGTAGTGCAGATGAGTCGGAGGAGTAATGCCAAATTATCTTGTACAGGGTGGAGCAGCCAATTCAACTGGCCTGTTCAGGGTCAATTAAATCTGAGCTGACTGTTCTTTTTTTAATAACCTGAGGATCTGTTGTCGGTGCACGTGTGATAAAATGGTGGTTGTGACAGTCATGAGGAGAAACTGAGGCTGCGATAACTTTGACTGAGAGTAAATGATCACAGGAGAAGTATCATTTCTCTGTATTGATCGAGAGATTGATCAAGTAAAGCTTTTATGTTTAATTAAAAGCAAAATTATGCACTTTTTCTTACCAACGGTGATTTTAATTTTGTTTTTGCTCTTATGTCGTTGTACCTTCCTTCCTTTTTCATTTTTATTTTTTCGGTATAGGTTCGAATGCTTTTCTTTTTATTTATGACGAAACGTCCAGAGCAATAGTGCAATGATTATTTCAGTACAGATAATCTGTATTTTTTGTATTATGTTTAACAACAATGCAGATGGTATTTTTTTAAACTGGATATATTTTATTAGATTTTCCTTTGCTGAGCACTTACACACATAGCGCCAGTATTATATTCTCATTATGAGAAAGACAGCCAATACTCCACAGTTTCATAATCTATAATCTCTTGGAGTAATTCTGCAGTGGAAGATGGACATTTTTTAAATAAATCACAAACATGTATTATTGTATATACAGTATTTGTATGTTAAAATGTTTGTTCATGGTATTCTAATGTATCACAACTAGGCCTATATTAGATTTGTTCTTTGTTTATAGTGCATGGGTGGCTGTTGCCCAGGTAATCCTCAGCCCTGTTGCTTTTGTTTACTTCTGTGCCCAGTGTATGTGAATATTTGACATTTAGTATTGTTGAATAATGTTGATATCCATATTATATACTGCCAAATCATGACTACAGTGCATGGAATGACATTCATGACAGAAATGGATGCAAACAGACTTCTCTTACTGTCTTCCATTGGCTGGTTAGTGCAAAAAGCTTGATGACAATGAACATGGCAGCCTGGCCGCTGCCCAAAACTGTATTTAATGATCCCTTTTATGCTCTAAAATGATGTCAGGTCTGACGAGTACTTTTTGTTTGACTCTCTTGGTAGCTCACAGTACATGTCAGTGAGCCAGAAACTGCTGGTTAAAGCATTGAGCAGCCTCGTATGAGATTGACCACTGCGGTTTTCACATGTTATCTGAGGCAAAATTAGCCTAAAGAAAAATACTTTCCCAAAGATGTTGCTTGTCTTTGATAGATGCTATGGGCTGTTGGGGTTTAGTTCAAACCAAAGACCACAGACAGTTTTTCAGAGTGCCAGCAAGTGTTTTTTTCTTTTTAACCATTTTCTTTTTCATGGTAGGCCATGAATCCAAAGGGACTGTGTGAAAATTATTTGGGGGGGGGCTGAACCTTATGTTTGCCTTTTCTTTTCTTTTTTTCAAAGCAAGACCTTGCCCGGGGCTATTAAGACTTAGTTTGGACCCTCTCCTTAACTTAGAAAATTGCAAAATCCTTGCCCCCTAAATTTCTCAACTCAACCCTGATTTCTAATCTAAAGAGTAACTTAACACCCCCTGAAAATCTTTGTTTTTGCTGACCTCCACTGGCTGAACTTCTCACCTTGCTGCGGTGATGTACAAGTGTACTCCAGGACCTTGTGACATCACTGTTGGGTGTGGTTTCAGGTGCAACAAAGCACAATTCTGTCGCACATTTCTGACCATGAAGTTGGATGTGATGAGAGTCCCCGTAATATTTTTTGCTTTACCCGTTAGTAGAACAGGTTGGGTTGTGCTGAAAATTAATTATATTAGGCTATAGGTTACCTTTAATGCTGTTCTGTTATAATGTAGAACAATGTGAAGGCAACTGTTGGCTAGTGAAAATGGCGTGCTAGAGAGATAATGTTAAATCTCTACTAAATATCCAGATCCACATTTACAATTTCTCAAAAATTACATAACATCAATTTGATTTAACTATTCAATCTTTTTTTTACACTAAATCTCGCACGGAAATGATGAAATAAAGGCACAGCCATACCAGAAGGTGGAAGGGCAAAAATCATTAGTGCATCTATATATACTCGCTTACAGAAGCTTGTTGAAGCTTCTACTGCTGGTAGAGAGCTAACCGCTAACACGCTAGCTAGCCAGGAACATGTTAGGGGCATGTTGGTCACAATGGCTCCCCGAGCTTCTTTCTGTTTTCTCTCAACTAAAACTAAAAGAGTTTTATTGAAGACTAAAAAAAAAAAAACCTCTCTCTTGCTAACTGTCACTTAGCAATCTCGTTAGCTCAGTCGCTAATGGAACAATAAGTTCACACAGTTTATTCAAAAGACATATTTTTACCACACATTCCTGTCTCATAACTGTCTGCAACCACTCTTTTTAATGGAGCAGTTTATACTCTAACAGAGGATGTTAAATAAATGTGGGTCGTGTGACACAACTAATAAGCTATGAGCTATGTTCCCTCATTGTTTAGCATGGGCGGGACAGCTATTGGTCAATGGCGTCATTAGCGAGTTTATGTTCACCAAAGTTGAATTCTAGCGAAGATATTTGCGCGAATATACTCCTCCCCCGTTAGTGGGTGATTTCATTGAAATGAATAGATTTTGCCACGAAATGTCACCATTTTTCAATTGAATTTCAATTTTGAATTTGAAAGAAATGTCAGACCAGCAAAAAGAAAAAAATAAATAACCCCCTTTTCTGTCCCCACCTTCCTCCCTATTAATTTTCAGACAGTCCCTAACTTGAGTAACACAGGTCAGAGACCTTCAGCAGTGAATTTTTTTTAATTTTTTTTACGTAACCCCATTTTCTGACCCCACCTTCCTCCTTAATAATTTTCATTCAGTCCCTAACTTGAGTCACACAAAGGTCGGAGCCCTTCAGCAGTGAAATGTTGTTTTTTACGTGGCGGCGACAGAAAGAGCAGCTTACTCTCCCTTCTTGCTTGTCAGCGATAGATTCAAAGCACTTTGAAAATCCAGCCTTTTCTTACCGTGTGCAGTATTAGCGTGGTAGCTTACAAAAGTTAACAGGAAGCAGAATTTACCAGATGATGTCACCACTGACCAAACAATGATTTGCATCAAGCCATTGAAGGATTATGTGTTGTACAGTACGATGTTTCTGTTGACTGTTGTGTATATAAACTAAAATCTATTAACACTTTAACTGCTTGCTTCTAACATGCAATTTTTAACTTTTCTGAATTTTTTCTGTCTCTGACTGTTAACTGTACGATTTCTTTGAATATTGTAAGAGAAGATGTGTCTCTGAATATACCTGTGCATATTAACACTAACTGCTACCTACGTTTGGTTTCGACTCCCTTTTTTTGTTCAATAACTCCTCCCAGTGTCCTCTGAAATGAAAATAAATGGAAGATGTGACTAAAAACTAACCTCTCCCTTTACTTCTTTCTTATTTGCTTTGACAGCCTTTCACTACATCTAACAGCATTAACAAACTGCTAACATCATGCACTGCTGGTGCACTAATAATGGATCAAATACCTCTGATTTTCACAGCATGACATTATAACATATTTATAGCGTAAACTAGAATATGAATGACGAGTATGAATATGCATGGAGAGAGATTAACATTTGATTTTCAAATGAATATTTTTTAGCATTTATAAGCAGTATATAGATATTAATAAATGGTTTATAAGTAGTTGTAAACCAATATAAGAATATTTTTAGTGTTTATTAATGTATTTGTCAACACTTATATCTACTCCTGTGAATAATTTTTCAATATTTTCTGACATTTTGTAGACAAGACGATTAATCAAGGAAATGCAGATAATCGATAATGAAAATAATCGTTACTGGCAACACTAAATTAGTTACTACAGCTTTCAGATAAATTTTGGATTACAACGTGCCGTAATTCCCTTCTGAACTGAAGTAAAGCAGAAGTATAAAATTACTTGAGTATTTCCATTTTATGCTGTTATACTTCTACTCCACTATTTTTCAGATGCAAATATTGTACTTTTTAATCCACTACATTTATTTGAGAATTTTAGTTACTAGTTTGCACTAGTTTGATTCTGATAAATATTATAAAATGTAATCAACAAATAAATTATGATGTAATCTTATAGATAAAAATAAAATTTTATTGATCCACAGGAGGGAAATTCACAAGATACCCAGCAAAGTAATTAAAATTAGCTCAGCATTTACCAGCTGCAATGTTAATTGCATCAATAATTAGAATCCATAATAAACATTATTCTGCAATGGGCCAGTCTATATATGAATACTTGATACTTTAAGTATATTGTGATGCTAATACTTTTGTACTTTTACTTAAGTAAAAAATTGAATGCAGGACTTTTACTTGTAACAGAGTATTTGTACACTGTGGTACAACATCTGAATACTTGGTAAATTTCCAGCTGTAACACATGATTCACAGGAGGCTTATAGTTGTTGACAAATACATTAATAAATACTTAAAAATACTCTTATAGCTGCTTACAACTACATTATAATGTGTTATAAACCACTTAAAATAAAGTGTTACCAACAAGCCATATCTATCTACTATGAGGCTTGTACTCAGTGATCTCTCCTTCTCTTTCTCATACTCACACATCACACAAACAGGGAAAGCCAGGAATGTTCATTCCCCCTTTTTTTAATTAGCCAAGCCTGGAAGCTCTCATGGGACACAAAAGAGTTCAACTGCTTTTGTTATGCCTGTGGATTCAGCGGTTACCATGGCAGCGAGAAAAGTAAAGGCTCACAATTTGGAAAGTTGAAAGAAGAAAGCTTCATGGTGCCTCAGCCTGTTTTTGCCCTTCCATTCATGCACGGGGCTTTTTCTTACACACTACTTCTCTGCTTTCTGTCTCCCCTCACTGCTTGTATTCATTACTTTTATATAAGAGATGTTTTGACTGTTCAAGTGGCATCATTTTCATCACTATTTTTCCCTTGTTTTCTCCATCAGGAGACGCCACATACCTTGACATCTTCCGAGAATTTTCCCACATGGCATCCCACAACCCAGAGAAGCTGAAACGAAGGAGTGTGCACTTCCGACACTCCTTCAGGTAGTCTGCCAATAAGAGTCTGGAGGAACAAAAATCATGTACTTGAAAAGTGCAACAGCCACTTTCCATATATAGTCACAATTGAGGTTACATCACAAGAAAACCTGATAGAAAAAGGACCTTATTTTATCATTTAGTCAGTTTTTTTCCAGAGCAAAAAAAATCACCTATTAAGTGCATTAAAATTAAGAAATCATGGCAATTTTTATGCTGTTGTTCATTATCAATCTTTTTTTTTTACAATAGCTGCATTATATCTGCAAGAGTCTTGTGCTGTTCTTAGATCAAACTTTTATTTTGAAATGAGGATTTGCTGGTCTTTTCCTCTTAAATGCTTTTATAAATAAATATAGCATTGCTTTTGTACAGTGTTAGATGAAACTTTCTGGATAAAATGCCAAGCACTTCTTTTGTTTATTTTCTTTGATTTTTTGGTATAAGTCATTTGTTTGCTGCATCAGTTTCATTATTCAGATCAACATTTCTGATTCATTGTAGGATTTTTCTTCTGTGTGTGTAATGCATGCATTTACTCCCATTTTATTTCATACTTAAACTTGAATTCAGCTTGTATGGATGAAGAGTGTCATATAGTTATCATCATCAACAATCTTGAAGTCGCAGTGTTATTTCTCTTGATGAGCAGTTTATTTTGTTATGAAATGTGTTTTTTTTTTTCATGGACTATGCTGGTGTAGTCTTCGTAATGTTTTGTTTAAAATGTACTTTGCAGTACCACTATGAAATGCAGTGCTTATGTTACTGTATACATGCTGTAGAAGCAAAAAATGCTAATATATCTGAATGAACAGAAATGCAAATGAAGGATGGATGAAAAATAAACATTGTGTTTACACATACAGTATGCAGTGAGAGATCTCTTAAGTTTTGCCACACATCTGTATCACATCTCCATGTAGCTAAAACAACAGCGCCCCCTTCTGTTGAAATGTGAGAACAGTGAGTAAAAAAAAAAACTGCATCCTGCATGGGAATTAGTATAACAAGGTTCAAGGTTCTTTGGCAAAGTAGTCATTGGCAATAAAAATCTTTGGTCTCAGGTTCCTTCAACAATGCTCATAAAATATGTAAATATAAAAAATATAGTATTTTACATATATATATTTTAACACTAGTTGGTCTTATGTTTTAGAGTTAGATGATTGTTATCCAGATTTATTATACAGTATATACACACACATCTTATTATATTCTACTTTATAAACTGCCTGTGGCGTTTATAATTTTATTTAACAACCATATCATAAACATATGATATAACGGTATTTATCCAGAGGGAAAAGTACGTAAGAGTGCAAATAAATAAATAAATAAATAAATAGGTTGCAAGTCCAAAATACACAATGCCAAAAATGTAAACAGCTAAAGCTCATTCTTGTGAGTTGCATATAGATATGTATGAGAGAAGTGACATGCAGCTTTGTATGTGCAATATCAACCCTCAAGTGCAGGTGTGTACATGGTACATTTTCAATGATTATGTCCATGATATTGCACGTAATGTACCATTAATCAGAGTTGTAATGAAGTGGGGCCTATCCACACATCTGCTGGATGAACATTGGCATGAAGTCTTTGCGTTAAACGTTCAATATTTCCTCTATACTTATTGCATAAGCTACAATTTTGAGGCAAATATTGTTTTTACTCCGTAAATGTACTTGGTAACTTTCCACTATTGCTTTTTTCCCCCCCACTGATTCAGCTGCAGTTACTCTGCTTCACGTTTCTTAAAATAGATTTAAACGGAGCTCCGGAGTGAAACACAGTGAAGAATAGACGATCTTTGGCTCTATCACTGCGGCCTTTGACGTCCAGTCACGTCTCTCCGTTACGTACGACGTCTCGGTGGAAAGTACGGCGAGCAGACAGACAGTCCTCGGTGATGATGGAGCCCTGTCTAGTCGACAGTGCTCGTTACGATGCTATCTGACATTTCCAGTGACATTATGCACATTTCGCTCGCTTGACACGCGATGTGACTGCGGATTCGAGTCAGGTATGACTCGGATGCTCGTAGCTCGCTAGCTGGCTGTTAGCTTAGCCCTTCCTCCATCCTGCTGCAGTCAGAGAGCTCCGGCAGCCGGCTAGCAGCTCCAGCTGATCAGCTGCAGCACCACACACAGCCCGGCGAGGAGATGATGAGGCCTTAAATGTCAGATCGGCGACGGTGTGTTCAGACATCAAATACAGGTATTGTCTGTCGTGAACAGGTCAAGCTTAGCTAGGTACTACCAGGCATCAATTAGCTTTTATCGCAGTGGCGTTCACGGACACTTGAAGGGGGCAAAAGTAAAAAAAACCCTGACCCCCTAATGTGTGATCAAGGTGGGGCTTACAGTAGCAGGTAGACATGGTGGAAACACACTATCAATAAACTGTCACAGGTGTGTTATGTTGTTTTTTCTTGGCTCAAGGGATAAGGGTCATTAGTATACAGCTGAGACAATTAGTTAATTGATGAATAAATTACTTAATGAGTTAATCGAAAGAAAATTAATCGGCAACCGTTTTGTTAATTCATCAATCTTTTTTTTTTCAAGTAAAAAAACACCATCCATTCTCTGGCTCCAGGATATCTTATTCCTCTGGGCCTTTGTTGACCAAAAATTGTTTTTAACACTAGTTAGTAAGCAAGCAAATTTCAGAATGGATAGATGAAAGTATTGGATAAATGGTTGGAATGAAATATCCAGCTTCTGTCACTCCAAGTGGTTGTAGCATAAATGCAAACTTGACCAAAAATGAGACCAAGCCCAAACATCTGCAATTCCAGGATCACTATGTCTTAATTGAAAAGAAATTATTGTAACAATTAATGTGCCAATTTTTTAATTTAAATTTTTTTTTTTTTTTTTTTTTTCCTATTAACAGCTTGGTCTATAGAAGATCAGAAAACAGTCAAAATGCATATCATAATTTCCCACAACATCATCTAATCAGTTGTTTTGTAAGAGCAACAGTCAAAAATCTAAATATATTAAATTTACTTTAATATAGGACAAGGAAAAGCAGTAAATTCTTAAATTTAAAGCTGCAGTGGGTCGAAATGGTTTAAAAAAATATTTTTTTAAAACGGTCACTATATCCTGACACTAGTGCATGAGACAGGTAATCTGAAAACAATAATGTGTCTGTGTCCTCCGGTGCTCCTAATGGCATCTGCAAGATTTCACAGACCGGAGGAAAACAACCAATCAGAGCCGAGCTGGAGCCTTGCCGTCTTTGAGCAGCTGTCAATCACTTGCGAACTCCGATCAACCGGTCAAACTAGGCAGCGCTGATCAAATATGAATCAATATTCTGTTACTGTAATGCCTATTTCTCACCTCAAATGTTTTCAGAAACATCTTGTAGTGTACTGTTTAGCTGTGAAATGAGAAAGTTTGTGACCAGGCAGCCATGTTGAGATCAGTTGAGGAAATACCAAGCACCGCCCACCAGCCGGAGCACAGCCAATAGGAACGCTCTCTCTCTCTGAAATGACCTGTGATTGGCCAAAGTCTCCGTCACGGGCTAGATTTTTTAAAGTCTGAAACAGAGCCATGAGGAGGCGCAGAAGTCTAGTTTTCTCTCAGAACACTTGAATTACAATATGCTGAAAGTTTATTATGGAATTTTTGCCCAATGATGCCAAAACTATTCTGCCTTTTATTACCTAAAATTCATTATCAAAATAGTTACTGATTAATTTCCGGTCGAAATCGACTATCGACTACTCAATTAATCGACTAATTGTTGTCTCATATCTTGTTTGCATCATCATCAGTAAATAACATATTCTTAAGTCCACCCATGTCAGCTTCTTGTCTCTGGGGTTTTTCGACGTCCTACTGATGGTTGCTGCCGATCTTTAATTCGCAGACATGGCGTCGCAGCTCCAGGTGTTTTCCTCTCCCTCCGTGTCCTCCAGTGCCTACTCTCGTTCAAAGAGGCTCAAAGTCGAGAACACTGCCTGGGATGTGTCCAACCAGCTGGGAGATAATGGTTACTACCAGCAGAGCCCCACCCAGGGAGCTGCACCCTCCACTTCTGGCTCCAACTTCAACCCGGTGTACAACTCCAACCAGGCGCACCTGCCGACGGCCGGCTCCCGGGAGCAGACGGTGGTACGGGCGGCGGACAGCACAGGTAGCGTTCGCGGACCACCCTCCTCCTCCTCCTCAACCTCCTCCTCCAGCCGCCGCGTCAAGGATGCGGAGTCTTCCTCCCAGCCGTGCGACCTCTACCACAAGCAGTACAGCTTGAAGCGGAAGAGCGAGGAGGTGGACAGCAGCGACAGCGTCCAGATCCTGGAGGAGCTCTCCGCCCCCGTGGTCTCAAACCGCAACGGTGGCGGAGGGGGAACCACCACGGCTCAGTCCATAGCACATTCCACTTCTACCACGAAGAGCAGCAACTCCCACAGCGAGGGCGACTACCAGCTGGTCCAGCATGAGATTCTGTGCTCGATGTCCAACAGCTACGAGGTGCTCGAGTTCCTGGGACGCGGCACCTTCGGCCAGGTGGCAAAATGCTGGAAGCGCGGCACAAACGAGATAGTTGCAATTAAGATCTTGAAGAACCATCCCTCCTACGCTCGGCAAGGTCAAATTGAAGTGAGTATGTTGTGTTGAAAAGAATAACAACTCCAGGGTGGACAGACAGAAGACAGCTGATAAACATCCATAAGTCTGCTTAGAAATCATAGAAAAAAAGCGTCCCTTGCTTGATAATTATCTGGTTTGGAATTTTTCTTCAGTATTAAAGTAATCCAGTAATAGTTGTCTGAACTAGGCGGCAACCTCCGGGTCTGAAAAGTGAAGCCAATGCGGAAGTAGCTTAAACTTGCATTCTCTTCTAATAGCCAGCAGGGGGCGACACCTCTGGTTGCAAAAAGAAGTCTAATTGTTTAGAAGTCTATGAGAAAATGACCCTACTACTCTCTTGATTTATTACCTCAGTAAACATTGTAAACATGAGTTTATGGTCTCAATCGCTACTTTCAAGTCTTCTTCAATACAGCATGATGTTAATTTAGTAAATTATGGTTCCATTTAGAGTCAATTATTACACGGCTTTGTTGAATACTCGATTCTGATTGGTCAATTACAGCGTTCCACGGTCTGTTATTTCTTTATAGCAGGCAACAACAGCTGTCAGTGTGCTGACTTGACTATGACTTGCCCAAAACTGCATGTGATTATCATAAAGTGGGCATGTCTGTAAAGGGGGGACTCGTGGGTACCCATAGAGGTCAAGGTCAAGAACCCTTTGAAAATGGCCATGCCAGTTTTTCCTCACCAAAATTTAGCGCAGGTTTGGAGCGTTATTTACCCTCTTTCTTGACAAGCTAGTATGACATGTTTGGTACCAAAGGATTCCTTAGGTTTTTCTAGTTTAATATGATGCCAGTATTTTCACACTAGCTTTAAAACTGAGCCCGCTACAACCTTAAAATCGCAAGTAGCGTTAATGCGTTAAATAAATTAGTGCCGTAAAAATGAATTTGCGTAACGCATTAACTTTGACATTCCTAGTTTATACATTCAATATACATTCAATCCCATTCTGTCCCATTCTGTGGGGCTTGCAGGGAGACATGCCCCCCCCCACCAAACCTTTTTGTCTCCTTTACATAAACTATTGTGTTTCACCAGCCTGTTCCCTTTATCTCCAATATTTGGAGGTGTTTTTCAACACATAACAATATCTCAAGTTTTGTTTCTTGGTCAATCCTCCCATGTATACCAACACCCTTCTAATTTCTAAACCCTCCTTTGTTAGCTGCGCACACCTGGCCTCTCCTATCTCTTGTGGGTCCGAGATACAAACTTCTCTCCACAGAGAGACAAGTTGAGACAAGTTCTATTAATTTCTCTGTCAGACTGGCAAAACAATAGTGTATCATAACCACAGAAATCCCCCCATTCTGTTGGTTGACCTTCACACACACACATAGTAATAGCATAGGTCAGTGCTCCAACACTGCAGTGAAAACAAAAACTAAGTGTGTAAATGATGTGATTATTTCATGCTGGAACTACTTAATACATGGACTGATCATCGGTTATGCATTATCACAGAAAATTTGTAAAAAGGGGTAAAATACAAAACATAATTAGCTGGTATTTTCTTCATTATTTATCTATTAATGAACACAATTGTATCTTCATCTTCCTCCCTGTAGGTGAGCATCCTTAGCAGGCTGAGCACAGAGAACGCCGACGAGTTCAACTTTGTCCGCTCATACGAGTGTTTCCAGCACAAGAACCACACGTGCCTTGTGTTCGAGATGCTGGAGCAGAACCTTTACGACTTCCTGAAGCACAGCAAGTTCAGCCCGCTGCTGCTCAAGTGCATCCGGCCCATTCTGCAGCAGGTCGCAACGGCGCTGATGAAGCTGAAGAGCCTGGGGCTGATCCACGCCGACCTGAAGCCTGAGAACATTATGTTAGTGGACCCTCTGAGGCAGCCGTACAGAGTGAAAGTCATTGACTTCGGTTCCGCCAGCCACGTGTCCAAAGCGGTCTGTTCCACCTACCTGCAGTCACGATACTACAGGTGAGTACGTCAGCCTAAGAGCTTTGAATAATATGTGAATTACCTGCTGTGGTCCTGTCATTTCATCACTTTTGATGTGCTTGCAGAGCTCCGGAGATCATTCTGGGCCTTCCTTTCTGTGAAGCGATCGACATGTGGTCGTTGGGATGTGTCATTGCTGAGCTGTTCTTGGGATGGCCCCTCTATCCTGGTGCTTCTGAGTATGATCAGGTCAGCTGCAGCACTCTCATATACTCTGTTTTCTTTCTTAAAGTGGCAGTAGGCAGTATATTTTTGGCATCATTGGGCAAAAATTCCATAATAATCTTTCAGCATATTGTAATTCAAGTGTTCTGAGAGATAACTAGACTTCTGCTCCTCATCATGGCTCTGTTTTCAGGCTTTAGAAAATCTAGCCCGAGACGGCAGACTATGACCAATCACAGGTCATTTCAGAGAGAGAGAGCGCTCCTATTGGCTGTGCTCCGGTCATGTGACCAGAACTTGGCTTCCTTCAACAGATTTTACAATGGCGGTTGCGTCACAAACTTTCTCATTTTACAGCTAAACAGTACACTACAAGATTATTCTGAAAACATATGAGGCGAGAAATTGGCATTACAGTAAAAGAATATTGATTCATATTTGATCAGCGCGGCCTAGTTTGACCGTTTGGTCGGAGTTCGTGAGTGATTGACAGCCGGCTCTCATAGATGGCAGCTGGACAGCGGACCTTGTTTTCCTCCGGTAAGTGAAATCTTTCAGATGCCGTTAGGAGCACCGGAGGACACAGTAGGTCACAGAGGAACAGGATTTTTTTCAGGTTACCTGTTTCATGTACTATTGTCACGATATAGCGACCATTTTCTAAAAATAACTTTTTTAAATCATATTTGCGCCAATCTCGCCTAGTTCAGCTTTATCTCTAAATCAACACTCTAAAACACCAGCGGCGGTGTTTTTTCCGTAGTCTTTTCCTCGGACAGACGACGTCTTATGGCTGTTTTCATTTTGTTCTGAAGGCTGAATGCGCGCTCTGCTGCAACACTGTAGACTGGAATTACCACACTCTCTGAACGTGGGATTTCTGGATCCTGCAAGCACTCGCTTCACCGGGAGGAAATCCCGTAGCATGCACTCTTTCCGCAACACCGGCGCAGCAACATCGGCACCGCTCTGTGACCCGAATGGTCACATACGCGCTCCAAGGCCTCCTCCAGTCCGTCCAAATGTCGTCGGACAGCCTTCAGATTTTTCCGGAAAAATTCAGTCAATGACGGAAAATATTTGGTTAACGTGACCTCTGAAACAGACAGGTGTAATTACTAACATTAATTGTGTCCCTGTTCCATTTAGGTGTGCTCGGGCCCTGGTATTGTGTATGCTGGCTCACTGGAATGGCTGTGATACACTAAATAGAATGGGACCATAATTAATTCTATCTATTACACCTGTGTTTACCCTGCTGTGACATGTCAAAATGGCTGCTGTGAATAGGGCGTATAACTTACAGAAACATTGCGTGCAATAATCCACCTTCCACCTTCTCTTCCCCTTTCTCTGTCACTCTCTCTCTCTCTCTCTTAAACACAAACACAGCGAGGCTCAAGCCGAATTCACACCAGGCAGCAGCGAAGTGCAGCTCGCTGCAATAATTAAATTTTTCTGGTGCAGGGAGGCGTGTTCATGTGTTTCAGGCGGGAAGAAATTCTTTGTAACATAGGTCAACATGTCACAGGTGTCACAGGATCTGTTTACTGATTGGCTGCGGGTATTTTCTGGCCGCTAAAAGTTAAACTTGTCCCAACTTTAGTTTGGCCGCACTTTGACGCTGCTCTGGTGTGAATTTGGCGTCAGTCCTCAGTCCGCGGCTACATGTATTTTATGTTGATGAAAATGACAAGTTATAGTCATTAAAGAAAGTTGATTTAATAAAAAGACTTATTAATTAGTATCTTATTTAATCTGATGAATCCCTTTATTCAAATAGATTTTTTTTAGGGTGATAGACATTCAGAGCTTCATTCGAAAACCTCAAAAGAAGCTTTGAATGTTAAAAAAGACGTTGGGTACAGCCCTAGTAGTTCAGTCATAGTGACTTTGTCAGGGTGTCAGACTTGAGAGGAATTGATTTAGATACTGTTGTCACTTATTAATAATTTAACATCTCAAAACATGTTTGGGGACAAGTAACAGTGCAACTAAAATAATAACCAGTGTTTGCACATCAGTTTTGCAAGTTTTTGTGTAAACCAAAAAGACCTCCTTCAGAGGCCCTCAGGTGATAATAACTGAATAAACTGACTCACGCTATCAACTGACTTTTTTTTTTTCAGATTCGTTACATTTCCCAGACCCAGGGCCTTCCTGCAGAGTACCTGCTGAGTGCAGGAACCAAGACCAGCCGCTTCTTCAACAGAGGGCCCGACTCAAGCTACCCCCTCTGGAGACTCAAAGTATGTGACTCCGCAGAGATGGAGATTTATCAGACTTTATCAGATTCTGTCATCAAGCATATGTACAGTACACATTGTATACTACGACGGCATATCAGGGCCAAGAAAAATCTCAGAATTTCCAAGATGAAAGTCGTAAATTTACTAGAAAAAAAATCACAAATTTACCAAAAAAAAAAAAAGCAAATCAGTGTGTTGTTTTTTTCTGAATAGGCCCAATTCATGGCGATGTCTTTTCAAAGTCTGGATGCTGTGATATTGTGGTGATTCCGGGCTAAAATCACAAGTATTTCCTCCGCAAGTATAATTTGATTAGGTCATCCACTGCAGTCATAATACCATAGACTGTATATAAGAAGTGGATGTAGTCACCGTGACACCCATTGGTATGTGGACTGCTATTTTGAAGCCTCGAGTTTGGCATTTTGGCCGTCGCCATCTTGTTTTTTTGCAACCAGAAGTGACACAAGAGGGTGGAGCTAAGTACAACCGTATGCTGAATAAAACATTTTTACGTGACCAAATGTTAAAAATGTTACAATTAACTTTGATGACCTAAAAACACTGTAAAAGGGTTACATTTTTAAGATGAAAACACGGACAACGCCCAGACCGGACAATGCCGTGGTAGTGACCTGTCAATCACAAGGTAGCCACGCCCTAAAGCATACCCTGCTTTATGGTCTATTTTGACTCTAAATGGGACCATAATTTACTAAATGAACATCATGCTGTATTGAAGAAGACTTGAAGCTAGCGATTGAGACCATAAACTCATGTTTACAATGTTTACTGATGTAATAAATCAAGTGAGAAGTAGGATCATTTATCAAAGAGTTCTATACAATCAGACTTCTTTTTGCAACCAGAGGAGTCGCCCCCTGCTGGCTATTAGAAAGAATGCAAGTTTAAGGCACATCTGCATTGCCTTCACTTGTCAGACCCTGGAGTGGCCCACTGCATAATACACGGCAAGCGGTGGTATCTGTGGTGTGATGAGGTTGCTCCAACCTTGCAAAGTGAAGCCATGTGGTTCCTTGACCAAAAAAACATGTTTTTTTTCTAATAAATTTGTGATTTTTTTTTTTTTTGTAAATTTACGACTTCAGTTTTTTTTCTGAATATTACCCCCCTCCCCTGACTCCGTAATGATACATTTTTTTACCTACTATGGCCCTGATATGTGGTCGTAGTATACTGAGGTTGTGCTGTGGTTTCTTTTCTACAGACACCTGCAGAGCACGAGGCAGAGATGGGCATCAAGTCAAAGGAGGCAAGGAAATACATCTTCAACTGTCTGGATGATATGATGCAGGTGAGGACGGAGCCCTCTAGATCTGCTCCTGCAGTTGACAGAAATATTGTTGCTAGAACTGGTTTTGGAACTGGTTATTTTAAGGGGTACAGGGTGGGACACCCTGGGTGTATGTATAGGCAAATCATTTTGGGTGTGTCCGTTCACACTATTACCGGACTTTGGATGTGATGTCGTTGGGTGTACCAGGATGCAGTTTGACAAACAGAGGCTTCCTGTCACCCTGCAGGTGAACATGACAAACCTGGAGGGGACGGACATCTTGGCAGAGAAGGCTGACAGGCGGGAGTTCATAGACCTACTGAAGAAGATGCTGACGCTAGACGCAGACAAACGCATCACGCCCATGAAGACGCTGAACCACCCCTTTGTTACCATGACTCACCTGCTGCATTTCCCTCACAGCTCACAGTAAGTGCAGCTGTGGTTTTAGCATCGCAGTTAATTTTCAGGATTCTATTGTTTGTTCCTGATTTTTTTTAAATTTTATTTCACAGCGTGAAGTCCTGCTTCCAAAATATGGATATATGCAAACGCAGATGCAGCGCTTTTGAGAACGGAAAAAATATGTTTGCAAGCAACAACACCCCAAGTACAGCCACCAACCTCACCGTCACCTTCAGTAGCCAACTAAACCAGCACAATCAGGTGAGAACATCGTCTCTGATCTGCCTCATTTAGTCTTGTTGATCTAATTTTCATTCGTTGCAGGTTATATCAGTAGCTTTGCCAAGTGATGGCCTTGTGTATCTACTGTGAGTGTATGTGCTTAAAGGTTCTATATATGATGTCCAGAGCATTAATATAGCAGCAAACAACTATTTGCTATGTAAAGATATAGAGGAGTAATGTCTACCTGAGCAGAGAATGAAGTCGCTCTCCCTCTTTGTGTGTTGTAATCTGAGCTTCTCCGTGCTTTGTTGACATTGCCAAGCCGGCCGCGCGTGCCTTTTAGTGCATGTTCGTGCATGTGAGCGTGCCCCACTGCCTAGCTCACGGATGCCGCTATGCTCTCATACGGCGATTACAGCTGATAACGCCGTCCTGATAGATGGCACCGTGGAGGATATCATCACCCCCCCCCCCCCGCTCGTTAACCAATCCATTCATTCACCTCAGTTTTAAATTGTGGTGAGGCTGAAGTCCAGATGGTGCTACGAGGAAGTGGTGAGACCGTCCTGTCGGATTAGAGAGCTGGATGTTGTCTTCATTGTTTTCTTGTGTAATGTCAGCGTAAATCCGTGTCACCCTCGTGCTTAAACCTCTGAACAAATCATCTCTTGGAGTGTTTGGACCGGGATCGTATTTTCCTTGGACTTTCAAGCAATACAGCAGCTGTAACTAATCCCGACTGACTGGACTTGACTGAATTCACGTGACTGGCAGGTAACGCCGGGAATAAAAACCGTGAGCAATTTTGGTTACTTCTGTTTCTTTATTCTTTTTCGGGAGACAACTGAAGTGAATATTATTTTGTTTGAGACTTTATTGAAGTGGAAAATACAGACTGGATTTTATTTTTTTTTGGAAAGGGGACATTTTCTCTGATGTTTGCTGTCTACATTGAGACCTACAGTATATGTGCTGGTGTTTTATTGTTGGTCTGCTGATTTCAACTGCTTTGCTTTTGGGTATGTGTTCTTGTGGGTTCAAGACATGAGTGTTGGGTTTTTATTATGCTCTGTGCTTGAGTCCTGTGAGCGGCTGACTAACTTTATACTATTGAGTCACAACCTGTGACGAAATATTGTTTGGCTTTGACCTAACTGGCACCCCATGTTGGGAGCCGTGCAGAGGCAATGGAAATGCTGCCAATCTTGCATTTGGCACCTTTAAACGGTGCATACGCTCATTTCTACAAATAGAATGTGACTCATCAGTTTCTTCTTGTGACAGAGAGTGAGCTCCCGAAGACGTGCATTGCCATTTTTATTTGAAATTTCAAAAATTATACCATCAAGGCCTCCGTTTCGTCTCGTTTCTCTCAACCACTGAGCACTTGTGGCTGCATATAAAAGATCCAGAGTATTCAATTAAATCAGTCTGTATTAATGATTAACTTTTATGCTTCGGTAACATTCATCTTAATTGATTTAACTAAGCCGCACATATTTTCTGTTATGCTAAAACAAATTCGCAAGTGCATTGACGTTATATTGCAATTCTTTATTTGACTGTCCATCATCTGTCCCCATGCTGTATCTTTATTTAGATATCTTTTGTACACGTTGCAGGGTTCAACGTTAAAGTTTTTATGCTTCCGTGCCAACGACAGCCGTAGCGTGGAGGCGTTATGTTCTTGGGTTGTCCGTACGTCCATCCGACCCATTTTCGTGAACGCGATATCTCAGGAACGCCTAGAGGGTATTTCTTCAAATTGTTCACAAATGTCCACTTGGACTCCAGGATAAACTGATTACAATTTGGTGGTCAAAGGTCACTGTGGCCTTGTGACCTTGTGACCTCACAAAACACATTTAACTCAAGAATTCATATGCTAATTATGACAATTTCACACAAATGTCTAACAGGATAAAATGATGAAGTGATGACATTTTGGACAGACATGGATGTAAACTACAACTTGACTGGTTGGTGGAGGCATACAACCACGAGGCGGTAATTCTAGTTTGCCCGGTCGGGCAAGTGGGTCTGACATCTACTTCAATTTTTACTTGCCCCTATAAAAACTGTTATATTTATTACCAGTTATCAAATAACAACAAAGACTAAAGTTAATTGTAAAGTATAATCTTAATTTAGGTAAATGAATCTGGAGTTTCGCCCACATCCTCTAACGCAACCCAACTAAACTTCTGTTTCCAGGATAATTGAAATGCTCGCTTGCACTTCAGCTCATAAGCTTTGTCATTGCCCTTCCGCCATTTTCTCGTGAGTGCCCCATCGGTGCTGTGCATGTGCAACTCTCAACAGAGATGAGAAGGAAGCGAGATGGCTCACTCCTTAGCTACTCCCATCCTCAGCTCCGGAAAAATTATGTTTAATTATTTTGCTAGATTTACTAGCCCAAGTCGGCATTCCTTATTGTTGAACCCTGCACCGTGTTTATTGGGTAACAGATGCAACACCATTTCAATGAAACCTATCCTTTTGTGTGGAAGGAAGACAAATCTTGACGAATCGTGCACACCACATCACTCACGATCTAACTGCATTTGCTCATAATAACTAATTGTACAACAACACATATTGCGTGGAAACATTGTAGAACACAATGTAACAAAAAAATAACACCATTAACAGGAACACACATAATGAGACTGTTGTCATAAGTGTGTTGCTTCGGTGTAAAGTGGGGAAACTTTCCCACACTTCTTCTTAACTTCGTTGTCTGTGATGTTTGTCGTCCTGATCTTTCTTGGCTGCTACTTTTGTCCACAACAAGTAACTCTGCATAAAGGCTACGAGAACTTGTGGTTGACCCTATATGGCATTCATGTAAGTGAGCCTCTACATGCGCGTGCAGGTGAATGTAGAACAGGTGAGATTTGCATTAAAGCCCCAGGACTTTCTTGCAGAACTCGACTCATCTTTTAAGGCATCGATCACAATGTTTTCTGCATGTTGTGTCTTCCAGATGGCCTCGACGGGAGGCCAGTCCCTGTCCCTCAGCAGTAACGTCCCGTTGCTGAACTACCAGCCCGGCCTCTACCAGCAGGCCACCATCAACATCCCCGGCCTGACCCAGCAGGGCGTGCCCCTGCAGACCAGACCCACCCAGCTCTGCGCCCAGACCGAGCCCTTCCAGCAAACACTCATAGTTTGCCCTCCCACCATCCAGGGTGAGAAAGACAGATGTTAGTGTCATGTTGCTTCAAGGAAAAGAAATCTTTTGACCAACCAGCAAAAATGGAAAGAAACTCCGTAATCCCTAAATTTCTTATATTATCTTTTTTATACATAATATCACCTGCCTCCATCTCTTCCTGCCAGGTCTTCAGACGTCCAACAAGCCCTCTGGTTATCCAGTGAGGATGGACAACTCCGTACCCCTAGTTCCTCAGAACCAGTCGTCCCAGTCTCTTCACATCCAGCCCGGCATGCTGGCACAGGTAGGACTCACTGCATGACCACTAGGGTTGGGCTTCGAATCTGATTCCAGTATTGAATCAACTCATCGAAAGGTTCAGCACCAGCAGTGGTGGAATGTAACTAAGTACATTTACCCAAGTACACTTTTGAGGTACTTTACTTGTGTATTTCCATTTTATGTTTCTTTATCCTTCTACTCCCCTACAATTCAGAAGGAAATATTGCACTTTTTAATCCACTGCATTTATCTGACAGCTGTAGCTACTAGTTACTTTACAGATTAGGAGTTGAAATAAAAAACATAGGCCTATAAAAGGTGTTATATATATAAGATTAAACCACCTTTTTGGCATGTGGCAACTGACAAAAAAGCAGTGTCTAATTGTCACATTTCAGATGTCTATTAATAGTTTGCAGTTCCACTAAGGAGACATTTCTCTTTTAAACTTCTATAATGGTTTCATTTTAATAATGTTTCGAGGTTTCAAGAGGTAAAATTGTTCAATATATCAGAAAAACATCAAAGATTAGAGAAAATATGAAATACAAATGATTTGTGTAGCAGAACTTTATTTCTTCTTTTCTACATCATTAATCATCTCACAACCCGTCAGATTTATCTTGTGACCTTTTATACCACTTTCATACCAATGACCAGGGTTAACCTACCATGGTCCAACCCTCGTTTTGTCAATTCAAACCAAGCCAGTCAACCCTGGTTGAACCCTGGTCAGGACAATTCAGATACGACCTTGGTCATAACCCGGGAGAAATGCATACCAATTAGCTCAGGTGTTAGAAATGGGTGGGGGGGTTACACCTCTGGAGGATTACAGAGAGAGGGGATGATTGTGGCATCATCAATTTGAGCAAAAAAATAAAAAGTCACAGAATGATGCATGTTTTTGGGATACAGTCTAAATATAGTACACACAGCATTTTTAGCTTTATAAATTGTTCAACTATGTTGTATATATGGAGCTGTAATGTAGCCTATGCAGAAACATACAGACAACATACAGATTCACAGTATATATTCATCAACATGAACCTTTTTTCCTCTGTCTATCTACAGTACCCATTTATCATATATTAGACTAAATTGTATTATCTAATATGATAATATAGGCTACATTTACAAAAGGATTAGAAACTTTTGAAGACTGAAATGTATATTTCACTCACTCTACCATCCCAGCAAAGATTTACTACATATAACGTTAGTAGACCTACTAAAGTTGTTCAACTGGACATGTGGCATACTGCTGGATAATATAACAGTTTGTCCAAACATAATAAAATAAGTTTATATTTAATTTAGTTTGCTAATTACTTGATAATGTAATGAACTGGGACTAGGTTTGTTACTTTATAACAGAGAGAACAGGCGACAGATGGATCTTTTTGCAGGTTTATTATGAAAGATAAAAACCTAAAAAAGTCAACGTTACTAATAGAAGATGTGCAAACAAGCTTTAAAAAGCAGATGAGCGTACAGCTGGCGGTACCGTGAGGTCGGCTTATAATAAACACGGTGTGTTTCCGTGTAACGTAACGGCGGATGTCTCTCTCATTCAGCAGCCTTGTTATGTTCGTTTAACGTTACACTACGTTGTCCCTCACCGTCCCGTCATCTACCTCTTTTTTCTTCCTCACAGCGGACGGTCAGGAGCTCCCGCACCTCAATGTCTCGCCACACATCCATGTTGTTCTCGTCCATCGTTCATTTTTTGGTGTGTCTGATAACATTCCTGCTGCCGTCCCACAGTTTGTTTATGAGCCACGGCGACCTGTGACAGTTGCGTCACAGACTGTGCGCCCTCATTTGCAACCGAATAGGTTTGTCCCGCCCCGTTTTTGTTAGCGACCCTGGTCCGGGCAATTCACATCAAAATCGACCCTGGTCTGACCCACCTCTCGACCTGGGTCGCAAAGGCGAGTCGGTCATCGCGGGTTAACCCTTTCATACACACAACCAACCTTGGTTCAACCCTGGTTGAGTCCTCGGTGTGAAAGGGGTATTAGAGGGGCCCGACCCCTAGGTTGGGAACCACCAGACTAAACTACCTATATGAAGTAGTTAAAACTAGCTCCACCTTGACCGGCTACAACAGCAAAATAATGCTTATGAATTGATGTGTCGGTAACAATCTAACGATGTTCTACATAAAATATATATCGCTCACATGGGCCATCATTCTGTGAGTACTTTTGATACTCTAAGTACAATTTACTGATAATACTTCAGTACTTACGTACGATTTTGAATTTGTATTGCAGGACTTTAAAACTGGGCTCAGACTACAAAAGTTTCGGGCTGATTTATCCTCCGACAATCGGAGGGGACATCTGGTCCGGACGTTGATCGGTACCGATGTTCGGCCCAGATTATCTTGTAATGTTAGGGATTTATAGATCCAGTCTTAAACCCCGAACTGTTGGCAGACTCATCAGGGCCACCCCAATACTTTCAAACATGTTTGATATTTAGGAGACTAAATCTGGATGATTACGTCACCACAGAGGTGTTGCGTTTCTCCCTCTGGCACGATAATCTTAATAATATCCTGTAGCGTGTGATGCGCCGTTATTTTCAAATCTTGTAGTTTGTGCATGTTTGAGATTAGAGAGAAGGACATCTGGGAAGATTCTCTCTGCGTGTGTGATGCAACCCGATGTCAAAATCGGTTAGGATTTTAAAACTCCTGTAGTCTGAGCCCAGCTTTACTTGTATTGGTACTTTTCCCTAATACCTAGTTCACATTACACAACTTCTTTAGCCCTGATTTTCCACCCGCTGACAGTTTTTGGAGCTCCCCGACAAAAGCCCCAGATCAGAGGCAAATCCTCGTTGGCTCGGCGCTCGCACATCGGCGCTCGAGCACCATGTTTGAGCGGTTCAAAGACGTCGATGCCTCGCAGACACATTCCAGATATCTAGCGTGCTAAATAACTGGAGGGGTCGCCAGTAAAAATAGGAACTTACTCTGTGTGTTGCATTTGAAACACGGATCAAAGTTGTTGTTGCACCTAAAGGTGTTGGATGTTTGAATAAGCATAACACAGTGGCTTATCTACATAGGGGAAATAGTAAACATGTGTGCCAACGACAACATCAACAAGCATGACTACGCCCGTCTCACTTCTCGCTTGTTTTCGTGACCTCATCAGGGAGTCCTCCTGGTGAAAGATCTTGTAGTGTGTGACCTCCTGTCGCCCGTCAGTCATGTACTGTAGTGTGAAAACCCCGACTTAAAGCCTCCCGATTACAAGACAGCAAGTTGTTAGTGTGAACAGAACAACGATCTGACAACTTTGAAAGTCTTGTAGTGTGAACTTGGCTCAAGTAAAATATTTGAGTGCAGACTTGAAACTGTCAACCAGAGAAACACAACAGCCAAGTTTTATTTTGCAATTAATAGATCCATATGATATAATTTACCACTGGTGATATTCGTCATTAAAACCAGTGAAATTGACGGTCAGTGTCGGGTAAAGATAGATAGAGAGAGACAAAAGGTTCAATAAGAGATTAGTTATCCTCAGAGCTTAGTGAATCAACCAGGAGCCAGATCCAAAATGGATCCATCTATCGGTACCTAACCCCGATGACCCTGTGCGTCTGTGCTTTGGTTTGTGTGTGTGTTGGTTGCTCATGTATTGTTTGTTTATTCTCCACTCACAATGATTCAGAATATCAGTATTGTTGTTCTGGTGTGTAACTGAAACTCTTGATCCAAAGCGAAGACTCCCTCTTCTTCTTTAGGATTCAGTAGACTATGGAGCAGTTCCTATTATGTGTCCTCTCAGTCTTAACACCTCCCCTCACACCTCCTCCCAGGCCTCCCTCGACCCCCTGCTGGTAAGCAGCCTGTACGCCTCCGTGGCGGGAATGTCGCCTTTAGGCTCGGTCCGGCTGCCAGTTGGCTGCAGGGGTACGAGCCTCGGCGGCTTACTGGATCAGAGTGCCTCCATGCTGGTAAAATACCATCATCACAACTGGTTGAAATCTCTTCTTTCTTTCTTCTTCCTTCCTTCCTCCTCCTCCTCCCAGCACATACATGTCAGCGGTGTGCAGCAGAACGTGGGACGCATGTGCAGCTCACCAGTCTGGTTTGCGCTTTTGCTTGCAGCTTCAGGGGCCAGATGCTTAAAACTAGATTCACAACTAAAACTTCTTTTTTTATAAATCTCAATCATTTTGGAGTTTTTCAACTCTCACAGTTTGCCATGATTGATGTAGAAACGCCCTTAAACATCTGTTTTCATATCAATACTTGAGCCTCCACCAGTCATTAGACGTGTCCATGAGAAGAACGGCAAAGAGGAAGTGCAGTTTAACCGATTGTGGGCATCAGCGGGGTTCTCCAGCAGCACCAGAGCAGCTGTCACTATGCACGGCTGTGGCTATTTGTAGCGCCCGTACCACCAATTCATCACATGTACCTGTAAACCATCATCGGCTGGGATATCTAAGTCATCATTATTAACCCTCTGAGACCCAAAATAGACCCGTTTCTGTCTTTTTCAGGGGGGTACAGGGGGTCTTTAGGGGGAGATAGCAGGTCAACAGTAGATGTCACATAGAAGTGGTGTACATCGTCTGAAAGCTGGGAACCTGATGATCAATTTGAGATGCAGCTTTAACTCTGTGTGTCAAGTTGTTTTAGTCATAAATCACAAATAAACATGAATTAATTAATTAATTGATAAAAAAATAAATTGTGAAAGTGTATAAGTGCTTAGAACATTATGATAGAAGTATATGATGGCCATTCCCATGCTCTATTATGTCTCATAAGTTGTTGCAGCAATTTTTGGATTGATACCATTTGTTACACAGATTTGGTGCTAAATTTAAAAAATTTTTACCACTCTTTACCACATTTGACATTTGGAGATTTCTGCATTGCACTTTTTGTCGATTGGATGGCGAGCACTTCTGTTCTGGAAACTGCTCAGAAACCCCCTTATTATCTATCGACCTAGGAAAGCCATCCATCCTCTGAATGCTCTAGGTCTCTAGTTTGTGGTTGTAAAGTTTCATGAGGCTGTGATTATCCCAGAGGTCACAACAGGTCATTTCATACATTCATTCATTATCCGTAACTGCTTATCCTATTCAGGGTCGCGGGGGGGGGGGCTGGAGCCGATCCCAGCTGACATTGGGCGAAGGCGGGGTTCCAGACTATCATGGGCTAACACATAGACAGATAACCATTCACAATCGCATTCACACCTACGGGCAATTTAGAGTCAACAATTAAGCTAACCTGCATGTCTTTGGACTGTGGGAGGAAGCCGGAGAACCCGGAGAAAACCCATGCTAACCCATGATAACATGCAAACTCCACACAGAAGGGCCCGAAGCCGGATTTGAACTAAGGACCCTCTTGCTGTGAGGCGACAGTGCTAACCACTGCACCACCCTATTTTCTGCTTCTTAAGTCTCTTTAAGCACACTTTCTTCCGAGCAGTAACAAATGCAGCTCTCTCTGCACAGGAATAAGTCTGGAAAATAGATGCAGGTGGTGGCCGTGCGTCGTCATCTCGAACTTTGTTCAGCTGTCAGTGTGTCAGGGTCTGCTGGATGTCTATAAACTGCATGTGCTCATCATGCCTTTTATTTCAGTGTGATTCTCTAAGAAAATAACTTCTATTCTACTATGGTCGACACACTGCACTTTGTTCTCTTCTTAATGTGTCACTGCTGAAGTTTAAGGTTTTTGAAAAGTGCGATATTTTAACGTGTTTCTATGTATGTGTGCATACAGCAGGGCTGGCCAGCAGGCACACAGCAGATCCTCATCCCTTCCACATGGCAGCAGATGCCAGGCATGGCCATCCACAACCCTGGCCAGGCCGTGGTGCCCGACTCTCCCATGGGAGCCCCGATCTCCGACAGTCAACAAGCCTCTGGCTGGAGGTGAGTTTAGTCTGACGGGACGCCGTGTCTTTACGCTTAACACAGAATGGAAAGTTTAGTAAATGTAAGTGCAAGTTAACTGTGTCCTTCCTTTTCACAGGGGTCGTCATGGAAACCAATACGATGGCGTCAGCCAGCAGGACTCTGGTGTTGGCCGTCACGCTGCCTCCCAAAGCCACAACTCAGGGGCAGCTCACTCCAGATCCCAACAGGGCAAGAGGTCAAAGGCTCGACACGCAGAGAGCAGAGCAAGGTATCCTGTCACACTGTCACATTACCTGCATGTTTTTCGGGGGGTGGGTCGTCCATAAATTGTGATGTTGGTGGTTTAAGCCCTGGCTTATCCTGTCCACTTGCTCAGACAGTAGCTGATTTTCATTTAACATTTAGTCTACTGTCAGAAAATTGTGAAAAATTACAGTTTCCTATGAAAACCTGCTCTACCTCTGCACCACAGCTGCCCCGAAACAACAAGGAATCTACTAACAAGTGTGTCTGTGTTGCCAAAGCCTGATATGTCTTCTTCCTCTGTGCCATAGAGCACCATTGTTGTTGAAAAACTATAACAAAAACACAGCAATGAGCCACACTGTTGCTCTGGGTGACTTACCATGAACACACACATAGGGTTTACCTTAGCCGGCATATGCTGGCCTTTTGCTGCTATCACGTGTAGTTGTCCGACAGATGAAATTATCAACGGCCAAAATGTCAGTTGGGAAATATGCCAAATTAATTAATTAATTAATTAATTAATAAATAGCATATTAAATAGCCTAATATTGTGTGATCTATAAGATATGTTGCCAAGACAGCTTGAACATAAAGTTATATTATACCAAAAGTTTACATGCCTCTGCTGCGATTCTAATCCATACACTTTTTGTCAAATTCAGCGACCAGCTCCTCACAGTCTTCTAGCTGTCCGATCTGTGTGTGCGCTGAAAAAAAGCCAGTGTTCATACACAGTTTTTTGCATAACTTATTTTCAAGTTATGTCAAATGTAGGCAATTATATGGCTATTTAAAACATATGTCCGGTAGTTGTTCTATATGGCCGGAATTCTGGAATATTAATGGCCATATTGGCTGTGAAAAAAATAAGTCTAGCGTAAACCTGCACACACACTGTAGTTTATTTTGATTCAATCCCACATACACCGTCCTGCCGCCACTAATACTCACTAGAGCACCAAATGTGTATTAATCCTCAAAATTTAGAAGCTGGAATTAGCAAAGGTTTATGATTTTTGCTTGAAAACAAACATGGACGATAAATTGATTATCAAACTAGTTGGCGATTTCATTTTCCGTTAATGAACTTATCGATTAATCGACTAATTGTTTCAGCTCTACAAAACACTGAACCCCTAAATTGAATGTGTGTGCAAAAGAAAAGTTCCTTTTGACAAAAGCATCTGCCAAATGAATGTAATGTAGTGTGATCCTTGTATGTGCTCTAGTAGTGTGTACTTTATTTTATAAGGATATAAAATGTACAATTATTTGATATTTAATATGGAAATGAATGTTATTTTGAAGCAAGTACAAGCCGTTAAGGAAATTAAAGGCAACATAAATTTGTGGCAGGCTACCTCTGCTGCTTAAAATATTCAAATAGATTTTGTATTTGCAATAAGACAGTGATGGAGCATCTTCTTCCCCTTCAGGCCTGTGTCGTCGGCCACCACCGTGGTCCACAACACTTCTGCTTTTGCTGGTGACCAGTCTCAGCCCATCGTCATCTCGGACACGCCGAGTCCTGCTGTCAGCATCATCACCATCCACAGCGACTCGGAAGACGAGGACGACAGGAAGTTCCCTGCTGCCTGGTGAGCTCATGTCCTGTCTGTGGAATTTGAATCTTCACAGAGAGAGGTTTCTACTTTGCAGAAGTAGTTATTTTACTCCTCTTAAGGCCTTTACACACCTTGGGCGTGACGAATAAACGACACGAAAGTGCGAAATATTGTATGTCTAGGGCTTTTATTGTCAAGGTTGAAAGCAGTAATAAAGTTTGCCATCTTGGTTCGGACGACAGAGCCTCCGTGTTGGTGTTTCATAAATATAGGCGCAACTCAACCCGTTCCGCACAACGTGATTGGTTGATGCCTTTATTAGCGATACGAAAGCTCAGAAAATCGACCTCATTCCGAAAAAAAGTATAACGTTTTTTTTGCCGCATAGTATTCACGCTCTGTGTGAAAGTACTCATGACAAAAACACGCGCAAATTAATTGCAGGAAAAAATGCCCCGGCCTTTATTCTCTCCTGCAGCTCTGGAACAAGCCAGAGGACCAACGTGATCAGCTGTGTGACGGTGCACGACTCCCATGACTCCGACTCCTCCACCAGCAGCCCCCTGAGCCCCAAGACCACCTCGCAGCCCGCCAAGTCTATGGCCATCATCCTGCCCTCTGTGAAGAGCCAGCCGGGGGAGAGCACAACCCACAAAGCTCTGGCAGCTCCAGGTCCTCCAGGGCAGAGATCCTCTGGTCTTCATATATATATATATATATATATATTCATTTTATTTAAAATAACTGGATGTGGATCCATTTTAGGTGCACTAATAATCAGCTCAGCTCTTAGACTGGCAGGTTAATCTGATCATTTGACTTCTATTCTCTTGTTAGTCCTCACAGTGTTCTGTCTGGTTTTGCACTCGTAGATCAAGCTACAATTGGCTCTGGAAAATCCAAGAAAGGGTCGACTCAGCAGTCCAGTCGGGTGGGAGATTCCAACACCGATCGCCATCAACGGGCCGCATCCAGCAGATCTCAGCCTCTCAACCTGAGTCAGGTACAGTAACAGCATTGAATGTAGCTGATGTCTGCCCAACAAGGTGAACCCATAAAGAGTCTGCTTCTGTCCCAATAACCAACATTTGTCTAGCTGTAGCTACTCTGGCCATTACTTGCTATGCTTACAGAAGCTAGTCGATCTCCTGGAGCGTAGTTTATGTGAGTCGTAATGTTAAATTGAGAAAGAGAGCACGCATCACAAAAGCACTAACAGTTCAGGAGGGTTTGATTAATATCGTGATATTACTGTTTATTGTGACATTGTTTGGCCCCAATAATGGTAGCAAGAAACTGTGATATCCTTAGTTTGGACATGAATAATAATATTCACGCTGAATCCAACACAAACTTTATCTTATTCATGTCTGTCATAAAACAAGCCTATAGGCAAGGCAAGTTTATCTATGTAGCACATCTCAGCAGCAAGGGAATTCAAAGTGCTTTGCATAAAACATCAAAAGCATCCAGACAAAATGCAAAAGAAACACATTATAAATACAATTAAAAACAGTCATTAAAGAGCCAAGAGAATAGAAAATGAAAAACCAGCTAAAATAGAACAAGACAGGTATAAAATACAAGAATAAAAGTTACAGTGCAGTGTAAGAAATGAATAATTCTATGATTTAATAAAAAGAGAGTTGTGAGAGTTGCAGCGGACCTGCAGTTTTCTGGGAGCTTGTTCCAGATATATGGAGCATAAGAACTGAACGCTGCTTCTCCGTGTTATGTTTTGACTCTGGGGACAAAAAGCAGACCTTTCCCAGACGACCTGAGTGGTCTGGATGGTTCATAATGTAGCAGAACATCTGAAATGTATTTTGGCCCTATATCCTTCTAGTCTGTAATCTACTGGCTTGACCCTTGTGAATGGATTCTGGAAGCAGTGACGAGCGCTCGGAGAACTGGATCACTCAAAGCAGGGTTCAATCAGAATGTATAATTAAACATACAGGAGTATATATGACAAACTGTTTCCATGAAGCTCGAGTGGGTAGATGACGTAAGGGTAGATAAGACAGAGGCACCGCAGAAAGGAGGATAGTTCTCAGCCTTCACACAGATAAGGTGAGCTAGGGAGTGAAACCGGTGCTACAAACAGAAAGGACAAGGTCAGGGTCTTCTCAGTAAGGAGTGTAACAGACTATTCACGACCACGGCCAGCAACTGAGTTTTGGGATACACTTACAACACTGCTCTAAAAAGTTCTTAGGATACGTGTACCTCAAGTGCGGGTCAGGTGTACTGCATGTTGACATGGGACACACTGAAGTGCTAAACGCACTAAAGTGTACGTCTGTCCCGATACCCACACTTGCAGCGTTGTTTTTGTAGTGTGTCCCATGTTGGGAAAATACCAACACACGGTGCACTTAAAGGGACAGCGTGTAGGATTTGGCATTATCTAGTGGTGTGGTTGCAGATTGCAACCAACTGAGTACCTCCCCCGCTCACTGAGGTAATGTGAGCCACCGAGTGCAAAACCGTGGTAACGCCGTTCACCTCACTCAGAGGCCATCCTTACCATAATAACACTACTTTAGGAGCAACGGAAGTCAGACGGCGGCTGGTGGTATCACGGTTTTGCACTCTGCGGCTCACGTTACCGTAGTTTCACAAGCGTGTCTGAGAACTACGGTGGCCTTCAGGTAACGTAAAAACGCGAAAGGCTCTCTCTAGAGCCAGTGTTTGGTTTGTCCGTTCTGGGCTACTGTAGAAACATGGCGGACTCCGTGAAGAGGACCCGCCCCCTATGTTGATATGAAGGGGTCATTCTAAGCTTACAAAAACAGAACTGCTAATGGATCCCCCGAAATCACCTCACAGCAAGCGGGTCGCAGTTTCAAACCCGGCTTGTGACCCTTTTGTGTGGAGTTTGCATGTTCTCTCCGTGTTAACGTGGGTTTTCTCCGGGTTCTCCGGCTCTGTCCCACAGTCCAAAGACATGCAGGTTAGGTTAATTAATTGTGGGCAAAGTGGGCATTTGAAGTGTTGGTATTTATGACCCCTCTCTCTGTTGTTTCAGGTACAACAGTCTGTGATGTCATCATCCCACGACCAAACAGGAAGCACTAGCTCCCTGAGGCGGCAGCCCACGTACCCCCCTCCCGCCTCGTCCCACTCATCCTACCGGCTTCACGAAAACACCCTCTTCAGCTCGACCCCGAACCTGTACGCCTACCCGGCGTCCGCCGCCCTGGCCTCAGTGTCCCAAGCTGTGGACCAGATGCAAGGCGGCTCATCCCGCCACAGCAGGGCGAGCGGGGCTTACTCTTCCCTGGCGTTGCTCCAGAAAAATGGCAGCCTGGCCCTGGGAGGGTCTGCTCCGGGACAGTTCGCCAACCACCAACAGCAGCAGCAGCAGCAGCAGCAGCAGCTGGGAGGGCAGCCTTTCCACCACGCCAGTGCTACTTACCAGCGAAAACTCAACCAGTATCCCTACCTGTAAAGACTGAAGCGCTGCATGAAGACCAAATGGAGACCGAGACTAGAGACGAGCACAAGCTCACAACGGGCGGCTGTGATTACTTTTAACTTTCCTTTACTGTCCAGTCCTTATTTTTACAACTTTCTCTGATTATTTTGGAATTAATCACGGAATGTATTTATATTTTAATTATGGTCAGTTTTTAAAAAAATCTATTCCGTCTTAAGAGTTTTTTTGTGTCGCACACAGCAGGTTAACGCGGTCTGTATGTATCTGAACCATAGACTGTATATGAAGATGGACGACGCGTCTCCACTTCCTCCCACTGTACTGAAGTGAAGCCAAAATATCCCGAATACAGGAGCTGCCATCTTGAGATTTTGACATCATTTGGAGCCAGAGTCTGCGCAGTAGCGTTCGAGCAGTGGAGCCGCGGTATCAAGGTCACCCGCCCGAAGCAATCGCGTGCCGAGCACGGTCGCAGCTTCTCAGCGAGAGAGACTCGCAGCTGTCAATCATGACGTCTCACCCACCTTTTTATAGCATCATACAAGTAATTAAAACCAAACTTATCAGAATAATGAACACTTGAACATACGTCAGTGTGATAAGAATGACCTAAAATGACAGAAACCATCTTTGGGAAAAATGTATTTGACGTTTACTTTGACTTTTTAGTTTGGCCCATGTCCCATCCGCTAACATGGAGGAGGTGGGATTTATTGGTGCCTTCAAATGAAACCCGTGAACTCCTATTTACAGTATGGGAAGTCGTGTACACAATATGCTTGGCGTTCAAGCGGTTGAGTCATGAGAACACCGCTGCTGAGCAACGGCAATATTAACGTTACTGTCGCCTTCTAGAAGCCACAGAGGCTAACAATTTAGCAAGTTAGCAAGCGAGTAACATAATGCAGGAAATGCAAAGGCATAGTGACAGAGGAAAAAGATGAGGCCATTGGGAATATCAACATTTTCCTCAGACATATTATAAAATTATGAAGATTTACAATATACGACTAAAATTACAATATATTCACTCATTATGCACCGAAAAATGAACTTCCATGGCCTCCGCCATTTCTGACAACGTCAACAAACACGTCACAACTCGTAAACTTTCCAGCTACGATATTGTGAATACCACAAGAGGGGGACGTTCATATGGACTCTTCTCGTGAACACCGTAAACACGACCCCATTTGAATGCACCATATGACCTATACTGCAGCCAGCCACCAGGGGGCGATCGAGATGTTTTGGCTTCACTTTTGGGGAGCTGTCATGTCGTCCATCTTTATGTACAGTCTATGATCTGAACAGTGACATATTTCTTGTTGTGTTGGCTCTGAAATCCAGTACATTCGATTTTGAAATGACACAATAAGTATGAGGTTTAAAGTGCTGAATTTCAGCTTTAATTTAAGGGTGTTTACATCCAAATCAGATGAAACGAGTAGGAATTGTGGCCCTTTTCATAGACAGTCCCCAAATTTAAGGGACCAAACATAAAGCTGAAAATTCTACTATACAGACTGTAATGTTAAGATGATTTTTAACGTGTAAAGCCCCGATTTTTTTTTTTTTTCTTTTTTTAATTTTATTTGAGAACTGAGTATTGAGGAGGAACTGGAACTTAACTATTATGCTGCTCTCTATTATTATTATTATTATTATTATTATTATTATTTTCATCGTCAGAAACATGAAATAATTGTTTAAAAGTTGCTTTTACGTACACACAATCGCCTTACTTATTTACATCAGTTTCTTTTGTTATTTTAAACCTTAATATGTCAGCACATCGTGATAAGTTAGATGTTGTATGTTTCATTTATGAATGTACTATATGTGTGTGTATCTGTATTCTAAAAAAAAAGGAGAAAGTAAGCTACCAGTAGGTACTGTATAATGATGTGTCACTGTATTGTTTTCCATGTTAATTCTGTTTTAGTGCTGGCCATTGACTTGATTCTATTTATATGTTTAGTATGTTGAATGATGCAGTACATTTCAGTGTAGAGTATGGTGGTATTTAGAGGGATTGATGTGTTTTTTTTTTTTACAGTTTTAAAGGTATTCTTAAGGTCGCATGTGTCTGACATGGAGTAGCATTCAGGAGAGGTTCGTAAAAACTGCAGATGCATTGATTTTCAGCGGCGTTCACAGGCGGATTATTAATGTTTCGTTTAATTTGTACAACAAACACATTAATGATATTGGGAAAATGTAAAAGCTCTTGTCTTGTGAAGTGGTGTCTGTGAAGTAAAAAGCGTGCACAAAAAAATCTGATCGGGTATCACACTATCATGTCAAAGCCATTTAGATTGCAATTGTAAAATTCACAGCAATGCGTTTGAATTGTGAATAATCAAATCTGACAAAAAAGATGATTTATAAAAATATGAATTGATGTTGTAACGGCTTCTAAACAAATCATTGGTTTGGTGAAATGGTGGTTGTTCTTACAATCCTGCTGTGTTGTGAAGTGCTACATTACATAGACACACAATGAACCTTAACCCACCCCCCCCGTATATACGCAATAAAAATCTGCTCAAAACAGAATCTGGGACTCATTGATGATTAAAACTGAAGAATCTCTTCAAATTACACATTTGCATTATCGTTTTAATCATTTGGTCTTAAAGGAAAAAAAGAAGAAAACAGTCAAAAATGTCCATATTTTTCTCCGAGATGACGTCTACAAATATCTTGTTTTTACCGACCATCAGTCCAAAACCAAATATATATATATATAAAACAGAAAATCCTCACATTTGGAGAAGCTACAACCAGAGAATGATAGGCATTTTTGCTTGGAAATTAATCTGATATCAATTAATTTTTGAATCGATCGACTTCTGATTGCAGCTCCAATTTAGAGAATCAAGTTTTGCATAATTTTGAAACTTGAAAGCACAGATCACAAAGGGCTGCCGCTACAGTCAGACATTAGAATGAATATATGAGTGTGTAGCTAAAAGGGGGTTAAGAAAAAGTACGGATTAGCCCTTTTCAACCTTGACAGGAAAAAGCAGATGGGGAAAGTGAGGATAATAATGAGACACACCTGTGAGCTGGGGGAAGGGGGAAAACTAACAATGGAAGGACAGGAGAACAGAGTGAGGAGTGAGAGTGGAGGACACTGGAAGTTTGCAAAAAGGAAAAATAGTGATATATATATATACAGTAAAAGTAAATGAAGTGGCAGTTGTTGGATTTCCCAGACTTCCCTGGGCAACTGTGTGCTGCTGGAAGTGTGCTGATGCCCGGAGCAGGTTTGGACGAAGCTTGTTCAGTTATCTCTGTGACCTGCACAGATGTAGCTGTGAACTTCCTTGTCTTTGTTGGGCCTACACAAGTCAAGATACAGTAAGGCCCAATTCCAATCCGGCCCCTACACCCTCCCCCTCCGTGGTGGAGTGAACTCTGTTTGTAGTCACACTCACAGCTCAATTGGGGGGGGGGGGTTGAGTTACGTTTTGCTCCCATTCTAGAATATAAATATAAATATATAAAAATAGAGAAATCATAAGAAAAATATAAATAAGAAATATAGACTAAGAATAACGACAGTGCAAATAATAATGCTGAAAAAATAAAATATGCAAATAATATAAATGCATGCATTTATAAAAATGCAAGAATAGTGTAAAATAGGAATATTAGTTTAAATGTTCTGCATAAATAGATGCAGTGTTAATGCCAGTGTAAACGAGATTATTGCACTGTTAAGTCAGTATTGCACAGTTGAAGATATAATAAATTATGGGACTATAGCTCTTTTCTAGTCTAGACAAGGGTATATTTGATCCTAAATACAATCTACTTACTTTATGTTGTTGTCGTCTGTATGACAATAAAGTAGAATAAATTAAATGTCTATCAGTTTGAGCAGTTTACAAGTAAATGTTTTTACCGGTAGTCGCATGGAACTGACATTGGAACGCGTTCCATGACGAACACAACACGGCGTTGCAAAAGGAGTGGAAGTGGGTAGGGAGAGGATGTAGGGGGTGGTTTGGAATTGGGCCTAAGTCTCCTTCCCTGTATCTCTCCTGGCTTCTCATGTTCTCCTGCCTCCATGTTAATGTGCATCATATTCCCCTTTAGCCGAATCCCATCTATTATTGTTATCTGGATTCCTTATTTAATTAATTTAATTAAGGGACATTTCAACTCTGAATTTGATCTATACTGATTTAATGGACATTTTGTGAGCGAGAGATGTTGTTTGATTAACCATTTGATTGGATTTGAATTGGTTTTGAGTATTATTTGGTTTATGTGATGATGAAACTGAATTAATGTTTTATGTTTTATGTTTTCTTTTTGTGACCATATTTTTATCGGTTTACCTTTTTTCCCCCCTTTGCATTCATTATGGAACATAACACATTACATATGTAAATCAAGTAACTGAAATATTGCATAACACAAAATCTACATCTATTCACTAAGGTAATCACATATGCATACATTTACATTCACATTGTGACATGGAATGAAATCCAAAAACAAATGGAGTGAATAATACTGAGAGAGAATGTATACCCAGGAGACCTCGAGATGAGCACATTGGTGTGCTATGCCCTATAGCCAAAACTTTCAAATAAAATTTATGATTTTCCAACCTCTATATTAAACCTCCTATGATCCTAATTATAGCTTAACCCACTCTTTACCCCCGCCCTCTCATCCGTCTATTTGACCCTTGACCCCCTCCCATCCCTCCCCAGCAACCTGAGTTCTTATGCTATAAAATTATAATTGGATCTTTTATAGTTATTTCCTCTCTCTTTATGTGTTTTATGCAGTGTTTCCAGATGCACGATAATTATCATATTTGTACGATAATTTTGCCCTCTATACGATGTATGATCCATAATGCCAAAAGTGCCATAATGTACGATATTTTGACCATTTTGTGACGCTTAAATTAGTAGTTGGCTTTATTCTGCACTGTCTCACATTAATTCATTTTACGGATAACAAAATATGGATCTATGTGACCTTGTTCCAGCCAATCATGCGTGGTGTAGGCTATGATGCAGCTGTCGTTCTTGCAATTTAAATTACAAAAATTGTCAGACTGATAGACTTATGGACACATACCCCCTTCCACGCTTCATAGCTACGTCAGCTTGCTTTAAAAGAAAACACGATGCGGGTGGATTTGCTGTCAAAAAGTCGTTTAAAATACGTATTTTGTAAAATTGCACATTTACACCTATATTTGTTCTCGTGGTTATGACTTGTGTACGATCCTTTTCCTCAAGATACGATCATTTTAAGCCTCTGGTACAATAGTTTAACATTTCCCATCTGGCAACGCTGAACCGACGCATCGTCAGATTATTTGAATTGGCAGACAATAATAAGCAAAAGGCTAACGCTAGGTTAACAACAGATATCTGCAATAATAGCTATCTGAATCATGCAATCACAATGTTAAAATAACCCCCAAAAAACATAACTATATTTTATGAAATGTATTTTAATAGCCAACTTCAATAACTTCATAATCCAAAACCAAGGCAAGAACAAGCGTGTCCCAGCCGTGTGCATCAATTTTTAGTGTTTTCTTCTTTTGCAGCGATGTGTTGTCAAACTGGTGAAGATGTTTTCTTAGTTTGCAGTGCGTTGAGCTCTCAGGGCCTCCGTAGACAGCACAGGGTGGTGATTTACAGAGTAAATATGCTGAAGCAGACAAAACAAATTTAAATTTCAGTTGGACTTTAAAACACACAAGTGATACTGTGTGCGTGAGTGTAAAGAAATACTGTTACATATGAAGTAGTGTGTCAAATTCAGGATGAAGAGAAGGAACAAAATAAAAATGTGTGCACATCCCTGCTTGGAACAAACTTTTTTTTTTGATGACATATCATGGTCATTTTATAATGTATTAGTATTACATATTGGTCCTTTCATTATTACTTTGACAAAGGTTTAGTCTTAATATCACATCTTTATTTATTTTTTTGGAGTTCAGTTTAGCACAGGAACACACATTTTTTCTTTAATGGCATAAATCATCAACATACCCCATGAAAGTAATGCTTTGTTGACTGACAGGAAAACAATATCAATTAATGTAAGGATGTGAGGAGAGTGAGGAAATAATGATTTAAAAAAGTAATAGACAAAAGCCATCAGAGGACTGTGAGAATTTTGTTTTCTAATTATACATTAGTCTGCAGAAAACAAAGTGCAGTGGTTAAATGCCAATAAAAAAAACGTTTTATACAATAAGAGTCATTTGATGTAAAATTTGGCTTGAGTTATTATGGTATGATCGTAAAAATGTTAATGATATGCAAACATTTATACTGTGAAATGTATATTTTTACACACCAAATAATCATGTAAATAAACATGCAAAAAGATCACTATATGGCAATTTGAGACTGAGTTACTAACCTGCAGTATATAGCTCTACTTCTACAAATAAAATGAGCACTCGGATAATGAAAAGAAATTAAGTGATAAAAATTCTGTGGATGAAATTTAAAAAAAATATATATATATTTCATTTGTTCCCATGTGTGGGAGCTTCTGGAGGGTTCCTCTGTGGTTGAACCACATGAATTTGGGACCACTCACTAGAACATGTTTGAAAATGCCCTTCCAACTAGTTCAATACTTTCCACTATAATTTTACCAACTGAATATAATGTATTTACCTCCTCAGCTTCTTGTCTGGCCTCATTTTCACGCCTGAGCTGTAACCTATTTCTTTCCTCTCTCAGCTCTCTTTCATGCCGTTCGGTTATTTTATTCAACCTGTTTGTCATCATCCTTTCGTTCTCCTTTCTCTCTGCTTCTCTCTCTTCGTAATACCTCTTTCTTTGCTCATACTTCTGCTCCTCCCTCTCCCTCTCCGCAGCTATCCGTCTCCACTCCATATCTCTCTCGCTCTGGAATTGCGCATTCATTCGCTTCATTTCTTTTTCATATTGTTCCCGAAGCTTCCTCTCCAGCTCCTCCCTTTCTTTTCGTATTTGCTCTTCTTTCTCTTTCAGGATGCGTTGCTTCTCCTCTTCGATTGCCCTCTCGGCCTCTTGGAACATCTCGTTGGTGTAGTGGCTGCCTCCGTTCCTCTGGACTATATCTCGGATCTTCTGCAGCAGCTCGGTGACCTGAGAGCGATCCTTCAGCTTGTTATTGAAGACGTGGTACTGGCCGTTGCATCTGGCCACGAGTTCTTGAAGCTCTGCGCTTTCATCCAGGAAGTCCTCGATGGTGGTGTCTTCGATAAGGTCACCGTGAGTAAAGAGGACCATGCTGTACTTGTCTGCCGCCTGGCCAAAGATTTCTTGAATCCTTTGCACCGTCTGCTTTTCCTCTTCGGTGTATCTGCCCAGCTTGATGACCACCAGGAACACGTGGGGTCCAGGAGCAGCGTAGGAGATGCACTGGCAGATATCTTTAGCTGTTTTATCCATGCCAAACCTGGTGTCAAACAGGCCCGGGGTGTCAATGACAGCAACATGCTGCCCATCCACCTTAGCTTTGCCCTTAGAACAGTCTACAGTCAGAGACTTTGAACCGAACTTTGATGGGAAGCACTTTCGTCCCAGAATCATGTTTCCAGTGGCGCTCTTCCCAATTCCAGTCTTCCCCACCATCACTATCCTGAGCTCCTCATCATTTGTTCCGCTACATCCTGTGTAGAATGAGTGACAATGAATAAAAACCATCATGTTGTATATACATTATACTTAATGCAATTTATACAAAATGGGAGAGAAGAAACATCTACTTGGTTGCTTTGAGAGAGCAAAAATGACAAAGGAAATTCACATTTCTTTGGTTGTGTCTAGAAGGTAACCTCCAAGTTACGAAAACATGCGAAAACTCTCGCGAGACTCGTTGCCTGACGACCTATCCTAACCATAGACTGTATATATAGATGGACGACACGTCTCCACTTCCTCCCACGGTACAAAAGTGAAGCCAAAATATCCCAATACGGAGGTAGCCATCTTGAGATTTGGTGTCATTTGGAGCAGGAGTCTGCGCAGTAGTGATCGGGGGTCTGGAGCCGCGGTATCAAGGTCCCGCCCACACACCTACCCGAGCCAATCACGAGCCAAGCACGTTCACAGATTGTTCTCGTGAGCCACCTAGCTTCTACATTAGCACCACGGTAGCTGTTTGGCTAGAAAGACACAACAACTAACCACAATATCTCTATAGCTACATTTATGATCCAATTGAAACATGTTCTCTTACACAGACTGGTGACGGTTATGGAAAGTTAAAGTTACATCTCTTCTCTCGTACAATTCAGAGCCTCCGGCTGCGCGACTACTTCACTCAGAGAAGCTGTCAATCACAGCTGTCGATCATGACGTCTCACCCCCTTTTTATAGCATCAAATAACTAATTAAAACCAAATTTATTAGAAAAGTTAACACTTGAACATATATCAGCGTGATAAGAACTACCTAAAATGACAGAAACCGTCTTTGGGAAAAATGTATTTGACGTGTACTTTGTCTTTTTATTTGGCCTATGTCCCATCCACTAACATGGAAGGGCAGGATTTATGAAATCACTTTTTTTTTTTTTTTTACAGTACATATTGCAGCTGCCTTTACAAAGTATGATGCAGTATACATGTAATTGGGACATACTACTAACATGGCGCCTTGAACTTTGACCTTCTTGCTCATATATCTGCTGTGCAGAGGATTGTGGGTCAGAACAGCCAGAAAAGCATGCTGGCTTGCATACTGCAAAATGCGACTGGATGTAGTAGAACATCCAGATATTTTTGTCATACTGCATTTGTCATACTATGTATTGGGACATAATAAATCTTTTTCTGGCATACATTGTTTGAAGATTTCTTAGATTGTAAAAATAAACAAAACAATTTATTTATGTTGTTTCTCACCCAAATACATCTGAGAAAAATTTTAGCTGATAGCACATCTTAATGTAAAAGCACATCTCCCAAACCTCCCTCCAGCATAAATGCATAAACCAACTCCAGAATTTGTAGTCAGATGATCTTGGAACAAAAGTTGATGATTTGTCTTTGCAGTAGTAGTATTAGTCTATAGGTTACATAAAATTAGATTCAGCCGTGATCACTGGAATATCACCGTGAAATAAAATGGATTTAAAATAGATGCATTATCATGACTTACCTGAGTTGGTGGCCATGTTTCGGTTAAAGAGTACAGAGTAGATCCTGCAGCTGAAGTGAAGACGCAGAGTTCAGAGTGTCGGCTGCAGCTCCTTTTTTAAAATGGCCCTGTGCACCAAAACACACCCACAGACACTAAGAAAGTGAAACTCAAGCTTTATGTGGTTGTTTTTTTTTTTTTTTTTTAATAGATGGGGTATAAATGGGAATATATTTAAAACACAATATATAGTCTTTAACCATTTTGCATCAATATATCTAGCGAGAGAACAAGTGACGCTTTATCTGAATGATATCCCACCATAATCACCACAACCAGTTATTCTAAATTAATTTAACAAGATATTGTATGAGTTAAAAAAAAATATTTTGTCACATAACACATTAAGTTTGTTACTGAAGCTTTAACCCTCTGAGACCCACATACACCAGTTTGTCTTTTTCAGGGGATAGGGGGTCTTTAGGGGGAGATAGTAGGTCAACACTAGATGTCACATAGAAGTGGTGTACATCATTTTAAAGCTGGTAACCTGAAGATTAATTTGAGATGCAACTCAGCCCTGTGTGTCAAATCGTTCCAGTCATAAATCTGAAATAAAAATGAATGAATGAATGAATGAATGAATGAATGAATGAATGAATGAATGAATGAATTAAGATAAATTGTGAAAGCATGTTAGTGCTAAGAACATTAGGATGGAAGTATATGATGGTCATTTCCATGCTCTATTATGTCTCATAAGTTGTTGCAGCAATTTTTGGGTTGATACCATTTGTTACACAGATTTGGGGCTAAATTTAACTTTTTTTACCACTCAAGAATTGATAAAAATTATCAATAATCCCTCCAAAATATCACATTAAGGCAACAAGACCTTGAGGAACACCATAGAAGAAGCCATGCTGTGATTTGGTATCAAAACTTTTGACATTTGGAGATTTTTGCAAGAATTGCATTTTTCGGCGAGCACTTCTGTTCTGGAAACTCAGAACATTGAGTTCAGAAACCCCCTTATTGTCAATAAGTCATACATCCTCTGAATGCTCTAGGTCTCTAGTTTGTGGTTGTAAAGTTTCATGAGGCTCTGATTATCCTAGAGGTCACAACAGGTCATTTTATACAGTGAGGTCAAATTTAAAAAAAATCACAAACAAATGAAATTGAATCCACAAGAGTCAAGGTTTTACAGTGATACCCAATTTATGTAATTCCAAGACTGTTTATGGACCCCAGTATGCAGAAATATTCAAATGCACCATTTTAGAATAGGCAAAAATAACACATTTATACTGCATTAAAAAACTGCATGTTTTTTGCCCCAAACTGCATGTGATTATCATAAAGTGGGCATGTCTGTAAAGGGGAGACTCGTGGGTACCCATAGAACCCATTTTCCTTCACATATGTTGAGGTCAGAGGTCAAGGGACCCCTTTGAAAAGGACCATGTCCGTTTTTCCTCGCCAAAATTTAGTGTAAGTTTGGAGCGTTATTTACCCTCCATCCCGACAAGCTAGTATGACATGGTTGGTACCACTGGATTCCTTAATGGATCGCCCGCGCCCGCAGGTCTCAGAGGGTTGGGAGTAGTTTATAAAAACAATAAATGTATCTCGTTAAAAATGCAAATTTATGCAGTAGCGTCCAGAATCTAATGAGTTCATGTACTCTGTAGTAGGAAGGTGAAGTTTTAATATGGAGTGCTAACATATATTTTGAGTTATTGTGTTCGCAAGAGTAGCCTACTCTGTGTTAGCACACAGAGTAGGCTACTTTAAAACCTTTAAAAAAAAATGTTTTTTCTTTTTTTGGGCCTGCCACCAACCCCCCTCTTCGGACGACTAAATTTACTTTGTTTTCTTTCTTTTTCAAATTAATAGCCAATGATGGAAAAGAAAAGTGATAATACTAATAATCTTAATCTTAGTCAAACCATATTACTTAAACAAAAAAACAACAACAAAAAAAAAAAAAACAGGGGCGAATAAGCTGGCCTTTTTCGAAAATGACCTGGGGTTGGAAATTAAGATTTAAGGACCGAAAATCACCTAATTTTCATGTTTATTTATTGTGGACCAAAAGTACTGAAACTGCGAATAACCTTGTTTGTTAGCTTTGCGATGGTCAGAGAACCGTACTGATATGTTCATTTTTGAAGAAGATGTCCGTGTCTTTAGGTTGGGTTGTCGTCCAATATGGGTCAACTCTGAGGGCCCCTGTCTCCTGAATGGTTGGTCATTCTGGTTAATCCAACCATGTTCTAATACTCTCTCATTCACACATAGAGAAAAATACTATTTCTGATGGAATGCTCCTTTTGTATTATGTGTTAACGCTGGGACTTCCTATATCCACGTCTGCTTAATTTCTAGACAGTCATGTGTTAACTGTATACCTCAAACCGCGCTCAACCCTCATCTCATGATTTAGAGGAAATGGCAGCACTTTTTCAAAACGGCAGATCATACTGCTGAGCAAAGTGGCACAAAGCTCCCTCCTTATGTATTTACAAGAAATGGCAGCAGTTCTTTTCAGCTCCACATAATGCTGTGCACTACACACACAGTCATATATAGCGCCACCTACTGGCAAGAGGAAGCAAGCCCTATGTAACAAACATCATTCGATTTCTATCAAATTTACATTGTGTGACCTACACTTGACATACAGCAACATAAAGTATAATCAGTGCATGTTCTCTAGTGCCACACAGTGGAACCAGGAAATGATATTTAACTCCTTCATGCAATGTCCAATATTCATGGAAAATAATACAAATAATACAAAACTAATAAATGATGTATTATTATATATTAAACTACTCAGCAGCAGGCTATATAAACCAGTTGAAATTAGCCCCACCTTTAACAGCTGCAACATTAAGGTGATGTACTTAATGCAACATTAATTATAATCCAATAGTACAATATATATTATGAAATGGGCCATTCTGCATGAGTACTTTTACTTTTGGTACTTTAAGTATATTTTGATGCCAATAATTATGTACTTTTACTTCATAAAGATCTTGAATGCAGGACTTTTACTTGTAACAGAGTGTTTCCACACTGTTATTGCTACTTTTACTCAAATAGTTATTCCTCCATAATGATAGTAAATTGGACATCTTGGGGGTTTTGGACCATTTGTATGGACAAAACAAATCTGTGGTGGACATTTTTCACAAATTCCTAACATTTTGATGACTTGACGATTAATCTGTAATGGGATTAATCGTTATTTGCAGCCCTAAAAATAACTAAAACAGTAAAGAAACCCAGGTGCTGTTTAATTGATAAGAAATATTTATTCTTTACCGGTATATTTGCAGTACATTTTATAAAGCTTGGTCACATTCTGTTATCCTTAAATCGTATCTTACAATTCAGGGAAGCTCGTGGCAGGATCCAAACACTACATAAAACTGAGGAATGTAATGTTTGCCCATGCATTTGAGAACAAGGTATCAGTGAAATTGTATGGATTAAGCAAAATCATTCAAAATTTAGCTAACAGGTAAATATGATGAAGAGTGAGCTATCCATCCTTTGTGAAGAGGGACACCAAGACCAGTCTCCTTCCAGCAATTTAACAAAAAGTAAGAACAAACCTTTGATGTTCTGCGATCCAATTTACACCGGTCAAATAAATAAATTCCTCTTTATCCATCCATCCTTAACAAGAGCATGGATTAGATGGCTTTTAGTCAAGAACAAAACAATAGGCCTTTACATACAGGAGACATTTTGACCTGAAACACATATACAGGTGAAACTAATTATGTTTACACGAGTACTTTTCCTTCAATAAGTCAAAATGTCTGCCGGTAAAAAGGCACATTGTTCTCATATATTACTCTGGCAATAAATTGTTAATGAAAGTCTGTGCTAAGAAGGATCGCTTTACGTTACTGAGGCAGTTTTTAAAAGTTATACTTTTTTTTACCCTGTTTATAAGTAGGACGGATGCCATCTATACTGGAAACTAGTGGAATTGTACACAACAAATGACAAAAATCGCCTGTGAATTTCGGGGAATTCTGGTGTGCGTCACCAATAAACTCTTTATAATGATATCTCTAAGGGTTTTTCCTTGTAGCAGCATTATATTTATTTTTTCTGACAGAGGCATATTTACATTGTGTACAGACACGCCAGCTGAAAACGACAGATCCTGCAGAACAAATGGTACTATCGCCTCGCTGCGCAGTCTCCCTCTCAACTGCCCCAGGAACGAAAATATCTATAGTCAGGGTTAAATTTCCTCATATACACACATTTCACAATATCACACAAACAAATTTGGAGTTGAACAGCCCAACATTTAAAAGTCCAATGGCACACAGAAGGCAGACCACGGTAACTCTGATGGCAGGCAGGCAGTCCAGGGCTGAAGGAAGGATGTATTAATTGGAGTCAGCAGTGAAAGAGGCCGTTGAGACTTTTAAACACAGAATTGCACACTAGAACATTCTATCATTAGTTTGCCCCCCCCCACCCCCCTCGCCTGGCTTGTCCCTGAAGCAGATGTAGGATGACGCTCCTTCTTTGCCAAACGGACTGAGAGGGAAAGTGTGTCTTCAGAACTCCTCGTGAACATTTCTGGCGTAATCCATGAGCTTGCTGCCCGTGAAGTATTCGCTATACTTGAGAATCTCGTCCAGCTCCAGATTATGATTCTGGTTTTCATCCGCGACGGCAATCATCTGCCTGGCCTCGTTCAAAGCGTTGTGCTCGTTCATCGGGTCCATGTACTCCTGTACGCCGCACAAGAAGACAGCAGAAGAAAGGGGAGGGAAAATGTCAGCGGTGATCAAGTTTGGTAAATGGATTTATACAGCGCATTTCTTCCTACCACTCAAAGCGTTTTACACTACATGTCAGCATTCACCCATTCACACACACATTCATACTCTGATGGCAGAGGCTGCCAACCTGCCCATCAGGATCTAATCTAAATCCTCATTCACACACCGATGGCACAGCCTTCGGAAGCAATTTGGGGTTAAGTATCTTGCTCAAGGACACTTCAACATGTGTGACTGTTGAAGGAGCCCGGGATCGAACCACCGACCCTCTGATTGGTGGGTGTCCCGCTCTACCGCTGAGCCACAGCTGCCCCAGTTTGAAGTTAATGTCTCATTTGAAAAAAGAAACATTTATTTGCATTTATGAAATGGTTGATTGCACAATTACAAATAAATGATGGTGTTATGAGTCCTTATTGACCGACTTAAAATACTTCAGTAGATACTGACTCAAAAACTTCAGACAACAAATGTAAAGTATCAAAAAATAAATATGAAACTAGAATTACCGCCTCACGGTTGTATGCCTCCGCCAACAAGTCAAGTTGCAGTTTACATCCATGTCTGTCCAAAATGTCATCACTTTATCATTTTATCCTGTTAGATATTTGTGTAAAATTAGCATATGAATTCTTGAGTTATGGCCCACAACGTGTTTTGTGAGGTCACAGTTACCTTTGACCACCAAAATCTAATCAGCTCATCGTTGAGTCCAAGTGGACGTTTGTGCCAAATTTGAAGAAATTCCCTTGGAGGCGTTCCTGAGATATCGCGTTCACGAGAATAGAAAGACGGACAACCCGAAAACACAATGCCCGGGGCCACGGCTGTCACCGGCGCGGAGGCATAAAAAAAGGGCATCAATCGAACGAGACGTTTGCTTTTTCATTACTTACCTCCAGTTCCTCCATGGTTACAATGCCATCACGGTTTCCATCAATGACGTCCTGAAACTCCTTCTTCCTCTCTCGAACCCAGTCGTCATCGACGTCCTGAGCCTGCTGGTTCTCCACGGTGCCCACAGGTAGAGAGATGAACTCTGACAGTGTCAGCTTCTTATCGCCATCCTGGTCTACAAGCAAAGCAACAATCAACATTTGATTTTTACCGTGTATCTGTTAAAATACATATACTGGGCCTCATCACAGAGCAATGCATATTCAAATACATATGAGCATTAATATGAGGTACAACATCAAATATACAGATCCACTATTATAGTTATTACATAAACAGATGACATATTTGCCGATAGTAGCAGATGTAGTACTGCTTGTCACCATGTTTTAATGGAAATGTACCAATAATGGGCTTTTGTCTAAGGGCGCTTTCACAAACCATATTCCGTCTGGCTAGTCCGAATCAGAGTGAAATTGAAACTTTTGGTTCGTTTTCTATTTGGTCTGGTTCGGTTTCACAGTGCACAAATCAAAGCGGACCAAATTTTAAAAATAATCTGCTGAGGAGCGTGTGCAAAAAAGCAAATTTATTGTTCTCATCCCAAGAGCTGCCACTTCTATGCAGGGAATCACGGACTTTCATATATTGCTGTCGAAATGTTTGCACTTTGACTCGGCACTGATCTACTGTGTGCACGAATCTCTTTTCTTCCAGTTTATCTCCAATGACTTTAGAAACGTCACTATTTTGTGGACATTATTTAGCGTACAGAGCTCTCTTCGGATGCCAAGCAAACATGTCCATCTCAACAAATGCCTGAACAGGCAGCCTGTGTTTTTGTTCGCTTGGAAACGGTCCAACACCACCGCTCACAAGTGGTCTCGGACCGGTCGTTTTGGTCCGCACCAGAGTACGATTGCTGCGTTCACAATCGCCCACACGAACTGCACCAGGGTTCAATTATATCAGACTAAATGTTGGCTTGTGAACGCACCCTTGGGTTCATTTGGTCCGTACCAAGGGATAAAATGACACATTGCTGCATTTTACTTCTGGTCTGGTTCCTGTTCACACTGCCTTCTTACAAACAAACCAGAGGAGTAAACACTAAGTAATACAGACTGACCGGTAACTCGTTGTTTGGACAGTTTTGGCGATTATCATCCTGCATCGTCATCACCGACAGAAGTTTATGCAGCACTTTAATGCTCCTGATGTGTGTATTTATATTCTTTAGCTTGATATTAAGACTCCAAATCGACAGCATACTATGATGAATAATGGACTGCACAAAAACCCCTTTGCGCGCTCCCAGATGACTGCAGCGACCGCATAGTGCGAACGTCAGGGAGCGCACGGACACGCGCATTAGGGATCGCTGTTAATGAACTGACGAGAGTGCACAGAGTCGTTTACAAGTACAGCGGTTTTAACAGCTTTTGACCTATTTATCAGGGAAAATAGCACATATGTGTTGATCTGCATAAATAGGTTATATACATGGCCCTCTTACAGATCAATAAGATGGCTTCCTGAACAGATTTCACGATCAGCAGATGGATTTATTAGTAGTTTAGATTTTGAAATTATGCTAAAATCACATATCTGCTATCATAAAATCCTGTTCGTTTGCTTTCACACCACAAACGAACCGCACCAGAGTCCGCTTGGAAACGGACCGAGGCCCACCTTTTCAGGCGGTCTCGGTTCAGTTGTTTGGTTCTCACCAGGGTTCGATTGACAGCTTTCATACCATCTCAAATGAACCGTACTAACCGGGCAAATGGACCCGAGTTTGTTTTAACCAAACCACACAGGTTAGGTGTGAAAGCACCCTAAGACGCATTCTAGAGCTGTAACAATTAGTCGATCAATCAATTGACAATGACAATTGATAATTGTGCAAACAATTTTTGAGGGAACAATGCCAATAATTTGCTGGTTCCAGCCTCTAAAATGTGAAGATTTTTTATATGTTCTTTGTTTTATGATAGTAAACTTGTTATCTTTGGGTTTAGAACTGTTGATCAGACAAAAACAAGCAATTTAAAGACGTCACCTTGAGCTATGGGAACTTGTGATGAGCATTTTCCACTTTTTTTAATTTCATTTCATTGATCAAACAATTGATCAATTGTGTCAAAGTGTTCTGCAAATTTATTGATAATGAAAATAATCATTAGTTGCAGCCCCAGCGCCATAAACCATGTAACTTTGATGTTCTTTGAAGTCAATATTGGACTTACATTCATCACATGGCCAGAACATGACTCTTGATGTTAATGTTGCTATGTATCTGCTGGATGTGTAAATGAGTTCATGTCAACTTAAAAGGTGAGAACATGTCAGTGCTGTGTTAACAGTTTGTTTCTGCTGCCTACAAGTGGCTAAAACAATACTTAACAAAGGTTTAAGACAATGACGCTCATGAGATTAGGTAAATTAAATGTACCTAAGTCGCGCACAATCTCCTTGACCATGTACTGGAGCATGCCTCTGCTGTGCTCAGGATGGAGGAAAGACAGGAACTCCTGCTCATTCAGCAGCTGGTCAGCTGGGGGGTTGTCGGCCTGAAACCAGCGGTCCTTCAGGCTCTCCAGAACCTCCGAGGCTGCAACGATGAGAAAATTCAACTCAATTACATTGTTACCAGGATATCTGCAGCACATATTCTGGGATATTCTTGAAAAGATCATGACATGTTCCATATATTTCTATACTTACTTTCCTCATCCAGTTTCAGATCTTCATTTTTCTTCATTTTCTCAGCAATTTCCTTTTCATTGAAACCTTTGCTGGCCAGGAATTTGACTTTGTATTCATCCCATGTCACGTGACCTATACGGAGAAAGCATGAATTGAGAATTTGGGTTTTGACTAAACAGAAAATCTCCATTAGTTTACGACACACTGTTGCAACGTGGCCCACACGGGCCACAAGCCTCACAGGATTTGAAAACAGTCGGTGTGCTTTGAATTATAAGTGGATGTGATTTTCTGCACGCTCTCTCTCACCGTCACCATCTGGGTCAACAGCACGGAAACTGTTCTTGTTCTCCTCCATGGCCTCCTTAAAGTGCTCGTCCGTCTTCTCCATAATCCAACGCTGCATCTCCTTGGCGCTAACACTCTTGTCCTTGTTGATATCAACTCTGTGAGGATGGAATAAAAAAAAAAAAGTAATGAGTTGCTAATTTAGCCTATTGAACATTAACACAGTCATTAAACTACCACGTATATACTATCAGCTTGTGTGTCTGGCAGTGGCACTTTGCCTTGGAAATGTATGTTATGAAGAGAAACATTTGCATAGCTTGTCTTTCAGCTTCAGTGCATTCGTCCTTTCAATACAGGTAACCTAATGTATTGTCTCATGTTTGTTCTTAAAGGAACAATATGTAGTACTGACAGCTACTGTTTAAAATGGGTAACAGCAGTCCAAATTCAAAACTTTGGAGCCGAGGCCCGTCCGCTCCTCCGGTGTGACTGATAGCAGTTAGTGCATGTTTTTGCAATTTGAGGGTTACCTTCTAGACACGACTGCGTTAGCCTCTGGCCAGCAGCAGCAGTCGGAATCACTTCACCAGCTGTGTGTCTCAAATACTCGCTGCCTTGATAACTCAGCTGCACACGGACCACAGAGAGATGTGCCGAGGCTTTTCAGGTTGGGTAGTTGGGAGTTTGTGTGCCAATTTGTTTCATATGTGGCAACGGATGTTGAAATGGGGTGTGGACGGATCATAACGGCCAAAACAAAAACAGACGGTCTGGACCACAATGGAAATTTCGAAGGAGAACATACTGGCTGTAGCATTGTTGTTGGAGAAGCCAGTATTTCAATTCAACATGTTCCTTAATCTCTGATGACAAATCATGGTCATTTTATGATTTATTACAGTAAATATATTACATATTGTCCTTTAAGTGAGAGTTTTTTTTCCCCCATATCTGGATTTTAATGAAAATGACTTGTAGTAAATAATACAGGGGTTTCACAATACTCAATTATTTCTCATTCTGTGTGTTTTGAAATACCATGTTATTGTGACACACCTACAACTTCTCATAATGATAGGTATAGTTGTCACAGCATGTGGGATAATTTCCTAAGGGTTACACCTCTTTGCTAGTCTCTAGACTTCAAGCTGGTGATTTCTGAAGAACCTGATCACTGACCAGCTACGCCCCTGGTCAGGAATGCTGCAACTCCTGACTGAGATTCAAAGGACGACGAGCAGCACGTCTTACTTGGTGAAAATATCAATCAGCTTCTTTCTGTTCCTCCTCGGCTCTGAGTCCTCCTCAAACTCCTCGATCTCTTTACCCAGGAAAACCTCCTGGTGGAAGTCCTTATTGAGGTGGCCATCCATCTCCAACTTCACCCCATTCAGGTGGTCTTGGGGGAGAATCTCGTTGTCGTCCTTGCTGGCTGGAGACTTCTCCTTTGTGGCTGACATGTTGGCTGGCCGTGCGTGCACATCCATGGTGTGGAGCAGGACATAGAAGAGCAGAGACACTGCCAGGAGGTTTCTGCACCACAGTTTTCTCCAAACGGCCATGATTGCCTATAGAAGGGTAAAAGTGAAGTTTTCAGTTATTTAGACTTTAGACTTTATTGTCCCACAGGGGGAAATTCTTTTCCACAGCACTGTATTTGTCAGACACCAATACATACAACAGCAATACAAAAGTGACAACAACAGAAAATGACTGACAGCAGTCCACACTCAGGCCTATTCAGCGACGCCTGTTGTTTAAGGCGGCTATGACTGCCGGTATCAGGCTTTTCCCAAAGCGTGCCCTATTGCACCTAAGTGTTCTGTACCAGTGCCCGGAGCGGGGCATTATGGTGAGGTGGTGATTGAGTGGGTGTGTGATGTCCTGTGCTATTGAGATTGCAATGCGTGCGATGGCTGTGTTGTTGAGTTCTGTGAGGTTGGGTGTGGGGAGACCAATTATCCTGGCAGCAGTGTTGGTTATGTGTGTGAGTTTTGACCGGATAGTGACAGATAACATGTTAAAAAAGCAGGTGGAACAGTACAGTAGGATGGGTTGGATAATGCTCTGGTACAGCAGTAGGAGGAGATGGGGGGCAACATAAAGTCCTTTCAGTTTGCGGATGACTGATAGTCTTTGGTGGCTCCTTTTTTGAATGTCATTAGTGTGTTGGTCAAACCTGAGTTTATTGTCCAGAGTCACTTCGAGGTATTTAAAGCTGTCAACTACTGCAACTGTATTATGTGAACTAACTCTGAAAATTACAGATAAAGCCAAGTCAGCTAAGATAATGTTGATGCACGTCATCAAGCACACTGCCTCAACTTTGATGCCGCGTTCACGTCCCATTGGAGTTTCCACGATTAAATCACGCCCACTGAAAAATCCAGTTCACGTCAACAACATTACTATATAGACATCTGTGGTGGACTCAAGGAGAGGGTTTTTTTGTGTCTAAAATCAGACCAGCTACAGTCAACAAATGCCTTAAACATCCAGGAACATTTAAATATAAGCAGTCAAACGCTAAATAAATTACGCAAATCCTTAACTATAAAAAGGCAACTAAAAAACATCAGATAAAGCCTTCAGACGTCATCTCGCCAAGATGATGTTGATGTGTATCGTGAACGCAACATAAGTTACATCGACAATATAGCTAGCTGTCAAACATTGACATCATTATTTCACGTTAATGTTAACATTATCCACTTTAATATTATTTACCAGCATTAAATTACGTGCTCATAAGTCAACGTTTAGCTCGTGAATTTAGGCTCGTCACGTCATTTGCATTATTTATACCTCAGGTGACTGTTAGCTAACGTTAGCTAAGTGGCTAACACAAGCAGGCTAATAAAACAATATAGATTAACGCTACCTGGGATAAGTGAATAGTATGAATAGAGGCAATGCGACCAACCTGTCAAGCACGATGACTAAATATGTCAATGTGGGGGAGTTCAAACGACTTTTGATATTGAGAGATGGCTAGCTGCAGTGTGAGTAACCAGCTGGCTAATATTAGCTGGACTTCCTACTCAAACAGACCTGCAGTGGTTTCCAGTCAGGCGAGCTGTCAGACTCCAGTTCCTGTACACGTGTCTCCCCACAACACGTGGGACGGCTCAGTCTGAAAACACCCTGAAGAGATACTGGTCGGTTTGTAAAAGTCCTTTCTGATGTTCCAGTTAGTGTTAATTCACTCAAGCTGTCAGCTGAACTGGTTCCTGGCTAGCTGCTAACGCTGCTATGATCATTTTTTGTTAAGCCAACCAAACTCACAAGTGTAACTTCCGGGCAGCACTTTCAAAGTAAAAACCGTGTTGTCGAGAAGTTCTGCTCTGTATCCAGTGGTAGCTTTCTTCTGCAATGGCCAGGAGGTATGTGGAAATATTTTGGAGTAGCTCAACTAATTTGAAAACTTAAAAATTATGATTTGAATGAATAAATATGTGATATGTTGAAATTGATGGCTAAATGTACTGGATAAATTGTTAAAATAGCTAAAAGTAACGGATAAATGGTTGAAATCGATAGCTGAATGTAATGGTTAAATTTTTAAAATAGACGGTAACGGATATGGTTGAAATGTAGGTAAACGTTAATGGATAATGTAACATGTTTAAAACAGCTCAAAGTAATGGATATACATTTCAAATAGTTGGCTAAAAGTAATGGATAAATGTTTAAAATAACTAAAAATAACGGATAAATGATTGAAATTGATAGCTAAAAGTAATGGATAAAAAGGTGAAATAACTGAAAAGAAACAAGTTGGCTAGCTAGATATATGTAAGCTAGTTAGCTAAAATAGTAAAGTAGTAAAATAGCTCAAATTGATGAATATATGCTAGTAGCTAAAGTAATAAATGGTATAAACACTAACTAGGGACAAACCGAGGTGCAAAACAGCACACAAAACACATGCTATAAAAGCAAACATGCAATAGTTTTATTGTTAGGACAAAAATATTAAACTTCTTTATTGTTTTAGTCTAACAAATGCATTCTGAATTTCTCTCTTTTATTTTTTAAGGCAAACTTGCAAAGTTTCCGGTTTTGTTCTGTTTCCCGGTGGTGAACTTGACGCTTGTTGGCTGCTGCTTCCTGCTACGTTTTCAGAAAGACGTGCCATCGTATACAGGAACTAGGATGGAGCCATACTGGAAAGGTACTGGTGAGTTGTTTGTACTGCGTGCTGCTGCCTCTGGGTGGCACTGTGTTAAAATGTAATAATATCAAGTAGAGGAAAAAGCAGTCTAAACATGCAAGTTGTGAAGTTAAAAAAATCTCTGGTAGCTAACATGTTATTTATTCTAATAAGAGTATGAGAGGGCTGAATTCCTTTTAGACAAATGAGCTGATTGTAGGAATACCCAGACCAATAATTTGTTCACATCAAACATATGTTATTTTCTGAAACCTGCAATTTACAGCACTTGAAATATAAGTACTTAATTCAAATCTTTTCCAGCACTCAGAAACCTCCTGAACATCAGAACAGAATAAAACAAACATGTACGCGCTGTTGTAAATGGCACAGTCAGGGTTCATTGGCAGGTTTTCAAGCAGCAGATTACACAAGATAATGCCTTGAGGTCACAAAAAAGTACATTTCTATTTCTTGCTTGGATGTAAACACAGGGCTTTGGTAGAGTAGGCTAATATTGAGCCAAAATGACAGACACTCTCGGACAGACACAACTTTATACACATCACACACACACATGACTTGTCTGCCAAAGAACCTCTTCAGCTTGAACATTTCATCTATGAGATAAAACAGAGCTGAATAAGCTAGTAAGGTTGCCAATAGTGGCGAGGGAGAGAAACAGAGAGAAACAGTGTGAGAGAGACAGGGAGAGTGGGGGGAGAAAGAGAAGCGGGAGGGAGAAAGGGTGATGATAAAACTTCACTGTGAGCCCTCCTGTGAGCTCAGTCAGAGCAAAGGAGCAACTGAGACCAGAGGGACAGGGAGTGCAACGGCAAAAAGGGACCTACCGCACAACAACAAATCACTGCTCTCTGATGTGACACTCGCACGTGGTCTTGGACTTGTTGGGAGAGTTAGCAGGGAGCACCTGTGTTGTGTCAGACAGAAGCAGAAGAGCTACCTGTAAAGTTTTGTGATAGCGGAGAGGAGAAAAGAAGAAGGCTGGGCAAAGATCAAAACTGGACCTCATCCATCTCCTCTTGGGCTTTGTTCACTCTGCATCCCCCACGGGGTGCACGGTGCGGACAGACAGATTGATTTGATTTGAACACTGAACTGCATCTTCTGATGAAAGCCCAACTTTTGTGGATCTTGCAGCTTTTCCAGCAACCACACAACTTTGCTGGAGACTGGATCCACCGCTCATTGTGAGACACAGCAGGAGAGAGTTGGGGGGGAAAAAGAGAATATTGCTATCCATCTCTAGCCCCCACAGCCCACCCTCAGCTTTGGACGCCCCTCCTCTCTGCCTCTTCTTTTGCCCCCTGTATCCCCCCCCCACCTACCCCCTCTACACCTCACCCACCAACAGAGCAGAAAGCGTGAAAAATCTCACTAATGGGTTTATTTGCTGTCAGATCTGCACCGATCTGTCATTCCCTTGGACCATTCTGCTTGACACATTTCATAGTTGAGTAAGCCTCCTAGCTTTCTGGCTAGAGTTAACAGTGCCCCTGCGACGTTGCGCTGGCTGAGAGCTCATCAAGAGGGGAGCAACGGCGGCAACAGTCAGTCTGACAGTGTCTTGGACAGGGAGTCCCTGAAGCTGCATTCCTCCGGTCTCCTTTCCCCCCCCGTTGGGACTTTGTGTTTGTGAGCCTTGTGGGCATCCTCAAGTTTTTCTGTCTAATCACACGGCCGAGTCCTCCACAGAAGATCCAGGCCGTTTCTGCAGGGATTCTGGTGCTGATTGAAAAATAGTGTGAAGATGCGGTGTGGGGCTGGGCCTCTGGCCGTGGTGGCTGCAGTGTTTTGGACTCAGTGTGTCCTTCTGGATGGGGTGGATGCCAAGAAGGAGAGGAAGAGGCCGAAGGAGGCCACCCCACAACACACAGAGACCTACAATGCTACTATTTCCAACAGCGAAGAGGTCGGTGGAAGCATCAAGGTAAAACTCTCTAAACGTCAAAATTATATGTCATTCATTTTTTTGATTTAATATTTTATTACATCCTTGAGCTATTTCCTTATGATGATATTGCATACAGAACAACAGTAGTGCAAAATGAAGTTTGAAGTCAACGTGCAGATATGTAAGATATGTGCAGATTTCTTGTCAGCACAGGCAATATGCAGGGCAAATAAATTGCGGCAAAGGTAGAAGCCAGGACGGGACAGGTGTGCCCTACTAGGTCAAGCTTCAGATGGTGAGACGGACCAAAATGTGTGAAACACTAAATGGATGTCTTCCGGAGGTATGCCAGGAATGTGGACATCTAAAGGCTGATCAATGCATCAATTAGCGCGCGCTGCGGGTGTCTGCCACCAATTTTCCAGCCTAAGTGAACAAATGTGGATGAAGTAAAGTTTCATGTATCAGGATGAAGGAGATGAGATAAGATACAATAAGGCGAGATAAAATACTTATAACGTCGTCTCTGCAGCAGGAAATTAAGTTATAAACAGAATAACTGGAGATGAAAAATAAAACATTTATAGTAGCTATTATCTAAAGAGAATTGTTTCTATGACGAAGTGAAAAAACACAGTCATCTGTAACTGGAGACCAATGTTTTCATTAGAAACCAGCAAAACTGCATTACAGTGGTACAATTCAATTTTCAGGAGCAACCGTTGGCCCTTGACTCTGTTATTTATTGGTTTATTGCTGGTGTTGCATATTTGCGAGGGTTTTCCAACAGGCTATTTGTTTTGCTTTCAGCCCACCCATTATGTTGGCATTCTCATATAACTCTCACTGCCCTATATACCAGCCTTCAGCTCCTACCAGCCCGCCAGTCTCTGGAATCCTAACCATAACCTTCGCCGCCTTTTTTCCCCCCTCCTTGAAACCAAGCAGTGAGGTCTCCTTTGTATCTTTTAAGAACACATTGTAGGTGGTTGTGGCCCGGTGGTGTTTATTTGACTTGGTTTGCTCTGTAAAAGCAGAGGCTATGAAGGATGACCTTGTGTCAACCCTCGAGCCTGCTGAAGATTGCACCCCGCTGGGGTTTCACTCCTCTGTCTCGTCCCACGGGGAGCCGGGTGTCTTCACAAACACTGTTCCCCCCCCCGAGGTCCCTTATAGGCCCGCGGCCATGATGTAACTCCTGGGAAAGTTAGGTGGGCAGATATTTAAAGACCTTTTGGTGATGTTGTTCCCAGCCCATTGATTCTGTCATTCACAGGCCTAGCCTGACTCCGCTGTGTCTGGGACATCCGATAGGGGCGGTGCGGCCCCGAAATCTGGGGCAGCATGCCGTGTAAGCCCCTCACAAAGCCCCATAGAAAGGGTCCTGAAAGAGAACACCTCGGTGAGGATTAGCCCCCTGTGCCTCCCTCTTCTAACATTCTTTTCATCTCATCTCCCACAATCAGAGGGTAATGACATAATCACTCTTAAGACGCAGTGTTATGCCAGATAGTGTCTTTGCCAAACATTGTCACCTCTGATGAGAACCTGAGCTTTAAGCTTGACATCTGTGGAAGTGGTTGTATTCAAGGTTGCATTTGTTGGTGCCACCCTATCCGGGTTTCTGTTCAAGAAAAAAAAGCATGCCACACACCATGAAAAGTGGTAAACTTGCTTTCCTTGGGTAGTTTGTAAGTTTATCCTATTACACATCTGTTAGGTCCCAGAGAAAACAACGCGTCCATTGGAGCCATCTTGGCAAGAAATTTGTGTTCTCAAACAAGCCAAACATTTACGCTCCACATTTACATGTTTTTCCCCTTGTGCCCAGTGGAAACAGTGGAAAGAGTTCTTATGATGGCATTCGCTTTCTATCTGACCATTCCCGTGTGTGGGCTGCTGGCAGCGTGCACTCGTACACTGCATTCCTCGGGAGATTTTCCATTTGAAAGTGATCACAATAGTGAGGTGTGGAGTTGTGCTGTGAGTTTTTTTTTTTTTTTTTTAAATGAGATGATAATCTCTGTGAACCATCACGTTGTACAATTTTGGAGCAATATGTCAAAGGTGCATGTGTGTAAGCCTTATTGCTCTCCTCTCTAAAGAGGAGAGGAATCTGTCATTGTTGAGAGCAGTGAGGGATCTGTGATGGCTGTAATTGAGGGAGTCAAGTCAAACATCACGCCTGGCGTGTTGAGTAATGGCTGGGTTTAGCCCGAGGCGAGGGTTTTTGTTTCCTCTCTCTCATCCCCAGTGATGATTAATGCAGCAGTGTGTGGGACCTTTTGGATCAACCATGCACATAAGAGACAAGACCGAGTCCCACAGGAAACAGCGCCACTGTGAGAGCACACACCTCTCATACACTACTGATAACTACCTATAGTCTGCGTTGCATGATAGTGAACTCTGCTTTCAACATGTCGGACGACTAAAAAGGTCATTTAACATTAAAATGAAGTCATCTGAGAGAGCGAAAAAATAAACAGATAATAAACTCCTTTGTCATTACATCTGAAATCTGTCAGTAAAATAAACCGTACAGTGTTATGTTTTCCCCACGCAGACATAGAGCGACTGTTTTATTTGGATTTAGTTTCATTAATAATAGCTTCAGATTGATGCCAGATTTATAGAAATCCTTCTAATCTTGCCTGATACTTATCATGCGCTGGTCATGTTTCTAAAACCATGATTTCAGAATTATTGCTACAGTACACTTAAAAGTACATTGGTCAGCTATGGCTTCAAATAAAAACAACTATAGTGCTGACTAGTCTACATTTTATTTTGTTATTAACAAGGATGGATTACCCTGCAAATGCATATGATGTGCAGTTGTATAAAGAAAATCACAGTAATACTGGAATTAGAGAGTGATGACACTGTTAAATATTTCAACATATCCTCATACAACGGTTCGTATGATATCTTACAAAAAGATTTAGACTTATTCCTCATTTTTCGTGTCAATTTCTCCTTGTTACATTCATACAGTCTTTTCAAAATAAACTTTGTCTTCACAGGAAACAACTTTGTTAAGTTTAGGCAACAAAACTACTTAGGTTTAGGAAAAGATCACGGTTTAGGTTAAAATAACTTCAGAAGTGGCGTAACTTAAGTACGGAAGTTACGTGTCAAATAACTCAACGTTGACGTCTGGTTTCACATGGGCTACCACATCTACCCACCGTGACCTCCTCCCTAAGCAGCGTTTGTCGATATTTATAATTACATACGAACTGATTTCATGGAATGTACACAAATTATAGTGCATTACTTATCGTAAGTATAGCTACAAATGGTGTGTGAGAACAGCCTGAATTTTTATGTTACAATTTCCAGTTCATCAGTAAAACAATATAAAAATATATAAAATATATAATAAATGCCAAAAAAAAACAATGATATTTGGTATTAAAACTACTAAGAGTAGTTTGACATTTTGGGAAATACGCTTACGAATGAAGCCACAATCAGGAGATGGTTAGCTTAGCTTAGCATAAAGACTGGAAACGGGTGGAAACAGCTAGCGTGGCTCTGTCTGAAAATAACAAAACCCGGGAGGTATATACAGTAAAAGAGTTGTAGTAACGTGTTGTTTTTATGCTTCGGTTTTTGTACGGATTAAACAAACAAAATATAACGTGTTAATTACTGAGCTTTAGAGGTGCTGCTAGACAAATTTAGTTACCTTCGGACAGAACCAGACTAGCTGTTTGCCCGTTTCCGTTTTTATGCTATGCTAAGCTAACTATCTGCTGCTAGCTTCATATTTACCATACAAACAAGAGAGTAGTACTGATCTTCTCATCCAACTCTTGGCAAGAGAGCAAATAAGTGTATTTCCCAAAAAGTTGAACTATTCCTTTTAAAATAAATGTCTTTTGGCATCTATCATATGTTTTTTTTAAAATACAAGTGTACAACGTTGTTGCAGTTTCAGTTAATACCCTGTACCCCGGTCACCGCCTATCATATTTCTCCAACCACTTATAAATTGTAACGGAACACGACAGAGGGCAAATTGGTTGCATAATAAAAGTAATAAAAGAAAAAATGCACCATTTACAGTGTGTACTTACGTAACATAATGCACAGCCACAAAGGAATCATATAAAAGAAGGAGGATCTAATGACTTCTTACCTGAAACGTTCTGCCCACACAGTCGAGCCACGGGGCAAACCTGTGTACCTGAGATGGATCTGGATCACTGGTGCTTTTCATCAGCTCATTTTACCTACCACAGGGAAAATGAGCACTCACTCCAATTTCAAAGCTATAATTCGTACACAAAACAGATGTCACACAGCGTTCAAAGTCTCTTTCAGCTTATATTGCTTTTTTATATCAAGAGGAAGCCAAGATTGTCTTGGGTGATCTCATGAGCGTAAACACAAATTTATTCACTTTCTCTCACGCATAATAAATGTATACACACCTTTTGTTGGTACAACAGTGACGTTAAAATCAGGCCGTATAGCTATATTATTGTATAATAGCTATATTTCATTTACACTTCCAAATAGTGCTCCTTCAGCATTTGTTGAACTAATAACAGCATGCTCATGGTGTGATAGAGTAATTGTGTTTTGGACACGGTGCTTGCCAATTGAGTAATAACACAGTGAGAAGAGAACAGAGTCAACATTGCATGCCTAACTGTATTTAGCTCTTCGGCGATAAATCTTCAAGGCAATCTGTTTCTGTGAAGTGCAGCGGTGGGGAACTCAGGGGTGGATGCATGGTGACTGGGATGCACGCAGGTTACCAGGATCCCCTCGTCCCACACAGCCTGGGGATCCCTGCCTCGCGGGGTGGGATCGGCCCAGCGTCGGGCCCATCCACCCATGCATGGATGACTGCACAGGGAGCAGTACGGGGATGTAAAAACAAGGGATTAAAGAAGGCTCTCCATCATCCTGTCCAACCTTAAACCTGTCTGTGCAACATATTTTATCAGCAGCAAAAAGTTTCTTGTCGTCTAGTGTGTGCGAACAGGTAGAAAAAACGATAACGCTTAAAACAAAATAAGATAAGTTCAGCTGTACACATGGAAGAATTCAGGAGCCGCCTGGATGGAGTAGAGTTTCAGTATCTGGTTGCAGCTCCAGAGACATGTTTTAACAGTTGTGTTTGTGTTTTTGGTGGCATGCTGCCCCAGGGAAATATTTTCCATTTTATTGCTTCAAATAAATTCAACCTAATTTTCCCCAAACTACATGACAAACACACTTAGAGCTGTGCACATAAAAAGAATGATCCATGCAAACCTAAAGTATTCTTTTCAGAGTAATAAAATCTCACGAGGCCTCAGTGAATGATCAACAATGATTACAACTGATCCACTAATTGATCCAAAAAACTCCAAACTCACTGTGCTGTAGGTTAATAAAAGAAACTCTGTTCACTTTTTTATTGTGTGCCATGGGTAGACAATAAAGTAGTGGAGAGTAACTAAGTATATTTACTCAAATGCTGTACTTAAGTACAATGTTGAGGTATTTGTTCTTTATTTCCATTTAATGCTACTTTATACTTAAAGTGCTCTTCATTTCAGAGGCAAATATCGTACTTACCTTAACTGTGTATTTGACAGGTAGTTACATTTTAGTAATAATTACTTTTTATTCTACAAAAATGCATATAATAAGCTTATAAAACACAATGCACTGTTACAGATTCAGCCAGTGGTTCCCAATCTTTTTCGCTCATGACCAAAAAAAAAGTAACGTCTTCTTGAGGTCCCTTGTCATGTTTCAAATGTCTATGAGCTGTTAGCAGTTCCACCAAAGAGGCATTTCTCCTCTAAACTACTCAGATTTAAATAAGTGTTCAAGCCCCAAAGAGGTAAAATTATACAATATTTCACAACAAAGCAAGTCCAAAAATGCATACAAATTTGTGTTGCAGAACTTTGTTTTTTCTTTACCCCTACCCCATTAATCATCTCATGACCCCTCAGATTTATCTTCTGACCCTTTGAAGGGACCTGACCCCCAGGTTAGGAGCCTCTGGACTAAACTACCTAACCGTATACACAGACGTTAAAGGAATAGTTTGACATTTTGGGAAATACACTTACTCGCTTTGTGGCAGAGACTTTTCAGCGAGAATACTACTCTAATATCTGTCCGTTCAATATAAGGCTCCAGCTAGCAGTCTGTTAGCTTAGCATAAAGACTGGAAACAGGGAAACGGCTATCTTTAGTTTTCATATATTTCTCTGCCAGAAAGCAAATTAGCGTATTTCCCAAAATGTTGAATTATTCCTTTAAATCTAGTTCCCTGTCGCCCAGCTATAACCGTAAAATGCACCCCCCCCCCCACACCCCCCCCCGTCGCAAAAACAACTGGAACGCTTTATGTTTTCCTGAGAGCCTAGCAACTACCAACAACACAGGACACACTGCATTTTGTTTACCACTGTTATTTTGGTTGTTTCGCCGTCTGCCATTTCCGCTCCTGGGGACAGTAACTGCAAAGAACTTACATCAATACTCTTTGGTAACTGGGGATGGCTACGGATAGCTAACGGGGAAAACAAAAGCGCTATCCTCTTCCTGTTTTGGTTGCACAATGGTTGACGTACTTCCTTTTTGCCGTAAAACGAGCCGTCATTTTCCCGGGAGATCGTACCCGGTGGCAGACAGAATAGAGTGCTGCATGGATGAAATATTTTTGTAGGCCATCCCGGAAGTTAGCATCGCCCTGGTTCCCTCGACAAAAAGCCAATGGGATTTTTCCATTGGGTTTTGGATTATTGCAGAAAATAAGCTGTGGCAAACACACGTTTATGATACTTAGACGTTTTGTTCAGCAAGATAATCTTCACAAATGAACACCACTTTTATGATTTTTGAGGCGTGAATGCAATCGCCAGAAGTAAAAAGCTAACGTTGGGCTATACACGAACTACACCACGTACACCACGGTCGCATGAGCGACACGAGTCTGTAAAGGCAGACGTGTTGTCGTGATGACGTTTTGTACTCTCATTTAGCCACTTGTTAGCGACCGAACTAGTGGGATGTATATGGACATACTTTCTATCGTCGAACAAAACGTTAAAATCTCTTAAGCTTGTGTTAACCACAGACCTTATTTCAGGCAAATAATTAAAAAGCCATTGAAAAAAGAACATTAACTTCCAGACGAGGGAATCAGAAGTGCAAAAATGCTAACTCATTTCCAGGTTTTGGGACTCATTCCTGTAGCACTCTATTACATGGGGAACCAATCTAAACGCCGATGGTGTCATTACTCTATAGCCATTGCATTGTACAATCAACATTTATAGAAGTTTTTTGCTTTAACTTAAGTACATTTTGCTGATTATACTTCTTTACTTTTACTCATGTAAAACTTTGAATTCCAAGCTTTTACTTGTAATGGAGTATCCTTACATTGTTGTGTTGGCACGTATACTTCCAAACCCTGGACACAATGCGTCCCATTCTTGGCCTCAGTAATGTGTCATGATTTAGAGCCCCATCAACGAGGATAAACACTGTCTAGAAGATTTAAAGTTTCTCACCTTTAGACAGAATACCTGACACATTCTCTCGGTCTGTGCTGGAAAAAGCGTGCGCTCACACCTGCTGACAGACGAGGCCACTTTGAGGCACTCACACATCAGCGGTGATCAAAGCCAGAGCCCTGGTGTTCTTCATCAGCTCTCAGACTGATACCTGGATCTGCTCCCTCCCCACTTTGTTCACCAGTTGTACGTGCTGATACAGAGCTATGCGAGGGAATCCGTAGTTTACTTTACGCCGCAGTCAAAAGCAGCGAGTGAGAGATTGAACGCTTCTGACAGATCTTTCAGTGTCATCAAGCAATATGGTTTTCATGTCTGCTGCATGTGTGGAGTCTTTGATGTTCTCAGTCGAGACAGAGACTCACCTGCTTACAATGAATCAGATTTTCTTTTGGCAAGTTGTGTGAGCCATCCCAGCTGTCACTATATAGTGTATGTTACGCTCTGACAGTGCACATGCTTAAAATAAAAACACAATCTGTTTCATGGAAAGAGTTGAGCATTCCTTAAGCTGATGATTAGATTATTTATACAGTGATTTGCTGTTATTTTTCAGCTCAGAAATGAAGGTAATAATTACCTTGGTCATAGCCTTTCTTCCTTGAGCACAGAAAATCCTCGAGGGCAAGGTTTTAATGGTTTAATTACAATGGCGTGTGTTAAAGAGGATAACAAGCTCAGAGTACGGCTGATTTCCTGGCAATGATATGCGTCTTTTTTTTATTATTATGTAGGGAATGGCTAAGATGTGTAATTATAAGTCACATGTGTGGGCCAACTTGCACTGTTTCATATCCCTGGAAAAGCAAGACGATGATCTATGACACTGATGTAAACACAAGAACAAATGTGGAGCTTCGACTTTTCTCAGAATTAGCACCCACTGGCTCTCATAATTGGGTGGGTGTCTTTTATATCATACTGAGCTGTCTGAGGTGATGATTCACAGTTTTACAATCAATCCCAGTGGAAATATACTCAAACTGCCACAGGCAGGGAATACCAGTACAACCCCAGCACCACCGCAGCCCCCAGTCGTCAACATGTTAATATTTGTTTGTATCTTACAGGATTGGTATGTTAAAGGAATAATTTGACATTTTGAAAAAAGTCATGTTTGTTCAGTAAATACAAAGCTACAGCCAGCAGCTGGTTAGCTTAGCACAAAGACTGGAAACAGGGGGAAGCAGCTAATCACGCTCTGTCCAAAGGTAACAAAATTTAAATGCACCTCTAAATCTCACTAATTAACATGTTATATCTTGTTTGTTTGATCCGTACAAAAACCAAAGTGTAAAAACAATGTTTTGATTTTACTGGAGGTTATTGCCAGCTTTCAAGTCATCTGACAACTCAACACGGTTTTATGATTACAGAGCTGGTTGTGTGAGCAATAGAAATAAAGAACATTGACAATATAACTCTATTATATTTGAGTTTACATTGAAAAACGGTCTTTGGCTGATGTGAGGCATCCGTGTTGGCTTGATTTTCAGGCACTTCCGTGTTATTAAGTGCCAGACCGGATATATCCAAGCTTTCCCAGTCGTAATTATGACTTGGATGTAGACATAAGCTCCGGGAAGTCACTACTCCTAGCCAAGAAATAGTCCCAAACATAACCCTCGTAAAACCACAACGTGTTCTTTTTACACTTCAGTTTTTGTACAGATTTAACAAATAAATACAGTTCAGTGAGCTTTAGAGGTGCTGGTAGGCAGATTTTGTTACCTATAACAGAGCCAGGCTAGCTGCCCCCCCTCCAGTCTTTATGCTAAGCTAAGCTAACTAGCTGCTAGCTATAGCTTCATATTGAACAGACAGGTATGAGAGTGTTATCGATCTTCTCATCTAAAGCAGCTTTTAACACCATTTAGCAGCTAAAGAGCCGGATATTTTCATTAGGAGTTGGTGGAGACCAAATCAGAGCCAAAAGAGAGTGAATCTTGGACTTACATCATCAGGTTGCCAGAAAACACAACTTCAAATGAATGCAACTGTTTGCAAACAGCTTCCCCATACCAACTTGTTTCTGCTGCTCCCAAGTCGCCAAAACAGTTACAGTATTGCAAGTTGAAGTATTTCTCAAAATATCAAACTATTCCTATAATGCTTACAGCACTGGTATGTTAATGACTATGAAAAATTGACATGTCAAAGGAAAAAGCAGTTTATCCAACAGTCTCCCAGTCTTATGGAAACATTATTGAGTAGTGTAAAAGTATTCTTGTCTTGACCAAATCAGTCTTGCTTTTATCTGTTTCCAAACCTCAAAATCACAACAAAAACACAGAGCGATCCAACATGCAGCCGGCGCAGCGCCTATTAAGTTGTTTATTTTGTCTGCTGTCAGAGAGAAAAAGTCACAGAGAGAGAGAGGGAGAGGGAGAGAGAGGCTGCTGCTAATCCCAAATATAAAAAAAAATATTCCAGTATATCGAAAAGACAAACAAGGAGTAACTTTGTTGTGGTGGAACTAGAGGCAAGTCTTTAACAGTGAAGAAGGGGTCATGTTGGTTTTGTAGATAAGTGATCCGTGTCCCGCTGCCAAGCCTAAACAAATTCCATTTCAGGCAGCTCACCTCGATGGCTCGTCTTTATCTCCTCTTCTATCTCAACTGAAGGCACTTGACATTTGGGGAAGGGTTAGGGTAAGATTCAAGCTGGAATTCTTTCAGCTTCACATTTTAGCAAAATGAAAACACACCAGTTGTAGCACTGTGCATAAAAATGCTGCTTGCAGAGGTCTTCTTGGACTGTGTTTCTTATCTCCCTAACAGATCCCAGTCTGCTATACAGTAATTCATTATATATGAGTTATTTCAGATAAGAAAATCTCGCAGTAGGAAACAGACTAACCATCTTAAATCATGACTCGCCCTGGTATACATACTGTTTATACATTTGTTATCTCGTTTATTAAATTTTCCATCATTACATTACTCAAACAAGCAGTATTAATAAAAGAAGGTACTAGTATGTCTTACGGTGACGGAGAAAGTGTTGGCCATTTTGACATGTTGTTATAAACTACAGTAATTGAGGTCTGCAATCCACAGAATCTACATCACACGTACACGGGGCAGACTCATTTTTCACCAGAGTGCTCATGGAAATTTTCATGTGCTGAAAAAGAAATCAAGGTTTGTTTACATTCATCCAAGCACATTGGGCAAATGAGAACTGACGTGGCACCTGAGTGAATTATCTGGAATGAAAAAATAAGCATAAGGTGAAGTTTTCAGAGAAGAATGGCGGCTAAACTTAGATGGTACACTTTAAAAAAAAAAAGCCTCTTTTTAGGAATTGCAGTAGACTGGGCAGGAGAGACAGAAAGAAAGAGGTTTCCCTGTGTGACCTTCCTTGGTGTCTGGCACCATTTAATTGTATCTTAGGGCAAGATTTTCCAATGATGGTTTTAAAGGAAGAAATAATGACTCATTGGATTTAGTTCTGTAGGTACCCTCCTTTGCATCATGCCTCATTTGGGCAACATTATTTAGAAATAAAACATATAATTAATCTGGTAAATAGCACTTTTTAAAGGCTGTAATTATTGAACGAGAACAGTGTGGTGGCTACAGAGAAAAGTCTGCGTCTGTGAGAAATGTTCCTTGTTATTAAAATCTTCCTTTCCTATATTGAGACATGTATATACATTTTTTTTTATCCTGGTTTATTTATTTTTTTATGCAATTTGCAAAGCACTTTGTATGAAATGTACTATAGAAATAAATGCCATCACTTCACAACATCATTATTGATGATACTGTAATTTTTCTTGATATCCTTGGTTAAAGGGTGGGTCCATCTGCGTTCTGTTTTGTTTTGTTTAAGTGGAAACGCCCACTCAACTGTTGCAAAAACCAGTGACGTAGGTTACCAAAGTAAGCTAATCAAAGCTAATGGAATAATGTGAACGCTAGCACTAGCTGAGTCAAAGTTAGCTGTGCTAAGTTTGGAACTACCTGAAAGGGTTGGTTTGAATTTTTTAAAGTGGGGGTTGTATGTATACTCTTTTTCTGCTTTTGTGAATGTAGTCTGGTGCCTTTGAAGTGAGCGATATAACGGCTTCAGTTCCACGTCAGAAAGGGTTGTCTGACGGAGAGGTGAAGTGGCTGTGGACGGGAGCAGCAAAAAAATTCATTTTAACAACCTAAAAAAAATCAACGTCAGATTAAGTGTATGCTATATTTAGAATATTTTCACTGCTTTACTTGCCCTTTCTGACGGGGGACTGAAGCTGTTATATCGCAGTCTTCAAAGCCACCAGACTCCATTCACAAAAACGGTAATTTTACCACGCAGAACACATGAGTTGCTGTTCTACCGCTGCATCGATCGGTTAGTTTTTTTGTGTTATTGTGTGACTTTCGGTTCCGATCTAACATGGCGTCCACACAGCAGTACATTGCTTAGCTTCTGTGCTGGTACTCCTGTCTGCTTCTCCAAACTGGGAGCGTGCCGACCGCCGTCTAAGTTACTGTATGTAACTTTAATACACTGACTATAAGGCTGTATATATACTTTACATTTAGCAGCAGCATCATGCAGAAACTTACGTCAGGTCACATGGGAAAAAGTTTTTAGAAGGGCTTGGGAAAATAGCATTTTGACGCTAAAACATCACATACTTTCCCCAAAATTTGAATGTTCAGCTCTGAATTCATAAGGAACACCACTTGGAAGCTACAGAATTATATAAAAACCTAAAAAAAACAAAACAAAAAAAACATAATGGACCCGCCCTTTAATACTCATATTGGCCTATTAATTCATAATAAATTTTCTGTGTCTTTGTTTCTGCTGCAGATTTCTGACAACCAGCGTGTGGATCCGCTGGGATCATGGATGGACTTTGTCAAAAGACCGGTTGGCAACTTCCCTGGAAAGTGTCGCAAACGCAAACGACCCCTGGTAAACCCAGTAGATACTAGACTGTGTGTCTGTGTTTTTCAAACGATTGTACTTGTAGATAATGATTGGTACATTTCCCTATGTACTACAGTAATTGGTGAATAAGACAAACCTACATAATGACTTTCAGATCACATTTGATTCATGACAATGTTTTGTACATCTTTCCGCCACTAGCCGGGCCCACCTGGTCCCCCAGGTCCTCCTGGCCCACAGGGACCTCCTGGCTCTCCTGGAGCTGAAGTGACCCAGGACGTTCTTCTCCAGGAGTTCAAAGACATGATTAAAGGTAAAACCATGTTGATTTTCCAGCCCAGACACATTTCACTTTGTCATTCCTTAATTTTGCAGAGATAACCTACAGTTACAGGAAACATTTGGATATGCGCAATTTTATGTTCACAATATTATATTTCATCACATTATCCTGAAAGAAAAGTTTAAAAATCGATGTTAACTCACTCTGGATGTGTTTCTGTCAGAGGCTACGGAGAGGAGAGCTGCAGCATTGGACAGACAGACCAGCCCCAGCCAGTTACCTACGGCTCTCCTCACCCTGGAGGGGATGACCTCCTACCGGCGAATAGAGGAGGCTTTCCACTGCAAGCTCAAGGGACCTGTGGTGGTCGACAAGAAGACTCTGGTGGAGCTCCAGAACTTTCAGACAGTATGTTTGTTTGAAACCAAGTAAATGTTTATGAACTGGTTCAGCCGCGCTCCCTTGCATGGCTGAAAAAGAATAGTTTTGGCTAATCCTCCTCTACATGGTTACACACTTTGTTTCTGACCCATTTGCTCCCCTGTCTTAACTGTGTTTGAAAGAGCGAGTGTTTGGTAATCATCGCTTAGTTTGCATGTGGGGGAATTACGAGAGGATCATCCCCTCACTGGTAACTGGCACTGGCAAAGCGTGCACTGCCACTCTGAGACTCAGACTGGCTCTTAGGTCAAAAATATCTACTTTTTCAATTCTACACATCACTCTCTGGGCGGCGTACAAAAGGCGCTCTGTCTCTGACTTGGAATAAAGTGTGGAGAGGACTGAAATAAACACTGTTTGAAACAGCATGCTGTAGTGGAAGAACTATGCCATGTTGGGATGGGCTGACGAGGCTGGAGGAGGGAGGATTAAGCTTTGCCGAACTATTTAACATGCTAACACAGCACTATGTAAGAATAGGCGTGTTAACTATGGCTTTGGAAGGATATTTACATGTTTTTGCAGAGTCATAAGTAAAGAGAAAGAGAACGGAGGACACAAGGAGGCAGAGGATTTCAAATTAAAATGTCTTTATGGGGGGCTTAAAGCCTGGTCACACCAGAAAGTGGAACAGTGAATTTCTTCCGTACGTCTTCAGGTAATATACATGGTGACATAGTAATAACTGGCAGGGCTAGTTGGTAAACTGTAGCTGGCGAGCTAACCGCTAACATGCTAGCCAACCTGGCTTGCGTTAGTTCTCAGAAGTTCTTTCTATTTTAAGTAACGGCCACGCGCTACGAATGGGCACACCCCAGACAACGCTGCAAGCAGCAATACCAGGAGACAAGCAATCTGCCTGAACGGGCTTGCGCTCTGAATGGCCACGCCCCGAACAGGCACTGCACTAGTTTCATTCAATACAGAGTTACTAAAGGGGATAAGACGCTCTCCAAGCTAGCGAACTTGCTAATTGTCAGTTAGCAGGCTAATTATCTTACGAGCTAAGGGGACAGTTTATTAAAAAGACACATTTGCACTATAACAATCTCTGAGTGCCTCTTTTGTGGAGAACTTGGTACTCTGACAGAGGAGGGTAACAATTAAAGTGGATGTTGCGACAAAGCTAATAAGCTGTGATAGCATCCTCCATTTTGCACTCTCCGTCTCTCCATTCCCTCAACTGTTAGCTATTGATCAAAGAAATTCATTCATTCAGGGATCACCAAAGTTGAACTCGACATTAAACACAAATCCACTGATTGCAATGATTCCATTGACGTGAATTGATTTCTTTCTTCATTTTAAATGCTGATGTGACCGGGCCTTTAGGAGTGTCTGGGCTGAAGTGACCTTGAGCAAGACACTGAATACTTGCCTTCTGTTCTGTAGCTGAGCCAATTTGTACTGAGCTCCCAAAGGAGGGATGTTTAGAAGTGACCGAAGCATTATCGCTCTAAAATGTAAACATATTAATTCAATGTTTCTGTGCTTTCAGCCACCAGCTAAAGGGGCCTTCCTCAGAGGGTCGGGAATGGACCAGTCCACCGGGAGATTCACAGCTCCCATCACTGGGATCTACCAGTTCTCTGCTAATGTCCACATTGGTAAATCACAGTCACTGTCTGTTATGGGATATTACTATACATATAGCAAAGAATTAAGAGTCTAAATCAGGCACGGAACAGTCCTGAAGTAACACTTAAGACGGTTTTAATCGACTGTTCGCTAAACTTCGCCCACCTTAGTTACTGTTGCTATGCCTGTAAAGCATTCAGTTTTATCGGTCGTAGCTAGCTCAATGTGTTGGTTCAAAGCGCTGTCTCCGGCTGAGTTTTAAATGTTTCCAGCTGACTCGTTTTAAATATGCACTTGACGGCCACATTCATGATATTGTGCTAAAAGACTGAAGCTGCATGTCCCAGGCAATATCTTCACCAATTGATCATTCATTTAGATGTTATGGAAATAAAGAAACTGCATTGTTCTTGTATTACAGTGTAGCGCTAGTAAAGCCTAGTATTGTACGTATGATATGGAAAAATGAAAGATCAGACTAGTTTGTTCTAATATAACCCTGTTTGGTTGCTTAGCTTACATACTTGTTCGTATTTTCATTTTTATTGTTACAAGAGAAAAGGCTTTTAGGATGAGGACTAACCGATGTGTTTGGTAAACGTAATGCTAACTCAGGTAGCATAGAGTATAAACTTCCCCCAATCCAGAAAAGAACAGGACATGACCACTAACGTTAGCCTAAGCCTTGAACTAATGCAGTAGTAGCAGGTATATTACTGCAGGAAGCAAGCTACAGTAGTTAGCTGGATATGCAATTGCAGCTTACATTAGAGCAGATAAACACAGTTTAATCCATTCCTTACACTTTTGCTCTGGTGTTTTTGGTTTTGGAAAGGCTAAAAAAATACACCACCATCTAAACTCTTATTGGACAATCGCTGTTCAGGGGAGGGGTTTTAGTGAGCGGCCGTTTCAAGAGGAATGAATATTTGTGAGCGATGCGTGAGTCAGTATCTTCATGTGATTGTGAACATTTTTCCTCCTTACAGACCACAATGAGGTGAAGAGGAGTAAGAGTCAACTCAAGGCCCGGGACAATGTTCGGGTGCTGATCTGCATTGAATCGCTCTGCCACAGATACACGTAGGTATTCTATATTCTGCACACTAGTATCCCAGTTTTGAGTCTTATCCTGGTTTTGATTTTATTACGGATTTGATGTTTACATGGAACATGATAAACCTGGTTATTCCTGAATATAACAGTATCAGGTTTCTGATCATCTGTGTGCATTTCTGTCTTGGGACTCCTGGTTTCTATTGGAGAACTCCAGGTAGCATATCCAGGCTTTCAAATCCGGGAGAAGGCCTTAACCAGGTTTCTGAAACATAACCGGAAACTCCAAGAACCTGATAATAACCAGAATACTAGTGCGCATGTAAACACCATCATCTCTACTTGACACTCTTTGTTACCTCAACAGATTGTATCCATGTGGTTTTCATTTGTTATGGCTAAAACACATGCTGGTCACTCATACCACCAATAAAAGTTAATAAAATTGATCTTGGGAAGTAACTAATCTGACCACAACAACCACACTTCGCATTCTTGACGTTCTTGTTTGGACACATTGTTTACTTTCCCTGTGTAACAGTGGTATTTTATTGGTGTTTAATGCTGCCTTAACTGTCACCAGAATTTATGAGCTGTTAAAGGTGTTGTCTGTTACAGTTTGTGTGGAACCAGTTTGGCATTTCCTGTATAAAAGCAGAGCAGGTCTCTTAAAGGAAATGTCCTCTCACTTGGAGCTCTCGTCCCTGTCGCCTAACTAATCTTTATAGACTCACCTTTGACACTTCAGCTAGCCTGTTATATGCAGCAGCACAGCAGTGAAATGCCCTTGTTTGGGACGTGGTAGACAGATAATGAAGTATTTGATGCAGCGTTTCTACATGGCGAAAACAAATCCAGTTGTGGAAGGTTCCGAGTTCCTTCCAATATTTCAAAATTTCTATTTACATAAAGTGCAGAAAAGAATTGCTCCCTAAAGTCTCCCCCGGACTGTGCAGAGCTCCACAGCCTCCCCTCTAGCTTGGTACAATGAGGGGAACGTATAAATAATATTATTATGATGGGTTACCTAACCCAAAAGAGTCCTTGGCTTTAGCTTTTTTTCGAGCCAAAGCCCCAGTCAGTCTCGCCCTCCCACACATGAAAATGCAGAGAATGCGAAATGAGGCTCATTGTGATGGCAGTTGGAGTGAAGACAAACATGATTGATTTGCCATAAAAATGTAGCATTTTCCACTTAACAGGAGCCAGTGCTCTCACTGTGTGGTTAAGGCCTGCAGCGATGTTACAACCATCTATAGACTACAGACTCTTAGGGCACTGAGTTGTGAAAGAAAAAGTTTGACATTTTGGGAAATGAGCTTATTCTCTTTCTAGCTGAGTTAGATGAGAAGATTGATACCACTGTCATGATTGTACGCTTTATATGAAGCTACCAACTGCACCTATTTAGCTTGAGGCTGGCCCACACTAAAAGATTTTTCAAATCTTAACAGATGTTGACAATGTGAGAGACCCCATACAACGACATGTAATGTTAAACTTTAATAGTTTTGTTCCTGTTATGTGTGGTGAGCAACGATTGGATCGATGGATGAAGTCATGGAGACATGTTAAATAAACACTTGTGGTGTTGCCACAAACCAACAAGTTGGTCCTCCATTTCTGAGGTCCATCTTACTACTACTTTATGCTTCACGTTTTGCATTAGCCGCAGCCGCCATGACTCCGGTGGTTGTCCTTTCAATTCAGTCAGCTTGGTTCTCAATTAGCTACCGTTCTTTCCAACGTGACTGCATCATCGGCTGTCCTCGGGGTTCACCACACGCAACAGGATATCCGATCGTAAATATTGAACATGTTTAATATTTACGATTTGGGGGCCGAATGGGAGATGTAAGAAACGCTCTTAATATGCCTCACACCACAGGAATATCTGGAATGATAATCTTTAGAACCATCAAAAAATCAGGGCATTGCTGACGATTGTCGGGAGGGGGGAATCGGGCCCAAAATCGTCTTGATTCTCGTGTAGTGTGTACCCGGCATTAGCATTAAGACTGGAAACAGGAGGAGGCAGCTAGCGTGGCTCTGTCCAAATGTAACAAAATCCCACAGGGTTATATGTTGTAAAAGTGTTGTTTTTATAGTTTGTTTTTCATACGAATTAAACAAACGAGATATAAAGTGTTTATTAGTGAGGTTTAGGTGCTGGTACGCAGATTTAGACTTAGCCAGGCTAGCTGTTTCCCCCTTTTTCCTATCTTTGTGCTAAGCTAATTTGGCCAGCTGCTGGTGTTAGCTTCGTATTCGTATACTGTATATACATGAGAGTGGTATCAATATTCTTCTCATCTAACTCTCGGTAAGAAAGCAAACATTTCTCAAAATATCAAACGACCCCTCTAAAATAAGGCATTTTGCACTTTAACAAGGTCTTAAAGAATGCAAATTTGACACAAATTGTTGAAAACCATATTTATTCAGAAATTTCCCATTTTTTTATAAATATGATTGCAGCTCACTGGAGATGATTGTTGGATTAGAAAGTAACAGCAAGATATTCACTGTCAGCGTGCAGGGGCTGCTGGAGCTACAGGTGAGCAGCACACAAACATTAAATATCTGTATTTGTGCAAAATCTTTCCTGCATAAATGTTGTGTATTTTCCTCTTCAGGCTGGGCAGTACACCTCCATATTTGTGGATAACGCAGCAGGCGCCTCCATCACAATACAGAACGGTTCAGATTTTATGGGCATGCTGCTTGGTGTATAGCCTCACAACATGAACAGGGCATCATCGAAGCTATCCACTGCTGCCGTTTTCTTTCTAAGTTTTATTTTTCAACGGACTGCTTAAGAGCACCATCACACAGTACCAAACCACAGGGGAGGTTTGAAGGAAGGAAGTGAGGCTGACATGGACTTGACTGCTTGTCAGATGGTGAAAGGACAGTGTGAAGAACTCAAGGACTGAGTTTGTTTTTCACAGTGCATCACTGCCACTTCCCTGAGGAACTTGGATGCCTGTTGCTTCACCAATAAAATAAAATAAAGCAGTGAATATGTCTGTTACAGTATATTTTTCGTGGTTGTTGAAGACCTTTGCGGTAAACCAAAAATATCAATTTTTAATGTTCTCTGGATAGATGTTGGAAGAGCTAGGGAACACGAGAAAGTACATTTGTGCATTTAATGTATATTGACATGTTAATGTTTTTTTTGTCTACATGATCTATTATGTACACACTCATGAACTATAGCTATATTTTATCATGGATTAAATCTCACATTTATATATGTTATATGGTACATAGACTGTGAGTACACTGGACAATGGAAACATGCTCAATAGACAGAATAAGGCCTCACATGATCTTATCCTTTATATGTAATTGCATGTTTTGTAACATAACTATAGAGTGCTACAGGAATTAGTCCTAAAACCTGGAAATGTGTTAGAATTTTTCCATTTCTGGTTCCCTCGTCTGGAAGTCATTGGGTTTTTTGAATGGGTTTTTAGTTAGATGCCTGAAATAAGGTCTGTGGTTAACACAAAATGTTGACGTTTTGTTTGATATAAAATTGGTAATCAGTAAATATCCAACTCATGAATTTTGAAACTTTTATGTGTCTTAAAAAAGGCGGTTGCTCACAAGTGGCTAAATGACACATCCGATATAGCCTAGCGATAAAGTTAGCTTTTTCTTCTGCCGATTGCATTCACGCTTCAAAAATCATAAAAGTAGTGTTCACTTGTGAAGATTATCTTGCTGAACAAAACATGTAAGTATCATAAACGTTTGTTTGCCACAGAGCATATTTTCTGCAATAATCCAAAACCCAAGGGAAAAATCCCATTGTTTTTTGTCGAGGGAACCAGTGTGATGCTAACTTCCTGACCCTTGACCTACAAAAATATGTCATCCCTGCACCACTCTATTACTGCATTTTTAGCCATGCTAGCGGCGCGGCAATCTCGGACGTTCGGTCCTCTATTTTGGTTCGGACCAAAATCTCTCAAATATTTGATGGATTCCCATGACATTTGCCACATTTGTGGTTTTGAGTGAAATATCACAACTATTGGATGGATTGGCATGGAATTTGGTACACACATTCATGTTGAATAATTGTTACTAATGCTAGCATGCTAATACACTAAACTAAGATGGTGAACATTATACCTGCTAAACATCAGAATGTTAGCATTGCCATTGTGAGCATGTTAGCATGCTGCTGTTAGCATTTAAGAACTGTTGTGCCGGCAGTACAGTCTTATAGAACCGCTAGCATGGCTGTAGACTAGCATGGCTGTAGACTAGCATGGCGTATTCACATTACAATGGAAAAACAACGGTCTTGCGTTCTGTGTTGTTCTGTGCTGAATTTACCATTCCGGGTCTCCTAGTGGCGCCGTACCAAATGGCACCACCTTAACTTCAATGCCAGTGTCGCTAGCAGTAGATCGCTACATTTCAGAGGCTCAGTCTTTTTGTAACAAAATCTTGCAGCTGCATGTGCATGCTGATATTTCGCCAAGCAAATATCTGTTTTGTCTGGTCTCGATTTGATGCCAACTTTATTATTTTACACTTCTGGAAATTCAAAGACACAAGTAATTGGTTTTCCATCCATCTTTCAGTTCAAGCAGTGGTCAACAGCGATTGGCTGCGCTCACAGATGTCTGTGTAGCTCAGGTCAAAGTTCAACAAATTTGAACTTTCCGCACACCACGGGCATCCTCACAGAGCCGTCACAACACGCCACAATAATGGAGAAGGAGCGTGCAAAAGCTGTTTTTCTGCGATAATGTGAATACGCCGTCAGTCTTTAAATGTGTCAGACAAATTGACCTTTTGACTAAGAGAGCTGCAAGAGAACGTTTTCTTAACTTTAAGATTATTTTTACAGTCTATTTTGTGTTATCATTTATCATCTGTTTATTTTTTACCATATTTTATTATTTTCTTGGCATATAGATGTTTGTAATTTATATTAACTAATACACCAGTAACATTGGAAAGCAATGAAATTTGATATGGTATTTATGTTTGAGAAAATGTGTGAATTACTTGTTGATTGACACTCTCGTGGACTCTCGTGAAACCACAGATCATCGCAAGAATAAAATTATATCTTTTTGCTATTTTTTTTTTACCCATACTATGCTGTAATTTGAAATTAAACTTTTTAAAATGTTTCCATTTGGTATCTCTGCACATAATAAGGATTGTAAAAATGATGCTTATTCATTTAAAGGGGACCTGTTATGCTTTTGTGCTTTTCCCCCTTTCCTTCAGTGTGTTATATAGTTTTTTTGTGCATGTAAAAGGTCTGCAAAGTTACAAAGTCCAAAGTCCACACCAAAGGGAGTTACTCTCCCCCACAGAAACACTGCTCCTGAACTGCCTTAAACGCCTTGCTTAAAGTCCCGCCTTTTCTTCTGTAACGTGGTGATGTCACCAAGTAACACATTTGCATAGTTTAGCACACACTCAAACAAAGCTAGTTAGAGCGGAGCTGGAGTGGAGTCCAAAGAGTTTAGTTCGGTTGACCAATCACAACAGAGTGGGCCAGCTGACCAATCAGAGCAGACCGGGCTTTTCGGAGGGGGGGGGGGAGGGCGTTTCAAACAGGGTGAAAAGAGGTGCTGCAGCACAACCGGTATGAGAAAATTAAAGCGTTTTTTTAATTAAAGCATGTAAAAATGTTCTAGTAGAAACCCCAAATATGTATGAACCTAAAAATAAAAGCATAATAGATCCTCTTTAAACTCTTTGTTTTCTTTTGCTCAGGGGAGGTAATCTAAATTGTTTTGAATTGCTCAGATCAGAATTTCTTTTTTTCCCCAGTATCTCAGATTTATTTATGAAAACGTCCTCTGGAGTTCAACAACACTTAACATTTCTCTGTGGCATCATTTGAATTGCAAAATACCCGGAATACCTCAAATACCTTTGCAAACACTGGCAGGCTGCCAAGTGAATTCATGACTACCTTTAAAATATTACTAAAACATCTTGGTGTTTGAAATGAGACCTCTGTATGTCATTCAAGATCATGTGTCCAGGGAACTAAATCGATATTACCTTCATTCCAGGCTGTTTTGTATTATATATTTCTCAAGTTTCCACTTTAATTAAAACTGAATAGCTGTTGTCCATCACAACGTACTGCAGTCCAGTAAATGGGGCTTTATTGCTACTCTTTGGAGATTATTAGAAAATCTTTAATATCACTATATTGTTTCTTGGGTGGTCTCACAAAGCACTAATAAGAAGGACTTTATTGCACAAATGCTTGTCCAGCCAGTAAAATGAGCTTGTTAGCATCATTGCATGAATGCCTTATAATAGAGGCTTCTCATGGAAGCATTGCTGAGATGCCAAGTGTCACATACTGTACCCAAGAACCAACCACAAGAACGTCGCACCCACGTGCTATTTCAGCCACCTACTGTAGCACACATTTCAGACGGGATTCGGCTGCTTTCTGAAAAGCCAAAATTTGGAAAACAAACATTGCTTTTTTTATTTTCAAATGAACTGCCAAACACTTTTAGGTACCAGTTAATATGTGTTCTTATTTCCCCACAGCTTAGTTTTCACATAAACTACCAGTCAAGAGAAATGTTTTGAAAGTGACAAATGAAAATAAAGATGTTGAAAATAGCTGAGCCAGAATTTATAGTGTATATTGGGTGAGTGGGATTTCTAAAGCATATTCACTTTCCCTTTTTTTCATAAGCTGCAGTCTTTCAACATGTTTAACAGTGCAGGGATGACAGACGATACACGTTTACATAATATTTGCCTTTTCATTGCTCAAGAAGCAGGAGAATGGCACACACTTGTGAGTTTTGATTGTCTTATGTTTTTTTCTTTCCAAAATGTGTTTAATGACAGCTATGTGAGCATGCCGTAACGCATTCGCTGCCCTGCAGTGGAACACGGAGCCTGCCAAAGTGGTTGCGAAACCACCCTGCGCCACGACTCTGACAGGAATTTCCCATCGCCCCATTATCAGCATCAGACAAGCTGAGTGATTGCAATTACATCTGCCGAAATGCTAAGAGCAACTGCCTTTTCTCTTTTCCTTCGGAGAAGTGAGCTATTATGAATGGCCCCATTGTGGATCTGTGAGGTTTCTGTCTGCCCAGTAAACCAACATAGTTGTGCTGTGTAGCTTTAATGAGGCCTTAATTATGAGATTCCTCTACCTTAGTGACTCATTGGGTGACGGCTTTAAGCAAATCCCCCTGTGTACAGGCGTCCCTAAGACAAAGGGAGACTAAATGTGACATTTTTAATACCTTATGCTTTGTTTACAAACTCAAAAGTCATATAAAGCAGGGAAGCCAATCCAAATAATTTCTCTTTATTATTAAAAGTGCTCTCCAAAGTCTCCAAACACACACAATCCAGCATGGTTATGAAAGGTGACCATAGTTGGAGCCCAAAAATGAGGAGGATGTGACATTTTGGCGAGAAGCCAGCCACCGGCCCGGACCCAAAGCATTCTGTCTTTCTTCTCTGTTTGTCAGCACTTCCAAACATGGCTACCTGCAGAGAGGAACAGACAGTGAGACTCTCTCTTAGGGATGCCAGGCACCTGTATATTATGTTTTTAGCATGCCTCGGATTTTTTCACAGCAGCCTAAGTTACTCCAGACAGAGCCGAGCAGTCCAAGTCCTGCTGATACCGAGGCGGCCCTAAACAAACCTGTTGCTGTGATACCATCCCAAGTGGAGAGGAAGATGAAAGATAAATGTGATGCAGTGGAGCTCATTACTTGCTGTTTTTCACACCAAGATTAATGTATTTGTGTATTTGGGTACCACTTTCTAATAAGGCACCTTTTATACAGGGTTTATAACTGCTATTAATGACCTTACTAATGTTAAATAAATACTAATGTTTTATAGATCTGTTATGAGTAGGGTAGTCAATCGATAAACATATTTGATCGCGATTAATCGCATGATTGTCCATGACTAATTGCGATTAATCGCAAATTAATTCCACATTTCTTATCTGTTCAAAATGTAACTTAAAGGGAGATTTGTCAAGTATTTAATACTCTTATCAACATGGGAGTGGGCAAATATGCTTGCTTTATGCAAATGTATTTATATATTTATTATTATAAATCAATTAACAACACAAAAAATTACAAATACTGTCCAGAAACCCTCACAGGTACTTCATTTAGCATAAAATCATATGCTCAAATCATAACATGGCAAACTGAAGCCCAACAGGCAACAACAGCTGTCAGTGTGTCAGTGTGCTGACTTGACTATGACTTGCCCCATACTTCATGTGATTATCATGAAGTGGGCATGTCTGTAAAGGGGAGACTCGTAGGTACCCATAGAACCCATTTTCATTCACATATCTTGAGGTCAGAGGTCAAGGGACCCCTTTGAAAATGGCCATGACAGTTTTCCTCACTGTCCTCATTTATCCCTCTTTGCGACAAGCTAGTATGACAGCGTTAAAACTGAGCCTGCTACACCCTCCGAAAGATCGATTGCGTTAAAGCGTTAAAGAAATTAGTGCCGTTAAAACGATTTTGCGTTAATGCGTTGTCGCGTTAACTTTGACTGCCCTAGTTATGAGACATTAATAAGAACAGCTTTTGGGTTTCCAGGTTGTGTATAATCCTCCTTCAATCAATATTTTTATGTTGGATAATGGATCACAGAAGTATGTGAAAGGAGTCACTCGTAGTGATGAACCTATCACCTTCAGCTCTATTGAGCTTTATAGCATTTTTCATGTCATTATTTTGTTTTTTTCTGGATGGCAACTTTACTGTTTTGGCTCACTCAAATCACTCTCTTATAGGCCTAGTCGTTTTGCAGCTGTTTTTAGCAAAAAATCATCTAAAAACCAACTGCACACTACCTACTCAGCACTAGAAGGCAGAAAGACACAGTGAGCGACTAGCTGTTGAACATAGTGGAGACTAAAGCAGCTAAAGAGCCAGATTTTTCCTTCAGGAGTTGGTAGAGACCAAACACAGAGCTAAAAGGAGAGTGAATATTGGACTTCCATTCATCAGATGTCCAGAAACAAGACTCCAAATTCATTATAATGTTGCTTTGTAACTGCTGGATGTGTAAATAGTCAACTGTTAGTTATTAAGTTCGCCATAACAACTTAAAAGGTGAAAATATCAGTGTGGGTGTTCACAGCTAGTTTCTGGTGCCTCCAAGTGGTCAACCTTTACACTAACTGCAAACTTGATGGATAACTGTAACAAACATTTATCAATGATTTAACATTTAAAACTGGCAGACATGATGACTTATTAGAAAGTGGTTGACATGTGACCCTGTGTTAATGATCTACTACTACATTTATGACTGCAGTGTGAGGAGGAGGATTTTCCACAACCTGGCAACCAAAAAAGCAGTTATTCATAATGGCTTAAACTGACGCAGAATGATTTATTAAACATTAACAAATTCACTAATTACAGCTTATCCCTTTATTAGGAAGTGGTACTGTTATCCCGTTCTTACCTTTATTGACTTACTGTAGGCTAGGCCTACTTATAACCCTTTACTTCATCCTATTGAGAGGCTTTACCGCGTATAGGCAGTGTGCAAAATGTACCTCAGTGTACCTTCACAAAGAAACTTTTATCATGAACACAGCCTTTGAAAAACAGTTGGAAATTTGAAGGCTACAAGGGTTATTTTGGTATTTTTCAACCTGGACCCTATTTTCCCACTGTTTCGTGTCTAACTGACTAACAACAATTTCTGAAATTGGCCCAGTATTGGGGGATAACGCTGCAGCTGCTCACAGGCTGCAATATGGTGCTATTGGAGCAAGCTTGCACCATTTACGTCCACTAAAAGTGCTTGTTTTTGCCATGACAGGCTCTGATTATCATTATAAGTGTTGAACATGATGGAAAGCATTTCCCTCAAGGAGAAGTCTCGTTCTGAAATCTCGCAAGATGACGTGTTACCGGAAGACAACTGTGTTCTCTTCATACATCCCTGTGGAATAGAGGACTACATCCATGGTGGGAACTAGTGTGCCAGCTGGGCAGAGTTTGTTGTGTTGTATAGAAGGCGGAGCTTAAGATGAATATTTAGATGATTTCGACAATGTGGATGAGGTTTTTGAATTTGAATATATCGCCTGACACTTGTATTTATTTGAGCCAGAGTAAACGGATATTCAGATTTCACAAGAAGGCTGGTACTTGAGCTGGACTTGGACACAAGAACAAACAGACCGGATCAAGCGAAGAGGTAAGAATAATGTTTTATTTCACTATAATGTTAGGTCCCTTTCCATAATGCTGTCAGAAACGTATAATAACAATCTGAGCCTGTAAGTGTCAAAAGCAAGCACTTTCAGCTCCATTCTGGACCAATTTCAAAATTGTTGTCTCCATTTGTCACTTAGACACAAAAACTTGGGAAAATAGGGTCCAGGTTGAACTCTGCTAAGCTAGGCTAGTTAGCTTTTAGCTGGATTAGTTCACTATTTTACTTTTTTTTCTCCATTATGATTAGATTTTTCTACTGAATTATTTATTGGTGAATTATCAAGATGTTGCAGCATCAAAACAAAATTAAATTAAAGGACAGAGGCAGGACAAAGTGGGTAAATTAGCTTTAGCTCAAGTTAGCTGTGGCTATCTTATACAGCTAGCCTTGGCTAGCTGAAGTGCAGTCACTGCGGTTTGATTTAGCGTTTTATACTATTTTTTTTCTGAACATTTCACATTTATATCATTTTTATATGGTAGAATAGATGTCAAATTGTCAGATTCTCGTCTTAAATCAATTTTGACCAAATGTGTTACTGTCTTTTGGCTTTATAGGGCAGAACTGTGGTGTACCTGCTACCTGCTAATAGGACTTATAGCTCAGGTACAGCTACTGTTGGTGTGTGATTCACAGTGGTGGTAAAGTAATGAAGTACCTTTACTATAGTACAGTACTTAGGTACAATTTCGAGGTACTTGTACTTTACTTGAGTATTTCCATTTTATGCTATTTTATACTTGTACACCACTACAATTCAGAGGCAAAATAATATTGTACTTTTTACCCCACTACATTTATTTGATAACTTTACTATCGTTACTTTGTAGAGTCAGATTTATAATACAGAATATAGCCTAATCAACAAATAAACTATGATGTATTATTATCGATAATTTAGATAAAAAATTATAGATCCGTTAGTGAAATACCCAAGCTACCTGGCAGGAGGCCTATATATTGTAAAAAAAATAATAAGCCCCACCTTTACCTGCTGCAACATTAAACGATAAACACATTAATGCATCAATAGCCTTCTTATAATTCATCAAGATAATATACATTATTCTGAAATTGTTTGTGTTCGGTCTCTAACATTTTGCATAAAGAGTACTTTTTTACTTTTTGTAACTTAAATATATTTTGATGCTAATACTACTGTACTTTTGCTTAATTAAGTAGTATTTTGAATGCAGGGCTTTTACTTGTAACAGAGTATTTCTACACTGTGGTATTGCTACTTTTTTTTTAGTACTGTAAAAGATCTGAGTGCCTCTTCCACAACTGGCTGTATTTCATCACTCAGCTTGTTATCTCATTGATTTGTCACTGAGATTTAAATGGAAAGAGACAGATTTTAATTTACATTTAATTGTTCCTGTGTTTTTGTTTCCGCCTCTACATGATTTGTTGTTTGGCTCAGAAACTTACTTTATTAAGAAGAAGAGAAGAAACTGAAACACAGATCATGTCTTTATACAATCTGCAGGACATTATCCTGATATAGCCTACCTGTGCAAATTGAGTGCCATGACCGCTTTTCTGTAGCCGACGCAAACTGAATATGTCATGTCTTCCTCTGAATTATCTTGTATTAATGGTGTCTTGGTGGTTTCAAAATCAGACAGCAGCTATGTAAGTATTTTCAGCGATTTAGTTCTCAAATTTCGGCTGTCAAGTGCAATTGAGGCTTCCCTCAGTCATGCATGGCCCCTAAAAAGGTTTTTGTCTCTCTCATGTCTCTGTCATGTCTACATCTCTGCACCTTTACAGGTTCACTCAGCAACCTCTGGTGCAATTACACAAAAAGTTATATGAGGACAAGGGACACATTAGAAACACTGGTCCAGCTTGACATCCACGCACACACACACCTCAAAGCATGGACAGGCAGCAGGAAAGAGTCTGGTGTAGTTGGAGTGGAGACGGTGGGTTTTAATGACACAGTATCTCTCAGAACGCCGTTCCCATAATTACGCTCTGTCTGACGTGGATCTGTCATTGGCTTTGATTGTTTGTCCTGATGCCCACCTCCTCGGGGAGAAAAGTGTCTGAGTGTAGAGGGGAGGGAGGGTTAGGTGGATGTTTGGATCCTCTCGAGCTGGACAGGTTGCATTCAGGAGCCCATGGGAGGCCCAAACTGGAGCCATTGGTGAGATTGGTATCGTGTTAATGGCTCCACAGGCTCCAAGATACATAGCAGCAAAACCATAAGAGGCACTGGAATGTGGAGCTCCCTTGAATTATTGTCATAATTAGGGACAATTGCACACGCAGACCCAAGACCTATTGTGCTCATTTGGAACCTGCTTTGTCTGACTTATATCATGCCTCTCTGCACTGCTTGTGTTTGTGTGTGTTAAAGGAATAGTTTGACATTTTGGGATATTAGATCTTTTTGCCGACAGTCAGATGAGAAGATTGATACCAGTCTTAGGTCTGTGCCTTTAATATGAGGCTACAGCCAGGCGATAGTTAGCTAATAGCTTAGCATAAAGACTGGAAACTCCGTGCACAACCCGGTCTCACGGGAAGGCGTATACATACCAAGACATTACACGGACATTCCGCGTGTCATGAGTATGCATGTTAGTGTTTTCGCGTGTCATTTCTTAGCTGCTTTTCGCGTGTCATTTGTACGCCATGCAAATGTCCAGAGTTAAGTTAAGGCAAGGAAACCACTAACTTAGGTTCAGGCAAGAAAACTACTTAGTTAAGGTAAGGGAAAACGTCATGGTTGGGCTTAAAATAAGTAAGTATCTAAGTGAAACACGTACGGAAACAACTACGGAAAAAAAACACGTCACAAACTTCAATAAAAAACACGTGACAAACGTCACTAACGTAACTTACAAAAAAAACCCCAAAGGCCTTGAACACGGGTCTGCTGGTAAAAAGTCCGGTGGTCTTTCTTGTTTTTAATACTTTGTCACTAACTCTTACTGTAGCATTTATACGCAGATGTTTTTACATTGTAATCAGTACAGGATACATCGCGTACAAAAGACACACGGAAATCAAGAAAGGCGTACCTATTGCATGCTAAATGCCTTGCGCATTATCGTCATCTACTGTAAGTAATCCATCTACAATGGATAAGTACCTCATACAACCCCACTTCAAAACAACCAAACTATCCCTTTAGTATCCCCCATGAGCTGTTTGTCAACCTCAGATGCAACTGCTGACAGTGTAAGCGGGCCAAACTACAATAACTACTACTACTACTACTACTACCTAGATCACCTGTATGCACCTGTCCCTTTAACCACATGTAGTAGCCTATCTTTGTTGTCTCATGTACCAGATTGTGCCTCTAACTAATGTCCATCTGTTTAAACTTTTCCTCAAGCCTCCAGTTACAGCAGTGTGTTCTCAGGGTCCCTTATGCAATAGCAGTTGTTATGAAAAACATGTCAGACATCCAGTGTAATACATGCCTCCCAATATGACAGATGATTAGGCCTTAAATAGCACTATTGACACTAATAAGGGCAAATATCCCTCATTATCTTTTCCCCGAGTGATAGCAGAGGATAGAGTGGGGCGGTGCCAGTGAGGCGACTCAGGCGTGGGGGCTCCTGGGAATAAAAACAGCAGACCTGGTCATGTTGTGGGCCAGTAGTAGCTCATGTCTGAGGGTGCGGCGAGTCTGAGGTTGATGGTGTGGATAAGATAAGGTCTTGCAGTGATAAGGCTGAGGGGGCCCCAGAGTGATGAAGCAGACGGTATATTATTGGCGTCACTGCTACTTGAGAAAAACTTGTGTTTAGACCAATTACTCCAAAACTACCGCTCGTATGACGGATTTTCATCCTCTGAATTCCATCCTATTTCTTGTTCTAACTAAAGCACTTGATCTAGTCGACATTATGTTCTGGATGATAAACTTTGTTAGTGGCCTGTCTTGATCTGCTTTGCTTTGGTTTCATTCATTTTACATTTGAATAACAGAAATCAGTGTCTTCTATTAAATGGCAGTAAATCCAATTTCGGTATCATAGAGAAAGTGTCCCTAAAGGATCAATAGGCCGCTATTATTTACTATATTCATAAACAATCTTCCATCAGTCTGATCTGAGTGTAGTGCTCATCAGTGAGGGGATCACACAATTATTTATACATCAAAATCTCATGTTAATAAAATTCAGTATTCACTTCACACTTCACAGGTTCTTCGTATCGTTTGTGTAGAAATCTTTTTTCAAATTTTTACATTTTTAAAGTAAGTAGTAACTAAAAAAACTAAATGGAGTGAAGTTGAAGTAGAAAGTGGCATGGAAAGAAAATATTCAAGTAAGGTACAAGTACATCAAATTTGCACTCTTGAGCGAGTGTGACACTCATTCTACGTATGTAATTAGTTAAATAAGTGACCAAATGTAAACTTGCAGAGGAACAAACTTCATAAATAGAGGGAATCATAACTCAAAAACGTGTGAAAGCAGCAAAAATTTGTAATGGCTGTTGCTGATCTAATTTCTGTGATCGATGGGAAGCAGCATGTGAACAAGAAACAAGATTTTGTTTCATGTCATCCCTTGATAACCCTTTCCCTCTCTCGCTCTTCTTTCTAACCCATCAAATGTTGTTATCGTGTTAATGAACTGTAAACCTCAAACCTGGCCACACCCTGCCTCGCTATCATCCACCGCATCCATTCGCCCTCAGTCTTGGTGAATCCACTCTTGGGTGATGATGGTGTCTCTGCCCTTGCTTGCAGGCTCAAGGGAAGAAGCTTCGAAACCTCTCTACCCACTCCTCCCCCTGCAGCTCGACTCTCTGAAACACCTCAGTCGGTGTCAGACGAGCCCTTTCTCACTCTGCAGGGAGAGCCGGTGTGGTTTTTCATTACGCAAATCAAGACTGTCAAACGATTGTGTATATCCTGGCGGCGACTGATCCAGTAGGCTCATAAATGCCCAGGCGTCTGCCATCCATTTGTTCACATGTGTGATCTCATATATCACACTTGTCACTCCTGGGCAGCTATAATCTCCCAGAAGCTTTTAGTAGAAATCCCGCTGACAGTGTTATTTGAAATGGCCCGTGATTATTCATTATAGAGTTTACACATTTGTGGGAAAGATTAAGATGCACAGAATAACCGTAAGGACAAAAATAACCTAAGAAATAATCAAATACGTACGTGAGTCTTTCACTTTTTTTGCCTGTTGCTGAGACTGTTGCATAAAAAGCTGGTGTATTACCACCTTAAGACGCAGGGATAAAATGAGATGGCATGTGGGAAGAAACGTTCAGTATGAAAGGATAAACACAAAACAGCAGTGTACTTTCACACAGTTCGTAGACTGCAAACTATAATCTTCCAAATCCTGTCAAAATCCCGGGGATGTATGTTTCACTAGTAAATATACACACTCGCAGTATGTACCTTCTTTCTCCCACTGCTGTGTGATTAGATGCATTTGAATGAGAAAGAGCATCTCTCGATGTTTTGGCAGGGCAGTAAAACCGTTAAAGAAGTAATATTTGTGGACGTAACTCTTCGGCCTTGAGACAGGTTTACAGTCTTGTGCTGGCAGGATGGATTCCTGAAATAAACTTTCCAGACCCAGGGAGTGAAAACAACTCCCTTTCTTTTGTGAGGGAGACGAGGCTCGGCCCGATATTCATCAGTGGGGATAACCTCTGACCCCAGAATCATATGACGCTGAGTGCTGGAGATCCCTGTGCAGCCAGACAGTCTGTCTGAGACGCCATCTCTCTCTCTTCCCGACACTTTTCTCTCCCTTTCTTTCTCCTCGTCTCCCACTTTTCCTCACCTTTCCTTCTATCTCAGGGACTGTGTGAACATTGTTAGGGTGTGGAGGGGTGCTGAAAGTCCACAGACTTGTTATTAATGTTTTCTTTGGACCCTCTCCTTGTCTTCCTCCCCCAAAACTGCAACACCCTCCCCAACATGTCAAAATAATGCAGCAGTAATGAATTGATTCAACTCTTTTCATCATTATTGTCTAAAAGAGGCTAAGAACAAAGAATGTAACAAAGAGGGTGAATACCAGTTTAACCAATAATGTCTTAATGACAAATGTACATTTCTGTAACTTCTGACACAGTACAATAAATCTCTTTATGCCTCCGCGCCGGCGACAGCCATGGCATTATTCTCAAGATATATCTATATATCTCCATATCTATCTATCTATCTATCTATCTATCTATCTATCTATCTATCTATCTATCTATCTATCTATCTATCTTTCAGCGGTGGAATGTAACAAGTGCATTTAGTACTGTTATTAAGTACAATTTTGAGGTACTTAACACTTCTACTCCACTACATTTCGGAAACCAGTATTGTACTTTTTACTCCTCTGTATTTATTTGATTGCTTTAGTTACTTTGCAGATTTAGATTATTAGTATAAAATACAAATCAACTAATACATTATGATATATTATTATAGATATATTACATTTGTACTTTTACTTAAAGGTCCATTGTATAGGTTTTAGTGGTATGTTGCAGTGAGGTTACCGATTGCAACCAACTTAAAACCCCTCAGCTCACCCTTCCCTTTTAAAGCGTGTCAGAGAACTACGGTGTCCTTCAGGTAGTGTAAAAACATGAAAGTCTCTCTCTAGAGCCAGTGTTTGGTTTGTTCATTCTGGGCTACTGTAGAAACATGGCGGACAGCGTGAAGAGGACCCGCTCCCTATATAAACGGCTCATTCTAAGCTAACGAAAACACAACGATTCTTAGTTTCAGGTGATTATACACTAATGAAAACATAGTTATGAATATTATATTCCATTTCTGCTAAGAGATCCCCAGAAATAGAATAGAAACCATTTTGTTTTACTTTTGCAGGGCACTTTTTAGCTGGATGTTTAACTGGCCTTATTATGATAGTCGACTCGACTACAGTCCAAAATGGCGGAGGCGTAGGTCTGCTGCTGGGCACTGGCGTTGCAATGGAACATATAATTGACTTTCACTTCTCAGCAATATACGTTCTTCGAAATAGGTATACAAACTAAGTAAAACACATAAGGAAACAACGTAACTTTAGGACAGAAAACATGTGACGTAACTTGCAAAACAAAACACCAGTCTTGAGCACCGGTCTCCCGCTTGAAAGTCCTGTGCTTTCCTCAGGTGGACCGGCCAGTCCATTACACACTTTGCCGTGAGACAAGGCTGGATTATGTTGATATAGTCCCTTACTTGACCACGTTTCAAATATGCATCCCTACGTCTTGCAACACCGAATAAACTTGTTTTTTCTTTTCAGCAGAGGAAATCTGGAAAAATAAGAAATCGAAGAGAGATATCTCCCCTATAACAGCCCCCCCCCCGCCCCCCCGTTTCTCCACTCCCAACCCCTCAGATACCAGCATGCAGACAAGACGGTGGGCTCTCACCGCTCCAAACAATTACCATTAGGTAGGCCATGACAGAGCTTTTCCACACCGTGCGACGGACTGAAACAGCTGCTGACAAGCCCATCTCTCCTGAGCCTTGCTCCAGACTGCTGCAATGCTCTGATTGTGACACTGGTTTTCGGATAAGGTACTCTCAGGACATACCTCAAGATGACGGCCTGATAAACAAATACCTAATGGGCTTCCTACAACATTTGATTTAATTTAACCGAGGTCCAGGAACTGCTTAATTGTTTCCATCTTATAGAACCGTACTGTAGCTAATTGTAGCTGCTTATCAGGGCGATCACAGGTTTTAACCTTAACATGATGCAATGGATGTCATGGTTGTTGTATTGGAGGTTTTTTTTTCTAATCGTTGCATGGTAATTACAGAGCAACTATGGATAAATCTCAGGGTAGGATGCATTCATACTTTCACTAATCCAGACATGGAGCCTCTAAACATGTAATTACCTTATAAAAGAAGTATGCCCCATTTACATGCACTCAGATCATTCAACAAAATGTAAAGGCAGGTAAAGTGGTGATTTTCACAGCGATAACTACCGGGATCAGGTGTTTATGCACTAATCAGTGTTGAAGCATGTTACGCAGAGCCTACATAATGAACTCGAGCAATTATAACTGTAATTTAATGTTCTCGTCTGCAGACGATTACCTCATTTTTATTGCGCTGGTGTTGACAGTAAATAAAATACATGTACTCATGATGCATGGTGGCAAAACATGAAGGTTTGTTTTGATGAAAAAGGGGCTCGCAGGTGGGTTGCAAGTGGCCGCGTCGAGTCCACCCCCCCCCCCCCACCCACCCCCCACCCCATCCCCCCCCCCCATGCTTACAGGAAAGGGCCGCCGAGCCCCGTGCATACATTTCTGTTCACTTCATAATTTGGCAACCCTAATGTTTGAGGCATTTCACTCAAGTGAGTCATGGTTTGAGTGGAGCCCCGTGCCAAAGAGGTGTTGGGTTTGAGTGCTGCGGTGTTCAGAATGAGGCGGAGAGCGTGAGGTGACATGTTTTGCTGGTATAGAGGATATGGGAGATACTCCTGTAATGAGTGCTTTGTGAGATAATGGTATGCACGAGCCTGCCTCCTGCTATGTCTCCACACTCAGCTCCAGAGGCAGAAACGGCAACATGAACAATGCCGAAACATGTCATGTAGACAAGCTCGCGACGCATGTAGCGCTTGAGGAGTGGTTGGCGGATCCCGCTGCCAATGTAATCAGATTTTAACATGGTACATGATTGTGTTGTATTAAATAAAACTCCAAGTACTCCTGACAGCTGTGGAACTCTATTACACCTGATCCAAAAAAGACATTTAGCAGTGTCTCACTTGTATCTCCCATATATGTTAAAGGATATGTTCACTATTTTCAAGTCTGTCTTAAACCAATGCTCACATGCCCATATGTACATTGAAGCAATTTTTGCTTGCTGTAATCTGACTGCTTATGCCAGGAGGCCAGTGTTTGAGACCGGTGTTTTGTTTTGTAAGTCACGTTAGTGACGTTTCAGTTAGACTCCCAAGGTAGTCTTTTTACCAACACATTCCCTCTTTGTTTTACTTCACTGTGGCTCAGCAAGGAAACACTGTCTGGGGAAACACAAAAGGAAATTCTGTACCAAAAAGACGGATGATAGCCAACAGTTGATTTGTTTAAAGTCCCAGTGAAAAGTCCTAAGTGTCTTTAGCTTCTGTACTGTGAGTATTCCCCAGTGAAACAGAATATTTGAGCGGTGTACAGTTACAAGAGGGATTTAATTTAAATCCTTTTCCTTTGATTGGAGCGTTAATGTAGGCATGCAGGCTTAGAATGTAGCGCGATACCAGTGGGCAACCACTGGGTCTGAAAGTGAAGCCAATGCTGAAGTGCCTTAAACTTGCATTCTTTCTAATAGCCAGCTGGGGGCGTCTCCTCTGGTTGCAAAAAGAAGTCTGATTGTATAGACGTCTATGAGAAAATTACCCTACTTCTCCCTTGATTTATTACCTCAGTAAACATTGTAAACATGAGTTTATGGTCTCAGTCTTCTTCAGTACAGCATGATGTTCATTTAGTAAATTATGGTCCCATGTAGAGTAAAATAGATAACAAAGCAGGGTATCCTTTAGGGCGTGGCTACCACGGCGTTGTCATGTCTGGGAGATGTCCGCTTTTGCGTCTTAGAACTTTAACCCTTTCACAGTGTGTTTTCAGTTCATGAAAGTTAATTGTAATATTTTGGTCACCTAAAAATGTGACTACGTCCACTTCTCATATTCAGTCTATATACAGTCGCGATACGGAGCTACAGAGGACTGTGGCTCCACACACATCTCCCTTGTTGCTAGCTCGTTCTAGCATTAGGGATGATTGGATTTTGATATGAAAATACGAAGAAATTCATTTTTTGTATTTTATTTTTTTGCAACCAGTCAATCACAAGGTAGCCACGCCCTAAGCATACCCTGCTTTATCGTTTATTTGACTCTAAATGGGACCATAATTTACTAAATGAACATCATGCTGTATTGAAGAAGACTTGAAACTAGCGATTTAGACCATAAACTCATGTTTACAATGTTTGCTGAGGTAATAAATCAAGGGAGAAGTAGGGTCATTTTCTCATAGACTTCTATACAATCAGACTTCTTTTTGCAACCAGAGGAGTCGCCCCCTGCTGGCTATTAGAAAAAATGCAAGTTTAAGACACTTCCGCATTAGCTTCACTTTTCAGTCCCGGAGGTAGCCCACTGGGAAATGAACTTTTAATGGCCAGTATCAGCAGGAAAAATTATACAGAAAGCAAAAATGGCTTCATATGGGCATGTGAGTACTGTTTTAAGACAGACTTGAAAAAACGTGCACTGATCCTTTGAACTACTTGATATAATACTGTTTGTGGATGCTCAGAAAGGCTCGTGTGCGTAACATCATGCTGCAGAGAGCAGCGTCTAGACCAGAGAGCAGTATGGCTAACAGCTGTGTGCTCCTGTCCAGGGACAACTGGCTGTGACGGCATTTCCTTGGATATTCTCTCACATACTGTGTCTTTATTTCCAGCGGTCAAGCTCTCATTGCAGCGCCCACCATGGATAAATGCTGCTTTTGTCAAGAGTTTTTACCCCTCTGAGCAGCTGTCCACAGCCCCTCGGGCACTCTTTACTCAGCAACCCAAGCAAGCGCATGTCGGCTGTCAGGCCAGCGAGAAATGAACATTCAAGTTGAGAGACAGTTTTCATTATAGCGCACGGCCAACTTTAGATATCATGTTGAAAAAATATTTCTCTCAAGAAGCCTTTGTATGCAATGAATTAAAACAAGACACAGTGGTGTACTGTGCGTACTTGATGTGTGTACATAATGCATACCTCGTTGAAATCTGGCTTGGATACACCTCACACCTCAAACCATTTCACAATTCCTGGCAGTAGCATGACTCACTGATGCTCCGAGGATGTTCCCAAAAGTTGGTTTGTAGTCACACTAAGCTGTTAACTTTCCAAGATTATGTGGCCAACAACACAAACACAGAGATCCGGCACTTGAATAGGATTAAGTTAGAACATTTTTTACTGAACACTCAAAGAAAAAAGTTATCTAAAATATGGCTCTGAGCAGCTGATTAAATACAGGAGATGCCATGAAGCCAGGCAGAGCAAGTGTGTCACTAATAAGGCCTTGACTATTACCTGGACTGACAGCCAGAGAATGGGAGGAGAAGGGCTGGCTCCACACTGCTCAGTCAGCCAGAAAGCCCCCAAACGGCAGGGCTAACGCAGGTCAAGTGATTTGGCGCCTCGGGTGTATTAAAGCTATTTACAAGGGACTAAAGGATTTACGTTGCTTCACCCATTCGGTCTGCGCTTTTATACGACCTGGCACCGGGCTGCTAAGTTTTCTCTCAATCAATACGAAAGGGTCATAAAGAACGCTGCCTTTAACGGGTGTTTGGCTTTTTGTTCAGTTGCAGAGGAAAGGAGGTTTTTTATAGGGTGGCTCCTGACGCCTGGTGTGAAGGCAAACGCGTGAGATTACATGAGATCCTCTGCACTCTGTCATGCACACACACACGCACGCACGCACGCACGCACACACACACACACTCACACACACACACACACACACACACACACACACACACACACAAACAAACACACACACACACACACACACGCAGAAACACATAAAAAACACATGCATATAGATGCACATATATTCATAAACATAATCAAAGTTTGGAGCATTTTCAAATTTAGGGAAACCCCACTATTTAGCATTTATAAGCAGTATATAAACATTTAATAAATGCTTTATAACACACTGCAATGTAGCTGTAAGAAGATATACGGACATTTTAAGAGTTTATTAATGTATTTATCAACAACTATAACTCCTGCGAGCACCAATAAGTGTATAAAACAGATAATGAATGACAATCTAGTGAAATGCAGTTGTAATAATATAAAATATGTCTTCAGAAAACAGTTATAATTGTTGTCAAACACTGTTTAAAACTTTAAAATGCCCTTATGACTGCACGCAACTACATTATAGTTTGTTGTAAATCATTTATTAAATATTTATGGGCTTAAAAATGCTTAATAAAGGTGAAATAAAAGTAACTGTATGTAACATTCTGTGATAGTCTGAAATAACTTTAGTTTCTTCATACACCTCATGATAATCCATCTGTGAGAATGTTTTATTGAAAAGAAAAAATTATGTAATTTTATTGAGGTAGATATTTTACCCCTAATTCTTAGACCCTCTTTAAGAGCTAAAGACACATACTTAACTTTTCCTAGTTTTATGAGAATTATTCCTCCTAAATCTCAAATATGTCTGTAATTGGAGTTTTATAACAGTTTGGTCATAAGAGTTCTACTGGGGAGTTCATCCTCTCTGTATATATTTGTGATATTCCACTTAGTCTATTCATACAAAAAGACAAACTTTGATAGTTATGAATATTTGACACACTATATTTGTTTTTAACGGCTCTTGTTGCCCCCTAGTGTCTCGCCAAACTGAGTGTTTGACATTTTTATTTTATCTTATTATTGTATTGATTTTTTATATCTGGCAACTATACAACTGAGGTTTTGTGGGTTTTGCAAGGCCAGTTTGTGGCAAAGCTAAAAGTTATCACTTCAATGTTTTCTCACATTTTGGGAAAAAATATTGATTTTACGATTATTGTTCATATTTTTGACACATAAAGTGGTGGAACTACAAACAATGAGGAAGTAAAGCCAATTTCAACAAAACACAACCGATAATGTCTACTTTACTGCACATTTCTGATCCAAGCCACAATGAAGCTGAACACACTGACCGTCAGTGGTGGAAAGTAAGAACATTGACTCAAGTACTGTACTTTTACTGGAACAATTTTGAGGTACTTGTGGTTTACTTGAGTAGGCCTATTTCCGTTTCCTGCGACTTTATACATCTACTCCACCATAATTTAGAGGAAAATATGGTACTTTTTACCTCACTATTTTACAACTATATTACTATAGCTACTTTTCAGATTAATATTGCATATGAAAAGCTTACAAAATGCGATGCATTGTTTAAGATTAAACCAATGTTTCCCAACATTGGTGTCTATTAGGGGCCTCTTGTTAGCAGTTCTGTCAAAGAAACATTTCCCCTTTAAACGTCTCTGATGGTTTCATCTAAATAACTGTTTGAGGCCCAGAGTGGTGAAATTAGAGACCCAACAGTCCCAAAAATTTGGAGAGTTTTGAAGCAGAACTTTGTTGTTTCTTCGTTTCTTCATTATTAATCATCTCACGACCCCTAAGATTTATCTCGTGTCCCTTTGGAGGGGTCCGACCCCTAGGTTGGGAACCACTAGACTAATACATAACTGCATCAAAGTTATTCATCTATTAACAATAGCTCCACCTCAAACATTGTTTAATCTGTATTAACAATATAGTATGTGAAATATAATAGTGTAAAATGTGCCGTTTTTCTGTAGAACCAGGACTTTTACTTTCGATACTTTAAGTACATTTGGTTGATGATACTTTTGTACTTTTACTTAAGAAGGATTTTAAATGAAAAACTTGTAATAGAGTAGTTTTACATTATTGTATTTACATATCTGAGTACTTCTTCCACCGCTGTTCAGTGCTGACTTTTTCACATAAAGAGAGATGCTGCCATCTTGTGGATATTTGTGTAAAGGAACCATGCACACTAGTGTGTTAGTGCAGCTTGCCACAGGACATGTCTGTCTTCTGTCCCCTGAATAAATTGAATCAATGAGTCCCACCCTGAAACGAATGTCTGAGCTACAGTTACACCCTTTCATTGCGCAACAGCCTCGAGCTAAAAGGTTATGAGACTGCAATATGCCGATGTTTAGCAGAACATAATGAATCCTGAATGATGCTTTGCCCTTTGATCACATCACACTACTCAATGGTGCAATTAAGCTGGTAATTAATAATAGATTAAAAATCCACAATGAGTGGCAGGCAGTATGAGACGCATGCTTCAAATCGATTTAGCAAAATGGAGGAAAAAAAAGGGATAAAACTGTAATTACGCACATCAATCAAGAACTATGATTGAAAAAAACCCCTCTGGGGCATAAACACACACACGCGCACACACACACGTAAACACACACGATTTTACAGCCATTGGCCTGTCAATGCTCTCGCCTGCCAGCTCCAGACAGGCAATGTGTTTCAGATTAGATCAAACTCCAGGTTGCCCATTTCAATTTCTAAAAGCAGCTGTACGGCACTTTGTTACCATGACGACACTCACAGTCTGGTCTTCTGTCTGCGGTCATAAAAATAGACAAGGGGTTGTGGTTCAGTTCAGGACTTGATGAGATGATAGTGGGAAGCAGACAATCAAAGAAGAGCATGATTAGAAGTCAGTCATTAGGCTGCTGGAGTATCTGGCAGCGGCCCTTAATCAAACTATGATGATACAGCAACAAGCGGCGAGCATTCAACCTGAACTTCCCTGACTTTGTGGTTTGTTTCCTGAAGTGTAAACAGCCGTCACGGTTTATAGTTTGATCTGTTGTGACAGGGGTGAAACAGGGGTGGGGCCAGAGGGGCGGCAACCCCAACCCTCCCCACCTACCTACCTAGTCAGAAGGTAGTGAACAGACCTACCAGGTAAAGGGCCAGAGGCTCCTGGACCAGAGACCTCTGTGTGACGTGACTGTACAACCACAAAGAGATGGAAAACGACTACAAAGAAATGCAAAATGACTACAAAGAGACACAAAATGACCAAATAGAAAGAGACACAAAATGACCTCAAAGACAAACAAAATGACCACAAAGCATCGCAAAACAACCACAAATACACGCAAAACAACAACGAGACTAGAAACAACGACAAGGAGATGCAAAAACCACCACCAAGAAACGCAAAACAACCACAAATATATGCAAAGCGACAAAGTAATGCGAAACAACTGAAAAGAGACACAAAATTACCTCAAAGACACAAAAGAGTCGCAAAACAACCAAAAAGAGACATGAATGGACTAAAAAGAGACTCTAATTATGGCTGCATCATTTGTAGTGGTTTTGCGTCTCTTTCAGTATTGAGTAAAATGACCACAGAGAAGTAAAAATAACACAAAGAGACATAAAACAAATAGAAAGAGATGCAAAACGACAACAAAGAGATGCAAAATGACCTCAATGAGATGCAAAACGACCACAAAGAGGCGTAAAACAACCACAAAGAATGACTTCAAAGAGACACAAATACATGCAAAACAATGACAAAAGAGACGAAAACGACCACAAAGTGACACAAAATGATAAGAGATGCAAACTGACCTCAAAGAGACACAAAACGACTACAAAGAGATGCAAAACAACCAAAAATATATGCAAAACAGTGACAAAGAGACACAAAATGACCACAAAGAGACACAAAACAACTAAAAAGAGACACTAAATGCAGCTGCATCATTAGTAGTCGTTTTTAGTCTCACAGTATTTAGCAATATGACCACAGAGACGCAAAATTAAGACAAAGAGAAACAAAACAAATAGAAAGAGATGTAAAATGACCTCAAAGAGATGCAAAGCAACGCTAAACGACCACAAAGACGCAACACGATTACAAAGAGACATAAAATGACCAAAAAGAGATGCAAAATGACTACAATGCGGCTGCATCATTTGTAATTGTTTCGTGCCTCTTATGCTGTGTTCACACTACAAGCCACACAGCAACAGGCTACAAGTCATTGTCAATGGAAGCCGGTGCAATGAAGCTACAAACTGACGCCCGACATTCGTCGCTGCGTGACTAGTGTGACGAGCTTTTTCAGCGCTCCAATGACGCGCTGAAGCGTCAACCAATCATATGGTTTTGTTTCCCCCAGTTCCGTTCCATCTAAACAAATGTCGTTAGCCACGCTTGGCTATTTTGTGGCTAAACGGCCAAGCGTGGCCAGCTACATTGTCACCGAGTCGCATTGAAGTTTTGCTCAAGCGCTCGTTGACGTAGTTATGGCGCTGGGAATAGCACCGGGAACAGGCTAACGGATTTATTTTAGATGGCACAGCATTACAGTGTGGCTGTCTTGCTCCTATGTAGGACAGATGAGGGACCTTTTACATGTCTGTGTCCAGGGACCCGTTGTCTTATAATCTGTCCACGTCTGTGGGCTGTATGGAGTTATTCAAACGTTTCTAACGGTCTAAAGGTCAGGTGTTGTCAGTCAGTGTGATCGTCTGTGTAATCAAACCCTCATGCACTGCTGCCCCTGCCGTGAGGATAATCTACAGTATACGCTGTCGCCCCCATCAGAGCAAAGCAATCTCCCTCCAAGCAGCAATGAAGTGTTATTGACTAATTCCAGCTGTCAATGTGCAAGGGGAGCTGTATGTTGGAACCAATAAGGCGGATCAACCGCGGGTACCGGTGAAGCCATAAATGTCCAACTCTTGTTTAATGGAGCAAATTCGCCACTGCAAATGCTTTTCCCTTAACTTTTTAATAAGTGGAGTTTGGTACAGTTTTCTTTCACCGAAAAACAACATTTTTTTTTTATAGAAATGCATTTTTGGACTTTTTTCTCCAGGGTATTCTGACATCTACTTTCTTTTTTATTATTCTTTGTATTTATTTTATTTAATCGCCTTTTATTACCTCGTGTGGATTTGTTCTATTATGATGATAATGATCTTTTCATCTGTTTTTGTGTGTTGTTCGAACTCTATTGACTCCGTTATTTTGTCTTTTACCTTCCTAACGTACAGCTTGAAGGACTGGAAGCTCTGGAAGAAAATGAGAGACTTTCGATCAGAGAGGCTCACCTGCAGCCAATTCCACAGAAAGAGCCACCACGGCAGGTTCACCAGAGAGGGAGATGGGTATGAAGCACATAATACACACATATACAAACACAATGTCACTATATGACCTCGGGGTCGTATCACTTTGTACTGTATTTTGTCCAAATTAACACAATGAAGTTTGTTGTTTCTGAGTGAAAGTATATGCTACTTAAAGGAACAGTGTGTCACATTTTGGGGGATCTATTAGCAGAAATGGAACATAATATTCATCACTATGTTTTCATTAGTGTATAATCACCTGAAACTAAGAATCGTTGTGTTTTCGTTAGCTTAGAATGAGTCCGTCATATCTATATAGGGGGTTTCTACAGTAGCCCAGAACGGACAAACTGGCTCTAGAGAGAGCCTTTCATATTTTTACGTTACCTGAAGGCCACCGTAGTTCTCCTATGCTTGTGAAACTGAGGTAACGTGAGCCGCAGAGTGTAAAAGTACCGCCAGCCACCGTCTGACTTCCGTTGCTCCTAAAGTACTGATATTATGGTATGGATGGCCTCTGAGCGAGGTGAACAGCGTTACCATGGTTTTGAACTCGGTGGCTCACGTTACCGCAGTCTTGGAAAGGGAAGAGTGAGCTGAGGGATACTCAGTTGGTTGCAATCTGCAACCACAGCACTAGATACCACCAAATCCTCCCCACTGTACCTTTAATGATATAATGATATGACAGGACATAAAAATGGTCTAGGCTCTAATATTATGATAATCAGATGAATCCTACAAAACTACATTACTGATCCCCACCATTTCACCATCATTTCATACACATAGAACTATAAACCCTCTCCGCATGTATAGCCTACTGTTTTCTCAACTGCAAGAATGATATTATTAATAGTTAGTGCTCCATATTTACATGTTTTTAAAGGACCAATATGTAATATATTTACTGTATTAAATCATAAAAATGACCATGATATGTCATCCGAGAGTGAAATTGATACATTTGGTCCGTTTTCTATTTATTCCCGAATCCCTTCCCCTCCAGTTTATAAATGTCACTGTTTTTGTAGACTTTATTTAGCATATTCTGTGGGTTCTTTTCGGCCCACATGTCAAGCAAACATCTGACTTCTGCAGAAGTCCAGGTCAGTCCTCTCCCGCTGGTTAATCTGTCGTTTACCTGTGTCCACATCAACAAATGCCCACACAGGCAGCCTGCGTTTTAGTTCGCTTGGAAACAGTCTGAGACCACCTCTCGCAAGCGGTCTCGATCCGGTTGTTTTGGCCCGCACCAGAGTATGATTACTGCATTCACAACCGCCCAAACGAACCGCACCAGGGGTTGAACCGCACTAGAGTTTGATTAATGTGGACTAAATGTTGGCTTGTGAAAGCGCCCTAAGAAAACAGGCTAAGTTTAAATACTGGCTTCTCTGACAACAATGCTACAGCCAGTGTGTTCTTCTTTGAAATTTCCTTTCCGATTGGGCGGTGTGATCCGGTCCACTGCCCATTTCGACACGCTGTTGCCACATTTGAAACAAATTGGCACACAAACACAGCCCTCGAACGAACTGGATCACCAGAGATGACATTATGGTCAGACTCTACCCGACCTGAAAAGCCTCAGCACATCTCTCTGTGGTCCGTGTGCAGCTGGGTTATCAAGGCAGCGAGTATTTGAGACACACGTCCGGTGAAGTGATTCTGACTACTGCTACTGGCCAGTGGCTAACGCCGTGATGCTACCACATGCTAACTGCTATTGGAGGAGCGGACGGGCCACGACTCCAATATTTAGAATTTGGACTGCAGTACCCATTTTAAACACTAGCTGACTGTGCTGCATATTGTTCCTTTAACCAGTGTAATTTCCCCAAGTTTTTTTTCGTAAACCGAATATCATATTTTAATTCTCTGTCCCTCCCTCCAGCCACATTCCCACTTTCCCAGACCCGTTCATTGCCATTACATGTCTACTAGATGCCCTCAAACTTTTACCGACTCCCCCGCACACCTGCTCACTTGTATCCTTTTTCCCTCGATAGGCCTGCTGTATATATTCTCGGCCCATTTTCGCCCACTCCCGGCCACATCGTCGAAGTTGCAAGGTTGCTCATCCGTTGCTAACCGGCCTCTGAACCTCACTATCTGAACCCTGCCACAAGTATCTGGATCTGGATGGACCTGCCCGCCTGCCAGAACATTTCCCCCTGCCCATTTCCTGGTATCCTCTAGACTCATTACTACTCTGTTTGGACTTGCCAGGAAGCTTCATGCCCTATCATACCTTCAATAAATCCCTGAACTGTTCCTGTCTGCGTTTGAGTCCTCCTCCCTCTGTTGCCTGTACTTACCGGCCATGACAGGCACCATAAATTGCAGTTTCTGGACTGTATCACTGCAGTTAATAAATTCATTTAAACTGTGTAAGAAGTAACAGTGCACAGAGCTGTTTAGTTCTGTCTGTATAATCCCTGCTTACGTGCCTGAGACAGTGTGTACAACGTGTGCAACAAACACCAACATGCACGCTAGCACAGAGTTGAGTGGAGCGAGCAGCACATTCACTTTCTGAGGACAGAGAGGGGTAAGAGGCACAAGGCTCCTCCCTGAGAGTTTGTGAAAACATTCCAGCAAAGTGAGAGCGGTCAAAGAATTGGAAACTCTCAGAACGGCCTTTTGCTCGCTCTCTATCCTTCTCACCTCCTTGCACATGTACTTATACTACACAAAGTGTTTATAGGTTGTGTGAAGCTCTGAGGACAGTTCTGGGAGGGGAAAACCTGAAGAAGCATCTGAAATCTGGACAGACAAAGAAACGCAGCTGTCCCCATTGATCGGCTCACAATGAAGCCGGTGTTTGTCCTCCTTGTTTCCACTGCCTGGACTTTCACTGGAGCCCAGTATTACTACCAGGGGCTGATGGATTATCTGGAGAACAGGTTGTTGGCTATTGAGGTAAGAAGCAATATCCCTTTAAATGACTGATGATTGATCAATATACTGACAGCATAGGTCGCCCTAAATCAGGTTTTATTGCCAAGTAGGTTTTCACATACAAGGAATTTGCCTTGGTGTCATAACAATAAACACAGTAAGACAAAATTAAATAAAAACAAGTGAAAAAAGCAAAAGTCAAGACTCATACATATGAAATTGAAAAAGAAATTACTATAAAAACTAGAAAAAAATATGTCAAATATATTCTGCAAAATACTGACCAAGGAATGTGCAAAAATGTACAGTATAAAGAATATGTGCAATATGCAGAGATAAAAAAAAAAAGTGCGTTAACATTCATTAAAGCAGCAGGAGGCAGAATATTTCTGGCATCATTGGGCAAAAATTCCATAATAACCTTTCAGTATGTTGTAATTCAAATGTTCTGAGAGAAAACTAGATTTCTGCACCTCCTCATGACTCTGTTTTCAGGCTTTAAAATTTTTTTGACTTTGGCTCGCAAATTCCGATCAAACGGTCAAACTAAGCAGCGCTGATCAAATATGAATTAATATTCTGTCACTGTAATGCCTATTTCTCGTGTAAAATGTTTTCAGAAATATCTTGTTGTGTATTGTTTAGCTGTAAAATGAGCTGCGGCTGGTGGGCGGTGCTTGGTATTTCCTCAACTGATCTCAACAAGGCGGCCAGGTCACAAACTTTTTCATTTTACAGCTAAACAGTACACTACAAGATGATTCTGAAAACATTTGAGGCGAGAAATAGGCATTACAGTAACAGAATATTGATTCATGTTTGATCAGCGCTGCCTAGTTTGATCGGAGTTTGTGAGTGATTGACAGCTGCTCAGAGACGGCAAGGCTCCAGCTCGGCTCTGATTGGTTGTTTTCCTCCGGTCTGTGAAATCTTGCAGATGCCATTAGGAGCACCGGAGGACACAGAGGCACATGATTTTTTTCATATTACCTGTCTCATGCACAACTCTCAGGATATAGTTTTATAAAAATAACCTTTTTTGTAATCATATTTGCTTGAGTTGATATGTTAGACTTCCTGACTACCTCTTTTTATTTCAATTGAATGTCTCAACTAATTTAGTCCAATTAATGCAATCTCTGCCCAGCTCATCAACTTTGCCGGGGCCCCTGTGGGAACATCAGTCGATGAAAGCAACATGCAGGTTCTGTCCGACAACATTAACTTTTCTTCAGTGTTTTAAGACAATGACACATCAGTAATGAGTACAAGCTCAACCTTTGCTGCCATGGTGTGAAACTTCCCAACATTCTAATAGAAAGATGTGTTCTGCAAAGGTAGAATGACGCTGTGTTGCAACAAAGTGCCTGAGGGAAGGAATCAAATTGCTGAGGGTTCAGTATTGTGTTTTGATAGGGAGGTTATGAGACAGCAAAGTTTGCGTAAGGGAAGGCTTTTGTTGGCTTATGATATGAAATGCAAGAGGATTACATGTCTGGTTGCCTTGGTGAGTAATTTCAGTGAACTCTCATTTAAATAATTCATTTAAAGTATTCTTTTGGAGTATATTTTCGGAAGTCGGAAATTTTTCTTTTCATCCTCTGTGCGGCTGCAATGCAAAGAAAGACAATCTTAAAGCTGTTATCCGCATGAAATGAATCGTCTATTTACAGCTAAATCCGGCTCTCTTCAACCCCCTGTGGTTTCCCTCCAGTCTCAATTCCAATATGCCGGTTCAACTTCTGCATTGATATCAACACGGCAATTCATCAAGCATGTTTTCATTGAACTTTCATTTCCATTTGACCACAGGCCCACAGCAAGCAAAGAGAGAAAATGAAACTGTAGCGAAGGAGACCGAGGAGAAGGCCGTCAGTTATTACATCTCGCTCTGAATAATTTAGCTGTCACTATGACTGTGTCAGTCACTACACTGAGGAACTGTGTTCTGTTTAGTGATGATGATAATGCTTTAGTAGGCAACAAGACTAAGGGCTCTTCTCATTTCTTTATTTTGTGCCTCCTTGCTCCTCGATCCTCCAGCTTGTGACCCGGAAATCGATCTCAATGCTCTGTCTTGAGCAAGCCCCCAGGAAGAGCGGCAGGCTTTAAAGCAAATTTTACATAGTGGCCAAACTGTGGAATTACAACTTCTGGGTCCGTCACGTGATGCCATACCAAAAAGACGTTTTCCCATTGACTTACATTGGGAAAGAGACATCTGTAAATCAGTAGATAATTTATTTTGGAGGTAAATCAACTTTCCAGTACGAACACTTGAAGCCTAGCCCTTAGTTAAATTATAAGTTCCTAAAGTTGTAAAATGCACTAATAGCCGAATCCAGAGTTATTTCTCTTCCTCCATTCTTGTGAATGAGCCCCAGACAGAGGCTGGACGGAGGGCTGGGAGGCAGGGTTAATGCCCAGTTCACACTACATGACTTTAGCCCTGATTTTCTGCTCCCTGGCTGTTTTTGGAGCTCTCCAATAAAAGCCCCCGATCAGAGGCGAATCGGCCTTGGCTCGCCGCTCGCACATTGGCGCTCTGCTCGTCATGTGTGAACTGCTCATAGACGCGAGCCGAGAGGCTCGCCGACGCCTCGCAGACACAGTTCACATATCTAGCATGCTAAATATCTTGACCTGTCAGGGACTCCGGCCAAGAGCTAAAGCCAATGAGAGCGTAAGACAGGGGTTGAGGGGAAACCTGGGGGAGGAGGGGTTGCCTGTAACAACAGGAACTTATGTGCTGTATTTGCAACACGGAGCAAAGATGTTCTTGCACCTAGAGGAGTAAATAGTAAAAAAAGAGTGTGGAAACTGGTGGAAACAAGCTATTTTGTAAACACTTTTTGCTTCATGCAGCCTTGAGCAAATTTCATGGGAATGAATGGGGCCACGTCCATGATCTCGGAGCGAGGAGGCTCGCTGGAGGAGCTATATGTGAGGATACATCGGTGTATCCTTTATGGAAGTCTTTTCGGCATGTGACGTATAATAGCGGCATGACAATGGACAGCTGATATAGCTGTGCCTTACGTCATATCTAATGCCGTCACTTTAAAATGAAATGAAAAGGATGTCTCATTTTGTTAAGTGCCCGTTGAGGATGTACATACTTGGAAATGGGAAAGGCCTTTCAGAGTCTATAGCCATGATATTGGCTCTGTGAGGCTGTAAAATGAGTTAAATGCTAACATCAGCATACTACCAAAGGTAATGCTAACATAGTGATGTTTTGCAAACAATTATCATGTTTACCATCTTGGTTTAGTGGGTTAACCACTGGATGTATTTTACTGAAATTTTGTACACCCATTCATGTTCCCCTCCAAATTACCTTGTATACCTTTTGGTGATTCCTTGACTTTTCATATAGCGCCACCATTAGGTTAAAATTTTAATGTGTCCAATACTTTTGTGTATAATGACATTCCCATCAGCGTCAGCATGCAAGCCTAGCACACTAAACTAAGATGGTGAACATAAACATTATACCTGCTAAACCAACCCCAAGCGGCGGTATTTTACGAGTTGTGAGTAAGAATGAGTTGCCGAAACATCAGCATGTTACCATTGTTATTGTGACTATGTAGGCATGCTGACATTAGCAATTAGCGCTTATAGTTTTGTTGCTGGTCAGGTGGTGGCTCGAGTAAAAAACAGCAAAAACACTCATCCTACAGTTAACTCTAACACTTGTTTTGCTGTGCCCACACCTTGTAGGACCGCATGCAGTTGTGGCACGAACAATCCCATCGCTACCACACACAGCAACTGGATTTCAAAAAGCTGACTGCTGAGGCCATGGACGGGCTGAGAAATGAGCTCAGCATGATGTCCAAAGACCTTGAAGGAGCTGCGGTCCGAGTGGACCGGGTGGAGCGAGAGATGGACTACGTGGAGACCCAGACTTCCCCTCGGGCGTGTGCGAATAAGGCGGACAAGGTGGTGGAGCAGGAAGCCTGGGGGCTGGAGGAGAGCAGAGGAGACAAAGAGGAGGAAGAAGACTGGGAGGAGCTGCGCTCCAGAGTCTCTGGTGAGCTGCAGGGAAGTATATACACACTTCAGACAAACGTCCTCTGCGGGATGGCTGCTTCTGATCTTTAATTACCATTCATGAAGGAGCTCTGGCACAGTCAGAACCTACGGGATATATATAGGTTGTATGTTCTACAGTAGATTATAGCATCAAACATCACACCAGGCACTGTAGTCTACCACCCCCTTTGCAGAGTTGCTGTCTTGGCAAAGCCATGCCTCTGGAAAATGGGAAACAAACACAGCGCTGTTACAAGTCATTTAACGGAGCGCTTTGAGTCAGTGGGCAGTCATGTTTTCCAGGAGAAATGTAGCTTGATGCAACTCATTTATTTCAGCAGAGCTACTCCCCTGCTTGCACTGTTTGAGCGCAGCGTTTGTCTCTATAATCTTCAGATCCCAAGGCGTGCAGCTACAAACAATGCTGAGATATAACTGCTGCACTGAGTCATTTACTCTGCATAATACGGGGACTTATAACGCTTTTTTTAAAGCGAGATGTGGAAAACACACATTTGTAATTCCATGGAACACGTCAGACTTTATGTCGTCAGATGTCACTGAATGTGCACATTAAAGCGGCAGTAGACAGAATATTTTTGGCATCATTGGGCAATAATTCCATAATAACCTTTCAGCATATTGTAATTCAAGTGTTCTGAGAGATAACTGGACTTCTGCACCTCCTCATGGCTCTGTTTTCAGGCTTTAAAAAATAGTGCGTGACGGGAGCCTTTGGCCAATCACAGGTCATTTCAGAGAGAGAGTGTTCCTATTGGCTGTTCATTCAACGTAGGCAGCCGTCAATCACTCGCGAACTCCGATCAAACGGTCAAACTAGGCAGCGCTGATCAAATATGAATCAATATTCTGTTACTGTAATGCCTATTTCTCGCCTCAAATGTTTTCAGAAACATCTTGTAGTGTACTGTTTAGCTGTAAATTGAGAGAGTTTGCTCCGGCTGGTGGGCGGTGCTTGGTATTTCCTCAACTGATCTCAACATGGCGGCCGGGTCACAAACTTTCTCATTTTACAGCTAAACAGTACACTACAAGATGTGTCTGAAAACGTTTTAATGCAAGAAATAGGCATTACAGTAACAGAATATTGATTCATATTTGATCAGCGCTGCCTAGTTTGACCGTTTGATCAGAGTTGGTGAGTGATTGACAGCTGCTCAGAGTAGTTTATACCAGCAATTCACACGCCAAATTTACGCCAGAGGAGCGAATTATTCAGTTTTCTTTCCTGAGAATCAATGTTAAAATTAGAAGTTTAACACTTACTACTACTTACTACTACACTTACTTATTATTTTGTTATTTTCATTCTTTCTATGTCACCAGAATGCAGGAAACAAAGTCTATGAAACTCAAATTTTTCTGGGGAGGGCCCCAAACACCCCACTTTGGTTTTGAAATTCCTACCCTATTTGTAAGGTCTCAAGGTTGACAAGTATGGCCATTAGGAGCACCGGAGGACACAGAGGCACATTAATTTTTTCAGATTACCTGTCTCATGCACTACTGTCAGGATATAGTGACAGATATAGTTTTTCAAAAATAACTTTTTTAAAATCATATTTGCTACAATCTGCCTACTCCAGCTTTAAGCAAAAGATCTATTTTTATAATCGGTTCCAAAAGCTCAATCCCTGATGATGGATCATTAAATTCCTTTGGTACCATTTACTCTTCTTGCAAAACCAAATGAAAACAATATTGATTTCTTTATTATTCACGCTGACTTATTAATAAGACAATCAATAACAGAAATTCAAGAATTATGTAGTAATATCAGAACCGCTCTGCTCAGAATCCTAATGCCAGTCATGCTCTACATAATCTAGGGAGATTTCTCTCATTCAGATGTTTTAGTGGATGATGGTACGATGCAGAGCAAAGGCTTCTCTGTTAGTTTCAGTGTGTAAAATCTCCTGTGCAATCTGGAGTTGTGTCTCTGCAGAGAGGAGGGACAGGAAGCTGCCCTGAGGTCAGCGCCGTTACTCTCAGAGCTCATGTTCGCCTCGCACAGTGAACCATTGTAAATGTCTGTCAAGTGACCCGAAACGAACTTTACCGCATTGTAGCGACCCATTTCAGATTTGTGAGCATAATGTTAATTTCGCTCCAGGACACATCAGGAGCACATCCTTTTGTTTGTGTGTTTTAGTGAAAGCATTGTATTACTCTTCCTTTTGACATCTTCATGCTCTCTGTGTGCTGCACTTCCTCTCATTACGAGTCTGTGTGTCCAATTTCCCCCTGACTGGTTTGAATTTGCCTTCATTTGGAGAGCCAGATATTGACTGCTGCAGGCTGCTTGATGTTTTCTAAATGTTAGGATGCAAATGCACATTTCAGCTGAGGAATGGCACCGTACTGAAACATGCTGAAAATGCTAATGGAACTAATTGTGCCAGCTGGAAGATGGAAATCTAAATTAAATTATGATGATTAGATTAACTTCACACCTGTGGAATATTTTTTATAATAATTGTGTAATTTTTCCCACAATAGACATGTAATTAATCTGAGGTGCAGCATCTGGTTGCAACATATGGTTTTCCCCTGTTATTTCCTCTTAAAGTGGCAGTCTGTGACTCTGAGCAAATCTGATAAAAAGTTATTGTTATAAAACTGTCACTATATCCTGACAGTAGTGTATGAGTGCATCTGTGAAAAAGGTATGTTCTTCTGTGTCCTCCTGCTCCTAATGGCATTTGGAAGATTTCAACAAGAAAAACAACCAATCAGAGCCTAGCTATCTCCAAAGCAGCTGTCAATCACTGCTCGCGAAACTCGCTAACTCCGATCAAACGGTCAAACTAGGCAGCGCTGATCAAATATGAATTAGTATTCTGTTACTGTAATGCCTATTTCTCGCCTCCAATTTTTTCAGAATCATATGTTAGTGTACTGTTTAGCTGTAAAATGAGAAAATTTGCTCCGGCCGTTGTGCTTGGTTTGGGCTCGACTGTTTTCAACATGGCAGTCAGGTCACAAACTTTCTCATTTTACAGCTAAACAGTACTCAGTATAATACAATCTGCAGTTTAAATCGATTTCTTTTTAGATAATTGGTTATTTTGAGATGAATTTAGCAACTAAGTATGCTTTGTACCCATGAATTTGTTCATAACAGCAACACGAAGTGTTTAAAATTCACTACCGGCAAAGGGTATACTGTAGGAGCAAAGAGACGAAACTCTGTTTGGTTGCCTTTTCGACAACGACCGCTAGATATAAAACCCCCCGAGGCAAATTTGTGATTTGTGATTTTGGGCTATACAAATAAAATTGATTTGATTTGATTTAGATGGCGCTGCGGTAGCGCTTTCGCCATTTTGGACTGAAAACGCCAATGAGTCTGTGGCCATGGATGTATAAAGAGACATTTTTAAATCAGTGGACAATTTTTTTTGAGGTAAATCAACTTCCCAGTATGAACACTTAACTAGCCATTTAACACTTTAATACTTATGTCCTAAAAGTTGTAAAATTAACTAATAGCAGAATCCAGAGTTATTTTCCTCGACATAACGAACGTGCATCAGACCCACGGGACTGCACCGCCCTGCATGCTCATATGACATATCCGGTTCTGCCAGCTTCCTGCTAGCTGTATGCGGCTGTAATAATGGATATATTGGCTGTAATTCATCACTTTTATTATCTTATAATACACCCATGGGCTTTATGTTGTAAGCCTGTACCGTGGTGGGTGTATTAATGTCCCAAACAACCGACTATCGGCCAGTAGCTAGTAGTGCTAGTAGCATGACATAAACAGAATTTAATGTAGTTTTAGGCAATTTACTAACACACAGGGCAAAAGCACAGGACACATCCTATTATACATCCATGGTCCGTGGTCTATTGGATCGATTTTGGAGGTCATTGACATGAAAAAGTTTGAGATTGCTCTCAAAATCTGTGTGCTGGATTTTTCTAACTTCCATTTATGTCCATCGCTCACTTTATGCTCCTCTGGGAAGTGGTTTAATAAATAAGTAATCAAGTAAGTAAATACTTATAATAGTATGCATATTTATAGTATTTTTATCGTTCAACACAGGCCATTTCAGTAGAGACATCAAAATTATGACAATAGAATAGAAATAATTTTGTAGGCAGACGTTTTACTGGCGTCCGGTAGTCGCTTTCAGTCCAAAATGGCGGAGGCGTAGCTTTGCTGCTGGACGCTGATGTTGCAATGGAACAAACAATTGACTTTCACTTCTTAGCAATATAAGTTCTTTGCTACCACTCTGATTCCCACCTCTCACTGGCTTCTTCTCCATCCCAATGGCAAACAATGCTCATGGTATTGTAGTATTTTGAGCCGTCCATGCCAAAATGACAGACAAAACGTCTTCTCAGAAACGCAGGTCTGGTGGCCATAACATAAACCTAAGGGATTGTTACATTAGCTGGGAGAGTCCTGTGTTTTTATGTTAAGTAACATTGAGGATATCATGTGACAAAGGAAAGCTCGACGGGCGTAGCAACAGTAAAGCAAACAGTTACTTTCTTTAAGCACAAAAACATTCTCTTTCTGTTTTACCTCGTTGCAGACTGTGTGGACATCATCTCTGGCATCAGATCAGTGAAGATCCTGAAGAGAGTGGGCAGTCCCAAGGGGATGTGGACCAGAGACCCCAGGTCGTCCAAGGTTTACGTCTTTAACGGGACATCAGGGGACAACATCTACCAGTTCAACTCAGTACGAGACTTTTCCCGCTCTCCTGGCGTCACCAGCAGCCGACAGATCAGGCTTCCCTCTGAGTCGAGCGGCCCTGGCAGCGCCGTCTATAACGGCTATTTGTACTACATACAGCAGGACGCAGATACGGACATGCAGGTGGTCAAATATGACCTGCTGAGTGGTTCGGTGACAGACGCCGCCATGTTCCCCGTGGAGAGCCACGCTACCGTTTACAGCCTCAACCCAGAAACCGTCGCGGACCTCGCGGCAGACGATGAAGGCCTCTGGCTCCTGTACGCAGCCAGCGACAGTGAACCGAACATCAATCTCGCGAAGATGGACCCTGTCACGCTCGATATAGAACAAATCTGGGACACCCGGTGCCCACGGGAGAAAGCAGAAGCGGCCTTCGTAGTCTGTGGGACCGTCTATGTCGTCTACAACACCCGCCTAGCCAGCCGCTCCCGGATCCAGTGTCTGTTTGACGTCAACGACATGGTGGTCAGCGAGGAGGCCCCACTGATCTACTTTCCCAGGAGGTATGGAGCCCACGCCAGTCTGAAATACAACCCCGAGGAGAAACAGCTCTACGGCTGGGACGATGGCTACCAAATAATTTACAGACTGACCATGAAGAGGAAACTCCTGGTGTGACAGTAGGGAGGCGGTGTCATGTTTTCAAAGGCAACGATAAAGAAAAGGCACCGTAAATTTACGCATGCTACGCCAAAAGTCTTACAGTAGTGTGCAGACTCTTCATTCACGGTAGATTTAATACAGATCACTCATAACATCACACATTTTAAAACTCTGACGACAGACCGGCGGGCCCGGCCACTACTCTGTCTTTCAGAGGTTGTTGCGGGCTGAGTTTTCAAGCTAGAGTGAAGATACTGGTATCATATAAAACTAGAAAGCCTGAGGAATCCATAAAGAATGAATCCATTGTTACCAACCATGTCATGATAGCTTGTCGGGAAGATCGCTAAATAACGCTACGAAGTTACACTAAATTTTGGCTGGAAAAACTGGCATGGCGATTTTCAAAGGGGTCCCTTGACCTCTCACCTCAAGATACGTGAATGAAAATGGGTTCTATGGGTACCCACGAGTCTCCCCTTTACAGACATGCCCACTTTATGATAATCGCATGCAGTTTGGGGTAGAAAAAAATGAAGTTTTTTGAATGCAGTATAAATGTGTTATTTTCGCTCTATTCTAAAATGGTGTATTTGAATATTTCTCATGTGTGATGATGTTAGTCCCCATAGTAGCCATTTCATTGTAAGGAGATCATTTTTTGAAATTTGAACTCACTGTATAAAATGACCTGTTGTAACCTCTAGGATCATCACAGCCTCATGAAACTTTACATCCACAAACTAGAGACCTAGAGTATTCAGAGGATGGGTGGCTTTCCTAGGTACATTGACAATAAGGGGGTTTCTGAACAGTTTCCAGAACAGAAATGCTCGCCATTCAATCGCCGAAAAATGCAATTCTTGCAGAAATCTCCAAATGTCAAATGTTTTTGATACCAAATCACAGCATGGCTTTTTCTTTGGTGTTCCTCAAGGTCTTGGTGTCTTAATGTGTTATTTTGGAGAGATTATTGATCATTTTTATCAATAAAATGTATAATACAAAATTTAGCACCAAATCTTTGTTAGAAATGGTATCAACCCCAAAATTGCTGCAACAATTTATGAAACATATTGGAGCATGGGAATGGCCATCACAAACTTATATCATCATGTCCTACGCCCTTATACACTCTCGCAATTTATTTTAATTGTTAATTAATTAATTAATTAATTAATTAATTTGTATTTCTTATTAATGACTAGAACAACTTGACACACGCTGAGCTGATCTCAAATTAATCTTCAGGTTCCCAGCTTTCAGATGATGTACACCACTTCTATGTGACATTTATTGTTGACTTTTTATCTACCCCTGAACATCCCCTACCCCTCTAAAAAAGAGGGTGGAATGGTAAGGGGTTAAGCAAATGAAATAGCCTTTGAACTATTATTCATTAATTAGATACTTTGTCTTTTGTGTATTTATGTACCAAAACAAACATGAAAATGCCACTCTGTTTATTAGAGGCTGCAAAGTCTTACTGCTATGTGGCGTTTTGTGTCCTCCCCTCATTTAATTTGACCATTTGATTCGGCTGAAATCTCATTCCTTTAGGCCCGTTCCTGCTTGTTAAGCCACTGGCTGTGTGTCATTATATTTCGCATTTTAGCCACGTACAAAACTCACAGCGTGGCGGAGCCCATTTTTGCATAAGTCTTTTAATCAAAGAGAAGAAAATCATATCACAGAACTGATAACACATCACACTCCATGGGAGAAGAAAAAAAAACAACAAACTCTTTTTCTGATTTTCAGACTTGTTGAAACAAAAGAATAAAACAATTAGTGGCTGAAATAATGTCTACCATCTCAGTTACACTGGGTCACTCATATATTGAGAGTCTTGATAATGATCTAGGAACTCATAATAGACTTTTTGTCTCAACTAACAACTGTTGATGTCAATCACCAGAACATTTTCTCAAACATTTCTATTATTACAAATACAAAATGTTTAATAAAAAATTGGAAATTCAGTGCTATCATAAACAGTTGGAAGGGATACAAGATCATATATCAAGAAACGTTACAATATTAGGCAAAGCTAGAAGGTCTCGAAACAGTCCATAGATTGAGGCAATTGATTTAACAGGTTTCTTCTACCATGAAAACACACCACACCGTCAGAGAAATATATGACCTTTGTAAAGCACATGTAAAAAAAAAAAAGAAGAAGAAAAGGACATTATTATTCAAACACTTGTTTCAACACTAAAATAAGATATTAGAAATCTATGAATAATGCCATTAGGGAGGATTTTCACCATCAAAACAACTGTGTGAATGAGAGCAAATTTCAAACTGTCACGTCTGGAGAAGGGTGTAGATGCTATGATGGATTACTTCAAGCACGAACAATAACGCACCGACTCGTTCTCGCTATAACAAGTGCCAATTAGAGAAATGCCACTGCTCTGTAGACGCTGACCTGTCCGCCCATCAGCTGCCCCCGCGCTGTCGTCTCACAAACACACACACAAACACACACACCGAGGTACTAAACGGCTCGCTGTGGGTACCCATGAAGGAAATGGCTAAAACAGATCCGCACTGGGTCTGCTGGATGCATCTGCTCACGTCTTGATGTCTGGCCCCCGATTTCACAAACTCTGTGATATACAGCGTGTTCATTGTGCAGTAGTTTGAGCCGTAATATCACTTGTCCTCCATTGCTGAATGAGGCACCAGAAGTCTAGACGAGACGAAGCCACGGCCAAGAACGTTTTTTTTTACATATCGGATTTAAGTTGCTGTTTGAGATAATACGGATGCTATTCAGTAAATAGTCCTCGTATCGAAAAGACATCATCTACAAGCCGCACCGAATACAATCTGTGAATGTTTCTTGGCAGTTTTCCTGCCTGGTATCACACTGACTCAACATTTCCCGGGCCGAATGTCCTGTGAATATCTGTGTTTGCCAATTACAGCAAAACAAAACTACTACGGGAGGGTAAACTGGAAAACCATGTAAATAGAAACCAAATTATTATGTTCACAAATATATATGGAAGCTCCATTCTATAATGTTTGAATTAAAAGCTATTGATGCATTCCTATTTTTCATCTGAACAATTACAGCATCAGTTACGTAAGGGATAATGTACAGCGAGCCGGTCGTTGTGAAATAAACCCCGACAGGGCGTCGCCCTGAAGACACGGCTACTTACTTAATCAATAATTTCACACAAAAACGGTCTGCCAAAGTCCGATATCAGAACTGCGCCCATAGCAACGGTCTGTTATAGATAGCAATGGTCTGGTATAAAGAAATAACAGACCGTAGATCGCCATGATTGACCAATCAGAATCGAGTATTCAACAAAGCCGTGTAATAAAAAAAAATATATATTAATCCAGGCCTTATCTGAAATATTGTGCATCTTTCGTCTGACTGAAACTTTAAGTTATTGTAAAGAGAGCAAATAATATGCAGGGAATTCTGATACAACAGCGGTGCTGCAGTCTTTTAGTTTAGGGTGCAGTGTGTAGGATCTTGCGCCATCTAGCGGTGAGGTTGCAGATTGTAACCAACTGAATCTTTTCCTGTGTGTCAAGCATGTAGGAGAACTACGGTGGCCAACGAGAAAATGTAAATGGCCCTATCTAGAGCCAGTGTTTGGTTTATCCGTTCTGGGCTACTGTAGAAACATGGCGGTCGGCTCCGTGAAGAGGACCCGCTAATTGTGTAGATATAAACGGCTCATTCTAAAGGCCCAGACACACCAAGCCGATGGTCGGCCGCCGGACAGTTTGGGGCCGTCGGTGAGTGTCCGTTGGCCTAGTATTTGCGGTGTGTCCCGCACTGTCGGCTCTAGTCTGCCCGTGTTGGAGGTCTTTCAGACGATTCAGCATGTTGAATAGGCAGCGCAGCCCGTCGGTGAGAAACAATTACTCTGATTGGCTGTTTAGCTTAAACGAATCAGTGCACGAGAAGAGAAACGGAAGTGAGGAAAGCGAGCCAACGAGTAAAGTCAAGAGTGCTCACACATCTTCATCTCATCTGATCATTCCAATACACGGATATTTTCACCACGACATGGCCATCTGGAATGAAGCTAAATGGTGAGTGAGAGTGGTGTGGAAATGGTTGGCAAACGCTGCTTTGTTTCATGTACGTGTCATAACAATGGCTTGTAAATCCGCCGTCCTTAGTCTTCCAGTTTCCCTTTTTCAATGAAAAATACAGACTACCGCCACCTACTGGTGTGGAGAGTTATTTGCTCTCACGCAGGCGCAGAACGTACGTGCAAACTATCCGTCGGCTGTAGTCTTTGCGGTGTGTCCAAGTGCAACTTATTGGCCAAGACAAAGGCGACGTGAGGCGAAGCAACAGTCGGCCTTCATCACCGCTAGTTCTTTGGCGACGGCTTGGTGTGTCTGGGCCTTAACAAAATCACAACCATTCACATTTTCCGGTGATTATACACTAAAGAAAACATACTTATTAATATTATATTCCATTTCTGCCAATAGATGCCCCAAAATGTTACACACTGTTCCTTTAATCACATCAAGTATCTTCAAAACTAATCCATTTACCACATGTTGCAGATTAAGCATCTGGATGGCAAACTCAAACTCACGTTCTCCCTGTACAACAGCATGGTTAATGACAGGATAAACATCAAGAAAGTTGCATGATTCTAAGTTCAAAAGACAAATATGTTCACCTTTTTCAGAGTTTAAATTTTTTCTCAATCATCACCACCAACAAAGCTACATATATTCAAAATGTCAGTATTTTTTTTTTATCTTTACCTTTAATTTTAGATTTTCTGGTTTAGCAAAACAAAACATACATACAGTAACTGGCAGACGGCTGTACATGAAACTATACACATCCACCAAAACCTGGTCAGAAAAAAAGAACAAGAGGAGGCAAAGAAGTGCTTTTGAACAGTATTTGTCTGAAGGAAAACACGTTGAGTTTTCATTTTGGAAGAAAAGGGTGAGATCACTCTAAAGCAAACAGAGAAGGAGGTAAAGGTGTGTAAAGTGTGCTCGCAAGTTTCCTGTTTCCAGAAACCTCCAGAGCTCCAAAAAGCTTGTGTCTGTCAACATTTCTTTTTCCTTTTAGTTTGGTCTTTAGTTATTCTGTTCAATAAGCTATTTGTGCCTTTGTCAGGTAATTTAAACCTTCTACTTTTGATATCGAAAATTGAAAAAAGCTTGTTTTAGAATTGAAATCAGTAACAACACTGCAGCCAATGAATACCAATAATCCTGTTAAACCTTCTTTTCACATAAAACTTCTTGCCTTGGCTGCTTGTGAAAACACAATAAAGATGCAAATTGCCAACTTGAGAATATTTTAGTTTCAACCTGATCCAACCTCTCCTCAATAAGCTGCGGATCAGATAATTGCTTATGATTTTGATGGAAGTACAGTGAACTCAGCTGGAGCTTTGAAATTCATTTCAGTTTTGCTATTCACAAACAATAACGACGAATGGAGCGGTTTTACATCTAATAGTTCCAAAATGCTACATTTCAGTATTGTTTTTGAGAGAGAGCTGGAAAGTTTTGAAATTGCTTCAGATCCAGTTTAAGTCTCTATTTCTACCCCCGGACGTGTCCTCCGCTGTGAAACTTCCGCTACTCTCATGGAGCAATATCCGATATCCAAGTTTTTCTATCAAAGAGTCTCTGCAGCACACAGCTGAATCTTCAACGTCTGGAAAGTCTCCATGTGAGGACACCAAGATTCGTTCACCTCAGCTCGGACAGCTCAATATTAAATGTCTGCAGACTGGATGTCCAGCCAATCTCTTCTGAGGACAACGACGGCAGCACTGGGTCATCACAACACCCACATTTCAAACCCTAAAACCCGAGAAGACTGCGCTTCACACAACTAACTGACCTGACGGTCATCGTAGATCAGTTCTTGGGAGTGCTCTGAGACTAGACTTGAGGAAGGGAGGGACAGAGAGAGAGAGGGAGAGAGAGAGGGAGTGACAGTGGGGTTGTGTTTCTCCTCAATCAGACAGACAGGAAGTGGATCAGCAGGAGGGAGGAAACCCCCTTCTGGGCTGCTGGGTCACAGGTGGCTCTGCTCAGGGACTAGCAGGGGGCCTGGGTGAGGGGCAGGAGCCTTGGCTGTCAAAGCTGGCTGTCCTCGCCTTCCACTGCAGGACACACAGACACAAGGAAATGATTCATAACACATATGCTGCTTTTTAGTGCACTAACACTGTCACTCCCAGGTCACTTTCAACACAGGGCAAATATCCATATAAAGGTGTCAGTGTTCCAGCAATATAAGAACAATGTGTTTTTTTACATTAAATTTTCCAATTGAATATGATGAGGGTACAGGAAAATAACACAATAAAGACTCAAAGCACTCATACAAGGAACATAGACTGACTGATTAATATATCGACAAGATACCCGCATTACATCTCATCAATAACACAGACACAATGTTACCAACATCTCTGTCTTGGGTCTTTAATAATAATAACAAATAAGCCCAAACCCCTTATTCCCTTTATTATTATTCCTCCTATATATATTATTCCCTCCTATGACAAAATACATTAATTTCGTGTTGCTTTCAATATTTTTCATTACTAAGTCTCAGAAGGTCCCATCAACATTGTTCTTATATATATATATACTTTAAGAACAATGTTGATGGGACACAAAGCTGTTGCTTTCAATATTATAATATTATATACTGTATATATATAATATTATAATATTGAAAGCATATATATATATATATATATATATATATATATATTTATATATATGTATAATATTATAATATTGAAAGCAACACGAAATTAATGTATTTTGTCACATCTATAATTCTTTGAACTTCTATCTGGTGGATAATAATAATAATATATGGAATTCCCATAATGCCTCGGGGGATGTAAACAGGAAGTATAAAGTTGCTGTGGATTATACTGCTGTGGGCTAATTTACAACCATGGACTATGGCTACAATTTGAGCCACGTTTTTTTTTTACATTGTGGACAAGGGGAACCATTCGACATACTTTTTATGCCGAATTAGCTACACGGATTTATGGACGTTTTTGCGCGATGGACATCGCAGATAAATGCTATCTTCAGAGAGAGTAACTCACATTAACTTTAAAAAATGTGTGTATCATGTGTGTGGGTTCAGAATTGACTGAGTTATGAGTGAGAAAGAGCCCGGTTTTTGACGCATCTACTTTAATTGCCACAATTAGCTGTTTGTCAGCCATTGCTGCTGCTGCAGGTGTTGACAGTGTTGATAATTAAGGGTCAAGCTACAATAACTAATACCAGTATGCACCTGTCCCTTTCACCTCATATGCAGTATGTTTGTTGCCTCATGTCTCTCCCGCTGTGCTCCTCAGACTTTCCTCACAGTTTGATTCAAACTGTTGGAGCCGAAAATTACCATCTAAGCCCCTTATTCCTCACCCTAAATAATGACCACGTACAGAATAGTCCTTTAAAAATGACCCCAGTCCCAAACCTACCTCCTTCTCAGACTTCTTGGACTCCAGCAGGGGGTGCCAGTGTGCAATGGGCTTGCGTGGATAAGCCAGCATTTCGTTCCAGTGGTCCCTGCCAAGTCCCTCTGCATGGCAGCCAACCCTCATCACACCAATGATCTCATTATGACCTACCCTGTGGAGATGCACACACGTACTGTATGAATACATCTGACTTAACCTGACAAGACATCTCATACATCAAGTTGGTTTTTTTTCTAATTGCAAGAAGGGCATTTTGTAATAAAAGGAGACACAGATCTGAATCTGGGTGTCCTGCCGATTGATACAGTGAATCTGCAGCTGATTGCCTCTGTGACACTAGAATTGACTCATCTCAGGAAGGAGATCTTTGCTCCATTAACAATGTCTGAAGTGTAAATGAAAGCCCTATTAATCCCCTATTATTGGCACAACCTGATTTAATCCTAGCATGAGAGCAAACAGTAAAGCAAACACGAGAAGCTAGGTTTCTAAATAGTATCTGCTCCTTTTATAGTACACAATAAAAAAAAAACAGTCTGACCTTTAACACATGTTCTCATTCTGCCAGCTGTTTGCACTTTTTCCCTTTTCCTGTTATAGCTTCACATACTGTAAAGGTCCTGTAGTGCACTACTTTTTCAACTACAATGCAGCTGACTCTAATTTGAAAATGAGGAATAATTAAAAGTTTTTTTTCATTAAAGATCCCCTCCGGACACATAACACTAACAATCGGCTTTCAATAATAATTAAAGGTGCTAATGGAGTAATGTCTACCCGAGTAGAGAATGAAGTCTCTCTCTCTCTCTGTGTGTGTGTTGTAATCAGAGCTTCTCCGTACCTTGTTGACAAAAACTTATTACAACTTATATCGCCGTCCTGACCTGACCGACAGCGTCGTCGTGGAAGCATAGCAACCACCCTCCAGTTCCCCCTCAGGTAAACACTGTTAGCTCTGTCAGCACTTTTGCCATTGTTTTCACTGTTAGCACCATTAGCTGCGAGCCGCTGGCTGTCTGTCGCCATGTTGAGAGCCATGGAGAGGCAATAGAAATGCTCCCAATAACATATTGAGCACCTTTAATAATAATCTGACATGGGTTTCCCACAAAAAAAAATTACAACTATTCCTTCTCCCTCGTTAAAAAATCCTGAATCTAAGAAAATGCAAATATTGTTCCTGTTAAAAGTTTAACTACTAGTAGGGCTGTCAAAGTTAACGTGATAATTACGCGGTAATTCAAATTTGTTTTAACGCCACTAATTTCTTTAATGCATTAATGCAATCGATCTTGCGGAGGTTGTAGCGGGCTCAGTTTTAAAGCTAAAGTGAAGATAATGGCATTATATGAAACTTTAAAACCTAAGGAATCCATTGGTCATTCTAGCTCGTTGCAAAGGAGGCTAAATAATGCTCCAAACTTGTGCTAAATTTTGGTGAGGAAAAGCTCATGGCCATTTTCAAAGGGGACCCTTGACCTCTGACCTCAAGATATGTGAATGAAAATGGGTTCTATGGGTGCCCACGAGTCTCCCCTTTACAGACATGCCCACTTTATGATAATCACATGCAGTTTGTGGCAAGTCATAGTCAAGTCAGCACACTGACACACTGACAGCTGTTGTTGCCTGTTGGGCTTGAGTTTGCCATGTTATGATTTGAACATATTTTTTATGCTAAATGCAGTACCTGTGAGGGTTTCTGGACAATATTTGTCATTGTTTTGTGTTATCAATTGATTGCCATTAATAAATACATATATACATACATTTGCATAAATTAAGCATATTCGATTGACAGCCCTAACTACTAGACATAAGATGTCTCCTAGTACTGAAAAGACCATTCTCAGTGTGTTTGTGTGCGCTGAATATTTCCAGTTTCAGTTGCAAAGTTGCATATTGGACCATGGCTCCAAAATAATGGTCATGCCCCAAAATCATGCTCTTGCATACACATCTTAAATTCAGGTTTAAGGTAAGCACAGAAACTTTTCATCTTCAACAGATGAATTTGAAAGAAGACTTCCCAGCAGAAATATCATTCTGCACAGGGAAGGTAAAATGTCCAAGTGAAGTAAACATATGCAAAATGGATTTTTGAGTGGAGGGGGACTTTTATTTTTTTAACATCTTATTTATTGTCCTGATGTGTTGGTTTCAAATGAGATGTTTGTTCATTTTTGTACGTACAAGTCGTAGTCCATGACGGAGATGTGCAGGCTGACGTGGTCCATACTGTCTGGCGGGATGTCAAAGATGATGGCCTCATTGTAGGTGGGATTCAGAGTGTTCTTCTTTATGCTGGTCTTCTTCTTTTTCAAACGTCTCCCGTCACATATGAGCGACACTTTGACGTAGGGATCTAATGGCGAAAGAGGAAGAACAGAAAATGAGTGACTTTATCTTAACAGGAACTGATGATAATGTTTCAACAAAGTTATCTATCGTTTTTAGGAAAATGCCAGAGCAAAAAAACAAGGTTTTACAAAAATTGCTTGTAAGATGCCTTGGCTGCCAAAACATCTTGAAAGATGTCCGTGAAGATAGAGCCATCAGTGGCCTATTTCATCACCCAGTGTGTGTGTTTTATTCTACTTAAGCATGAAAGCAACCCTGGAGGACCTGGCATCGGTAATGGGCATAAAAGTAGATGAGTCAACGGCTTGTGTAAACACAGAGGATGAGAAGACATAGATAGCTTAAACAGCATGTCTGAGAAAGCTTCCTGATGAATGCTGATTTCAATCTTCATCCGTCAGTAGTAAATCACCTCGTGTGATCCATTATGCCACGTTTTAGTCAGATGTAAGCTGCCCTAAATCTATAAACAACAAACAAGAGTGCTTGCTTTGCAGCCTAATGTGCTCGAAGGCACAATTTGATAGCTACTGGTTTATGACTCACAGATTGAAGTAATGGCAGGCAGCTAAACCCCTAAAAACTAAAATTGGGACTCCCATTAAAATCGTGAAATGTCATTAAACATGAGAGGGGAAAAAAGCCACATTCTCTCGGAATTACACCTGAACCCTGGCATTTAATGCACAATAAATGTCACGTTTAACAAGTGATATCAGTATTGCAGGAAGAGTGGAATGGAAAACAGACCGCCTGCAACTATTTGCTGACAATGTGTTAATATTGCAAGTATTGAATATTAATAACTGCTGAAATAAACAGAATGCAGCTGTAGAGACGGCTCTCCGCTGTTTGTTCACATTATCTGACGCGCTTGTAAATTGGATATTCAAAGGAGGATCATTCATTTTGAGCCACTGCAGCTGTAAGTGAAACACACAAAATGCACAACCACATACAGTTAAACACACACACACAAACACACCTGAGTACCCAGTGATGTCCATGGCCTTGAGGTTCCTGCACTTGATGACAGTAAGTGTGAGTCTGCCTGCGGTGGGCAGGTAGCATAGTGAGAACATGATCTCCCCAAGGTCAACGCTTTCCTGTGAAAAACACACAGTAAGCAAAAAAATCTCCTTCAGTTTCACATAAATTTACATTCAACGCAGATGATTTGATCCAGAGTGATGTATAATAAGTCTTTCATCCTCAAGGTCTGTTTCAGGGATCAATACTATATTTTGTTTACAGGCTGCTCTTTGTAACCTCTAGAGCACACAGTCAGTGAAGCAGACCGTGAAGACGAGTGGTGGAAGAAGTACTCAGATATTTTACTTAAAGGTCCAGTGTGTAGGATCTGGAGGGATCTAGCGGTGAGGATAAGAGATTGCAACCAACTAAAGCCTCTCCCATGTGCCAAGCGTGTTGGAGAGCTACGATGGCCAACGCGTAAACGCGAATGGCCCTCTCTAGAGCCATTTGGAGCAGAGCCAGTGCGAGTGTGTGTGTACGTGGGAAGTGAGTGGTGAAGCAAGAGAGAGAGAGTGGCGGCGACGGGAGCGAGTGAAGTTATTGACTCCGGCCCAAGCAGGAAAAGTTAACAGAGTTTTGTTTGTCCATTCTGGGCTACTGTAGAAACATGGCGGTGCAACATGGCGAACTCTGTGAAGAGGACCTGCTCCTTATGTAGATATAAACGGCTCATTCTACTGTAAGGTAACAGAAACACAACAACTGTTATTATCAGGTGCTTATACACAAAAAAAAAAATACTTATTAATACTATATTCCATTTCTGCTAATAAATCCCCGTAATTGTTACACACTGTTCCTTTAATCACATCAAATATCTTCAAAAATTATATTTTTTTTGCAAATCAAGCATCTGGATGCCAAATTCAAACACAAAGTGTAACATTTTGGGGGATCTATTAGCAGAAATGGAATAAAATATTCACAACTATGTTTTATGTGTATAATTACCTAAAACTAAGAATTTTTGTATTTTCGTTAACTTAGAATGAGCCCTTCATAGCTACATAGGGAGCGGGTCCTCTTCACGGAGTCCGCCATGTTGCTCCGGCATGTTTCTACAGTAGCTCAGAGCGGACAAACCGCATTTTTATGTTACCTGAAGGCCATCGTAGTTCTCTGACACGCTTGTGAAACTGTGGTAACGTGAGCCGCAGAGTGTAAAACTGTGGTAGTGTGGAGGGTTACTCAGTTGGTTGCAATCTGCAACCGCATCACTAGATGCTGCCGAATCCTACACACTGTACCTTTAAGTGAAAGTGTCAGTGCTACTGTGTAAATATACTGTGTTAATAGCGAAATCTCTGTGTTCAAACTTTTACTTAAATAAAAGTACAAAAGTATTGGCATCGAAATAAACTTAAAGTACCAAAGTGAAAGTATTCATTGTGCATAATAACTACTTACTTACATAATAACTATATACTGCTGGGTAGCTTAACCTATAATAATATATCATAATTTATTAGTTGATTTGTATTTTGTGTTAATAATCTACATCTGCAAAGTAACTAAAGCTTCAAAATAAATGTAGTGGAGTAAAAAGTACAATATTTCTATCTGAATTGTAGGTGAAGTATAAAGTAGCATGAAATGGAAATACTCAAGTAAAGCACATGTACCTCAAAATTGTACATTCTGCGGCGGACACAGTGAAGAGGACCTGGTCCCAATGTAGATATGAAGGGCTCATTCTAAGCTAACGAAAACACAACGATTCTTAGTTTCAGGTTATTATACGCTAATGAAAACATAGCTGTGAATATTATATTGCATTTCTGCAAATAGATCCCCTGAAATGTTACACACTGTTCCTTTAAGTACAGTACTTGAGTAATGTAGGTACTTTCCACCACTGATAATACATGTAGGGCCTACTCTGTGTAATTGCTAGAGCACTCAGTCAGTGATTACTAACAAACAAATAACTATATTTAATGTACTACTGGTCATCTGTTATCATTCTTAACCTCTATCATGAAATTGCAAAAACATGGTCAATTTGATGTTGGCCTCTTGTTGCCACAAGTAATAAAATCAGATTCTCACAGTTGAGACTAGCAAACTAGCTAATTAGAGCACAGACTATACACAAAGGTGTATAAAGTAATGAGATGCAAAATAATGCAACTTCTCTATTTTCCTTTTGGCTGAAAAAGAACTGCATTATGAGTTTGTTGTTTGGTAACTGCAGCTTTGTTTTTAGATCAGGCACAGGAGAGATTTGAGTTGTGTATTGTGGGTTGTTTTTAAAGAAAAATGGAGATTTGTTGTAAAGCACAGTGCAGCTTAGAGAATGAGTTGTTTTGCTGTCATTTTGTAACACAGTACAATAACAATCATAAGGTCTACTTTAAAAAAAAAAGTTTGACATGTTGGGTAAAATATGCTTTCTTGCAGGGATTATGATGAGACGATTGACACCACTCTCTTGTCTGTGCGTTAACTATAGAAAAGATCATCTTAGTTTATTTTAGCATAGCGAGTGAAAGCCGGGGCTAACGGCTAGCCTGGTTCTGTCCAAAGTTCAATCCACCAGCACGTCTAAAGGCCTAGTCCCACCTTGAAGTTGCAGAAGATTGATTTTATTAAGGGTTCTATTGAAGAGGGGAGCTAAAAAGCTTGCTGTCGTTAATAAGTTCACACAGTTTATTCACAAGAGATATAGTATTTGTACCATTGAATCATGTCTCGTATCTCTCTGCAAACAATTCCTCCTTCGCAAAGCTGTTCCTACTTCGACAGAGGAGGTTAAATTAAAGTGGATGGTGCAACACGAATTATAAGCAAACTGTCATTTTTCATTTCTATTTGTGTGCAGATTGAACAAATCTTCAATTTCTTTTCGAGGGAAACATTTATTCTCCTGGATTACGTTTGTTTTTGACGTATCACAAATACGTTTCTAATCATAGTCCACGAAAGTCTGTGTAGGAGTAGCAGGTCAGGGTGAGTCAAACAAACACAGGACTTTCATCCAGCAGACCGTAGGGGTGTAAGAAAATATTGAAAAAATCTAATATCGCGATATTATGTTTTGTGATACTGTATTGATTCTCAAAAACACTGTACCGATTTTTAATTAATAGTTTACATGGAAAGATTAACTCAGTCAATACTTTATTTCATTGGCAAAAAGATGCACCCTCTCAGTGTATGTGCCCTCTAAAAGTAGCGCTATGATTTTACAGGGACTGTGATAACTGCAAATGCAGATCTCACTGTTCTGATTACATGAAAAAGTAAACTTATTTTTACCCAGATTTTATGCATATGGCGGTGTGTTCTTTATTTTTATGAAAGTTTTCCTAAAATTAGATAAAAAAATCACAATATATCTCCTTACTTACAGTATCGCAATATATCGCCTTACTTACAGTATCGCGATATATTGCAAATTCACAATATATTGAATCGTAACCCCTGTATCATGATAAGTATGGTATCGCCAGATTTCAACGTGTTTTTTTAATGTATTAATATTTTTTATTATTAAAAGGAAGAAAGTAAATCCTTGGGGAAATATCAGAAAAGTTCCTTTTCCTCTCAACCGGCTGGAGGGGTGTGTCAGTGTCTGGGTTTGATTGACAGCAGGTAGCAGGCTGCCAGAGAGCCACAGGGAACAGGTTGTTAGTGGTAAGGGCCACACCAGCATTTAAAAGGGCCAAAGTAACATGTACAGGTGTGTTTAATTGTTGTTTATCGTGCTACAGCTGAGCAGCTAATTAGCTGTCTAGCCTGAACGTTAGCAATGCACTTTTCCACTGTGAATGTTTTCTTGGTCGCTCATTCAGCAAGCTGTGGTGCAGGACAAGAATTGTGTTCATGTTAGATAAGAAGGGGACTTTAGCAGGAAAGCTAATGTGGGTTGTTGTTAGGAGTCTGTGGCTCTTGTGTTGTGTAGCAGGCTGCTGTCTGGCTCAGTGTGACCATCTGTTCTGCCTATTATAGAACACACTGATGTTACTGCTTTATTCAAGATTGTACTGGCTGTATCAAAATAAAGTCTCCATCTAATGCAAAGCTAGGGGGTGCCATCATGAATCCAAAAAATGTGAAAATGAATTTTCCCCCTTTGGTGTCGGATTTGGACATGTGATTTACAGAGCAGATATGTCTGCTAGTAGACAAACAAATGCAATTTAATTCAGTTGCACTTCAGCTTTGGAAGGAGCTGCTGCCCGCTGCTTCCGTCTTTATACTAAGCTAAGCACCCCCCTGGCTTTAGCTCCATAGTTAATGCACAGACATGAGATTGATCATCTTTCTTGATGACTAAGTTGTAAAGTTGCAAGAAGAAATATGAATCAGAAATAATCCTTGAAACAGAAAATATGTTCTGAGTTTTTACTCTATACCCTGATGCACCTGTGACAAGAAAATAAAGCAAAATGAAAGTGCCACAGGTCTCACCCCAACAGTATAGAGCTATTTAAAGCGGCAGTAGGCAGAATGTTTTTGGCATCATTGGGCAATAATTTCATAATAACCTTTCAGCATATCGTAATTCAAGTGTTCTGAGAGAAAACTAGAATCTGCACCTCCTCATGGCTCAGTTTTCAGGCTTTAAAAAATCTAGCATGAGACGGGAGACTTTGGCCAATCACAGGTCATTTCAGAGAGAGAGCGTTCCTATTGACTGTTCATTCAACGGAGGCAGCTGTCAATCACTCGCAAACTCCGATCAAACAGTCAAACAAGGCAGCGCTGATAAGATATGAATCAATATTCTGTTACTGTAATGCCTATTTCTCGACTCAAATGTTTTCAGAAACACCTTGTAGTGTACTGTTTAGCTGCAAAATGAGAAAGTTTGCTCCGGCTGGTGGGCGGTGCTTGGTATTTCCTCAACTGATCTCAACATGGCTGCTGGCTCACAAACTTTATCATTTTACAGCTAAAATATTTGGTGATGTAAAATGTCTTTCTGAAAACATTTTATGCAAGAAATAGGCATTACAGTAACAGAATATTGATTCATATTTAGGGCTGCCTAGTTTGACCGTATGATTGGAGTTTGCTAGTGATTGACAGCTCAGAGACGGCAAGGCTCCAGCTCAGCTCTGATTGGTTGTTTTCCTCCGGTCTGTGAAATCTCGCAGATGCCATTAGGAACACCGGAGGACACAGAGGCACATGATTTTTTTTATATTACCTGTCTCATGCACTACTGTCAGGATATAGTGACCGTTTTATAAAATTAACTTTTTTTAATCATATTTGCTCCGATCTCCCTACTCCAGCTTTAAATGAGAAAATGAAGCCGAACAACTGGGCTTCACTTCAAGTCCTTGAGGTTATTTAGCTGCCAGTATCTCCTTGAAAAAATTTAATTCTGAAATTATGGCCGACCTCCCTATCAACAAACAAGCGAATTTCATTATTCTAATTGCAGTTTTCACTACATTATCAAAAACCTCTTATTCTGATTATGTCTCCAGATGATCGTCATCACTCAAGACATATAATTAAAACACAAACAGAGAGGAAATCAAATTTACAGCTCAGTGCTTCAACATAATGTAACCCAAATTACCCACATAATCAACCACTGAATGAGTCTTAGAAAAAGTTGTTTTTATAGAATTATATCACCAAGATCCCTCATGCTTGAATGTTTTCTATACTCTAAATTACTTTTGATACAAGCCTACTGCCTACAAAAATATTAGCTTAGACAGTCTCTACTGAGCTAATGAGAGTCCTGTTATCTGCCTCATGTGAGTTCTGAGCCCCATCCTATAAACAGTATTAAGGTCGCACAGACCCCTAATCACTAAGAATGAGCTTGGTGAGAACCCCACTGGTTGGCAAATTCCAACACGTCTGTCTGAGCGCTGCGGTCTTAACGTCTCTTCACACATACAGCTGCGATTTGGCTTTCTCCGCTGTGGAAGTAAGGGATTTCGTTTGAAGGGTGTGAAGGTTCAGCCATAATGTGAGGGCACAGCAGAAATGTCAAGTGTTGTAAAAGCATGAAGTGACACTTTGATTGTCCTTGTAGAAACACAGGCTGTTTTGGTGCCAGTACGTATCATCTGTACTGCGTTAATCATATTTTAGTCACGCTAGCGGCAGAGCTCCATACAGGGATGTCCGTCTGTCAATCAGCTGTCATGTCAGTCCACCACTTTGATCCAGACTGAAGTATCTATGTCTATAATTATATATAATAAAATGACATTTTGGACAGACATTGATGATCCCCAGAGGATGAAGCATACTGATTCACTTTTCCTTTATAGTGCCTCACTTATCCAATGAAATATTTTACTGTCTTCTAGATGGATTGGGACTAAATTTCATACAGACATTCATGGCTCCGAGATGATGTATCCTAATCATTTTAGTGACTTTCCCTCCAGTGCCACCATGAGGTTGACATTTTTGGCTTTTAGTGAAATTGACTATTGAATAGCTAGCTTTGAAATTTTGATACATGGACGATCATGTCCCTATCAGGATGAATTATAATAAATTTGGTGATACTGTAAGTCTTCATCTAGTGCCATCATCAGGTCAAAGTATAAATTTAATCCAATACGTTGGTGGCCCGTGGCCACAAAAAGTTACTTTCTGGCCACCAAATACCACCAGTTTTATCAGGTCTCTCTTGAGAATGAGACTGTGTGTCTCAATGAGATTACGGTGTCCGTGTCCGAACTGAATGCGACGCAAGCGAGCGGAAGCGAGCAAATCAGTTTGACTGCATTGTTTTCTGTTGGAGCTTTGAAAGGGATGCAATCGGGAGATCGGCATTAATGCTTTCTAGTCGTCGTTAGCTGTTAGCAGCTGGTGGGCAGCACAGTCCTACTTGGCTAAATAACAGAGCTAGCTGCTAACATTAATGGAGGTTTCATTGAGTTACATTATGATGCGTTCAAGCTCTATACAGTAAAAATTATTATCGAGCAAAGTTAAATCATAACGTTATCATGATGTGTTCAAATTTAATCTTGTAAAAATGTTTTATTTTTTCAAGATAAATACAGTTTGAAGGAGATGGTTTCACAGCAATGTAAAATAGATATTAGAGAGGGAATTTTGACCTGTTTCACTTCCTAACACTAGTTCTAAGCAGCTTATAATACACAATTAAAACTACTGATGCCAATCAAATCAAAGCAAATATTTAAATAAAAATACAATCATTTATTTCCTAATCATTTGAATTGTTTGTATCTTTTGTAGTGTGTGCACTAAGAGACTGCGAGAGAACAAAGAACGTGAGTTTTCAGTTTCAATTACGAATTTTCATTCTGTTCAGGAAGGCTGTGTTAAGTTGCGTTAAATTGATTTTTAGTGTTGTTTTTACATACAATACGTTTACATTTGGGCCACAAAAATGTACTTTGGCCACCAAATTTAGGGGCTTGGTGGCCTGTGGGTTCAGTGCTTAAAAATATTAGCATCTATCCCTGACTTGATTGCTTGCAAAATGACATTGCCATCAGCCTCAGCTGTACTCTGTGTTTATTACTAATTTGCCAATGTTAACAGCTAAACTAGACGGTCATCATTTGTTTTTTTGAGTGAAATATCTCAGCAACTATTGGATGAATTGCCATGAAAGTTGTTACAGACATTAGTGTCCCCCTCAGGATGAATTGTAATAACTTTGGTGATTTCCTGACTTTTCATCTAGCGCCACCATCAGGTCAGAATTTCACTTTGTCCAAAACTGTACATTGAGTTTAGTGCTAATTTGCAAATGTTAGCATTCTTACACACTGAACTAAAACGGTAAACATCAACCTGAATGCTAATGTCAACATGCTAACATGCAGCATGTTAGCATGTTGAAATTAGCATTCTGCTGCTAGCATGGCTGTAGACTCTTGCTTTAAATATCCACTGTCAAGTCAATTACTTATTAGTCTCTGACTGTATTTACACTTTATTTATTATACACTATGGACGCCTTATTACAAAGAATGATCATGTCTTGGGTTTTCGCCACTTCTACATGATAAATGATCCCCTCCATTCATGTCACTGATTAGCATGTAAAAACCTTCCCAAAATAGTTGGTTCCGATCGAACACACATGAAAAATCTGAAGTCAATAAGTATACTGCTCTCCTCCAGGCTCTTCATCTTAGTAATGCTAAGTCGGTGTTATTGATGATTATGTCTCCTTGATCTATGAACTAAGGAAAGCTGCTGGCTCTTTTCTTCCTCCCTCTGCTAAATACTGGTGACTCTTCCACTCATTAAGACTTAACAGTGTGTATAAAGCACCGTATTAATCTTATCCGAGACTTCCATTACACTCCACTTCGTGTTTGTTTTTTTGTTTCTACTGAACTCCACCATCTGTGCATTCTTTATGTTGCCAATCTTGAATTTAATGTGAGCAAGGGATTTTGTCATAAAATCATTTGGTAGTTCAATAAAGTTTGTGTGCCAAGGAGAGGGCCGCCTGCTTTTCTGCCTCCTAAGCAATAATATTGAGATTATTGAACAACCCTTGAAGAAGCTCAAGTTCAACAACTGGAGGAGGGGAAGCTCTCAGATAAAAGGGCTCTGTGGAGGTGATAAAGAGATGAGGGCTCTAAGGTGCCTAACACGGTGCCAGAGAGAACACTTTGTGCCTGGAAATGGCCTCTGGACATCATCAACAAGTAACAAAGCCAACAGAAAAATAATTGCATTGAGTGAGCTGTGAGTCAGACATTTTTTTTGTGTTTGAGATGTTAACACCTCGTGATTACAGCCAGTCCCTTTATGTTTTTTAATAAGTGACAATTATGTTTTGTAGAATAAAAACCTATTCTTCATAATGCATTTGCTGTTTAATGCACATTACAGGGCTGGAGCGTGGATTTGAATTCCCCCAATGTACCCCTTACCCCCCTCAGAAAATGTTGGCCAGACAAAGAAGGTCTCTAAATCTTTTTTTATTGTTTGGATTTTATATTTTAAATAGGGCTGTCAATCGAATAAGATATTTAATCGTGATTAATCTCATGATTGTCCATGGTTAATCGCGATTAATCGCGAATTAATAACATATTTTTATCTGTTCAAAATTTACCATAAAGGGAGATTTGTCAAGTATTTAATACTCTTATCAACATGCCCCAAACTGCATGTGATTATCATAAAGCGGGCATGTCTGTAAAGGGGAGACTCGTGGGTACCCATGAACCCATTTTCATTCACATATCTTGAGGTCAGAGGTCAAGGGACTCCTTTGAAAATGGCCGTGCCAGTTTTTCCTTGCCAAAATTTTGCACAAGTTTGGAGCGTTATTTAACCTCCTCCCTGACAAGCTAGTATGACATGGTTGGTACCAATGGATTCATTAGGTTTACTGGTTTCATATGATGCCTCTCTCTTTAAAACCCGCTACAACCTAAAAATCGCAAGTTGCGTTAATATATTAAAGAAATTTGTTGCGTTAAAACAAATTTGCGATATCCGTTACTTGACAGCCCTACCTAAAAGTACTGAAAATTTTTAATTTTGGGACCTATTTTAATTGCACAAGCACAACATCCAACATGCTAACGTCTCCAAGCTCACTTGCTATTTTGATTAATGTACAGTATGTGCAAAAGCCCAAGTTGAAGTTGAATGTAGATCGGGGGCGTGGTGATTAATAAATACACTCTCAGCCAGTCATATATGTGGTCTCATTGCTCTGAAGCATGACAACACCACCTCAACAAATGGCATTAAACTAACATCACTTTCATTTGTTCTTTAGGCTAGCTGGTAGCTTTGTTGAGCTACCGTTGGACTGAGACCCTGCACCTATTTGCCTGCTTGTCTTTTGCTGAGAACTGTCAAGCCGACTACCTCCAGATTTTCTGTTTGGACAAACAACAAAACTGGCCTGTTCATGAGCTAGCCGCTGATGCCAACTCAAGGTAAGCCCCAATCAACCAACCACCAGTCAGCCTTTCAATTTCTTTCCTTTATTAATTACTACTCTTCTTTCTTACACATTTTATGTTAGAAAGTGACCGTAGCCTAGACACTAACAAAGAGCCAATTGCCAGTCATTCTTGTAACACAACAGAGTGACTTTGCGCCAGAAACAGACCTGCTTCTGAGATGTCTATTCTCAGCACAATGTCTAAAACCCAATATTAACCAAAAACCTGCATTATGCTGCAGTATTTGAATAAACCTGCTACCTGTACAACGTGCGCACAGAGTACCAAAATACCACACAGAGGTGCAAATTGAATTTCAAAGTAAGAAAAATACCAAACTGTAAGAGCACTGCTAGCACTGGTCGTTGCACTGCCACACATATATAGTCTAAAAGTACTGGAATCAGCCTATAAAATACTATAAGTTTTAATTGTATAATGTAAGCTTCCACCAGGTTGCTAGAGATGGGCAATGCATTTTTATTAATCTTGAACGTCGTGTTAACTCACACTGCACGTTTAAATCGCAACTTTTATGCTCTCACTGTACGGATGAATTGACATGACCTGGAGCTCACACTGAACATAAGCACGGAAGCTCGTGGCGGTTTTGTCCAGTGACATCGCCGATAAAGTTTATTCAAATAAGATGGCCGTGTCCTAAACAATATTGACTAAAAAGAGAGAATGGCAGCATTACTTTGTGCAATTCTGCTATGAACGCAAAGTAAGTTGCAGTAAGTTCATTTTTATATCACAGGACTCTCAGTCCAGACTGCATTTTTTTTTGCCACAAATAGTAAAATACTACTCCATTAATATTAAAACTAGCTCACTACTTGTGACAGCAGCCATGTGGGAAATCGGACAGCTGGAACTGTTCAAACTGTAAGGGGCCAGCCGTGCGCTCCTGTCCCTTACTAAGAAACCAAATCCTGCGTAATGCGATGAAGATGATGATGAAGTTGCGGTAATTTAACAGTAAGCCTCACTGACTAAAGTAAACTCAGTCAAAACAAAGATAAATGGATTTCCAGCACCGTCGGTTCCTCACTGTAGTTTTAGGGGCCATTCATGACATGTTTTTTGCGCCCTTACTGCTTGATTTGTCTGTGCTAATTTGGCTGACCTTTCAACCGGATGTTGTGACCTTCTTGGAGGAAAAGGGTGAAGCAAGTAAAATAGTCTGTGGGACAGTTGGGAAAGCTCTGGGTAGCCCTGCACTAAAATGATTAACTTCTACTCCATATTTACTGTAGACTGATAATCACGGAAGAAAGAAAAGATATCTGCTGCTGTGATTGGTTGTTCCTCGTCACATGACATGCGGTGCGCGCTGCAGCATTCCAACAGTTGAACTATTTTTTTACCTTGGGGCGCAGCTGGCACGCCCTGAAATAATGGCGCTTGGGAACTCTTGCGCGTCGCAACGGCATCGCTCTTGTGTTTGAGCGCGTCTACATTGATAACAATGGATTTGAGCGTGCAAAAAACATGTGACTAAGACAGGCAGCCGACGAAAACTTCTGACATGCCAGAAATCTGCTCATTAGTAGCTATGACCCTGGTTGAAAATGTAACTCACACAGATTGTAATGTATACTTGAACTCTCCAGTCTATGAGAGAAATATTTAAGCAATATAAGCGTCTCTATGCAATCAGTCATTTGATACTGAATCTAGAAGAAACAGAAAAAGCCAATAGATTCTTACACTGGTGGCATATTGGATGTCCCTCCATATGTTCGTCTCCCTGGAGAGGTCTGACATCTCAAACAAGTTGTCCAGCACCACCTCCCCGATCATATCGTGCCTTGAAAACCGGTCAAAGTCAAAGACGCTCATATGGAGCTTCCTGACCGGCAGCTCATCGTAAGGCACAGGAAACTGGAAGCTCTCGTTGAATGTGGGGTTGAGCATCTTCCGGTGGACGCGAGTTTGGAACTTCTTGCGGTCAGGCAGCAGGTAGACCTTCACGTAAGGGTCAGATGTGCCGCACAAGTCCTTGGCAGGTAGGTCAGATGCCTTGAGGATGTTGACCATGAGGGCCTCGTTTTCGTAGTCGTACTTGAGAGAGAAGTTAATCCTGCCACAGTTTTTGCTGCTGGCGTTCTTGGACGAATCCTCTGATTCCAGGGCCTTTTGTTGGTAGAGCTCTGGCTGGATGCGGCCGATGCTGGTCGGCTTTTCGTCGTTGTCCACCATGTAGTCGTTTCCCAAGTCAAGACTGCCTACCTGCATCTGCCTGGGCAGGTGTCTCTTGAATGAGTTGTGCCTGCAGAGACAGAAGAGGAGCAAGAAGAAAGAAAGGAAGCGTGACTGACAGGGAATGGGTTGTGTTGACGAGCTGTAGTGAGAAAGATGAGCAGGGACACTCAAAACAGGGAGGTTTTGAATTCAAGGGAGGCAGGTTTTGAATGCAAGGGCCCAGACGCACCAAGCTGACATCAAAGAACTGGCGTTGTCAAAAGGTGACTGATTGTGCCACCTGACATCTTCTGTTAAAGTTGCAGTTGATCAAAGACAACAGCCAACGGCTAGCTGAGTTATTTCCTATGTGCAAGGAAATAACTAGTGGCCTGTGGCCTGTTTTTATATTGTTTTTTTTAATACATGAAAACAGTTATCCTAGAAAGCTTGCTTACTATTCTCATGCCACTGTCAGTGTGGTTATATGCTTGGAATACCGACGAAGAATCTGCCTGATTTGCATCTTACACTGTTTAGTTGTGCTTTTATTTGCTTTGCACTGGGATTGTCTGGTCTTTTATGTGAGAAATGGGGAGAGCACAATAAAAGGTGTAGGTGAAATATAAAGAACTCAAGATAAAACTTAACCACCTGGGGGTGACGGATGGTTTGCTGTGACAGGACCCTAAGTAGTCATAGCAACACTGCACAGATGCTGTAGAAGCATTGCTTGCTTATTTGTTTATTTATTTATTTATTTATTTATTCATATTAATTCATTTTATTTTAGTGGCTTTAGTGATCAGTGGATTCTTGAGTATGTTTATCATGTTTGTCTATTGTATTAGGGTCTGAAATTAGCACCCGCCACCCACCAAATGTAGGTAAATTGTTGGCACTGGTGGCTAAAATCGTCAGGCCATCCGTCACTTTGGCAGGCATGGAAAACACTAGGGATGGGAATAGAGAACTGGTTCATAGTTGTCAGATTCCTTGGCATCTCATGCCTCCGTAACTATCAATTCCTCTGTATTGATGCTTTCCGACAGATACGCATGCACAATGACGTAACGCCATAGGTATGCTGTATCATGTTTTAATTTGTTTGGGACCGGAGCCATGGCGGAGAGAAAAAAAGCACTTAAATACATGGAGCTACTAAACCCGAGGGACATACCCTATTTTCCCCTGATAATGCTACAATGTGAACAACAAATCTGTGTTGAAATCAGTAGGAGGAGAGTTAGTAACGTTACCTGAAAGAAGCAGGTGGGCCTCACAGTCCTGCTTGGATAAATAACGAAGCTACTAACGTTAACAGAGGTGCCATTGAGTTACATTATGATGCGTTCAAGCTCTGTTCAGTAAAAAAAATGTCTATTGAGCGAAGGTAAATTTTAACTTTATCATGCTGTGTTCAAATGTAATCTCATAAAATTAAGTTTTTGGCGAGAAACTTGAATAAATAGGTTGTTTTTAGGAGATATTTTCACAGCAATATAAAATAGATATTAGAGAGGGAATTATGACCTGTTTAGCTTATAATACATCATTAAAACTACTGATGCCAAGATTTTTTTAATCAAAGCAAATATCTAAATAAAAGTACAATAATTTATTTCCTAATCATTTGAAATACGTTTTTATGCAAATAACTACTATAAATGACAATAACACAGTAAAGTACTGTGTACAGTACCCTCCCACCCCTAAAGAATAGGGCTCCCCGGAAGCTACGGTTTAATTCAAACACTGTAATTTACCATGCATATAATGTTTTTTGAGTAAAATATATCGAACATTGAGTGACATGAGATCTAAAATGTTATTACTTCATTGAGCGCATAGATTTCAAAAGTGGCAGATAAAATTTCTGAGTGGCAGACAAAAAAAGACTTGCCTGCCCCAGAGGCAGACAGTGAAAAAAGTGAATTTCAGACCCTGACGATGGATAACTTGTCTTTTTACTGCAAACCAAATCTACCTATGGGTACAAATAAAGTAACCTGACCCTGAACCTAAATGGAAATTTTTGCTTCTTTAGTCCAGAGACAAATAGATATGCTTTTTAAAGTCTAGCTGCATAATAAGCAGAATGATGTCCACTTATTAACATGGTGAAAACGTGCAGTTCTGCTAGTATTACTACAGCAAAGTGATTTTTCACATCCCCTATATTCCATTAATTCTCATGAAGAAACCATCACATATAATTAGCCTTACCATTATGACTTACAAAGATATGCCTCTGAGGCAACATGATCTACAGTATTTATTATAATTAATTTTTGTAGATACCAAACTGCTGAGATAGAAAATTTCTACCCTCATTAGTGATATATTAGATGTATTTGGTGCCTACTCGCTTAAAATATTTTATGAATAGCAGTGAGGCGCTTTCAAATTTAAATTGTTTCCTTTATTTCATGTTGGATTAATGGACCTTTATACCACATGACTTTGTGTCGTATGTGTGCATGCATGCATGCCTGTATCCCTAAGCATATTTACACATGAATAAGCACATCACACAATCATACATACATGTACACGTGTGTATATGACTAACCGAGTGGAGGAAGCCGGCTCAGTGGCCTGCCTCTGCATGCGTTGCGTGCGGCGCAGGAAGTGTTCCCTCATGGAGAGCTGCACCTCGGCAGGGATGTCGGGAGATGTATGGCTTATCTTCACCGCCGCCTCCAGGAAACCCATCGAACCCATGGGGTCCTTCACCTTCTCTGTCGCCATGGTGACCGCTGGCTGCTGGGGGCTGGGCAGAAGGAGAGGCGGCTGGAGCGGGCAGTCCTCTGGGTCACAGGCCGGGGCGAAGGATGGACCGGGGAAGTGGGCCTTAGCTCGCCAAGGCGCACGGCACAGCTTCCAGGAGACGAATGTAAGAAGGCCCAGCAGAGCCAGGCCGCAGACCACAAACACAAAGAGGAGGAGGCCAAAAGAAGCGTCTGGTGGCGAGCCGCGGGAACCCGAACAGAGGATCACACAATATGGACAAACAGATGGTGATTACAAGGGCGAGAAAGGAGAGAAAGAGAGAGACGGACTATTAGGACATGATTCTTCTGGTGCTATATCAGTGGTTTTTATATAAGACTAAGCACAGGGAGCCAAGTATACTGGGAGATGTGCTTCATAAATATTAAAGTAACCTCCATTAGTCTTCAGTTCAGCCAAGGGATAAGGAAATCACATTAATGTAAACAGAATTCAAATGTAGTATGCACTCATGCATACAAAGATGACATTCTATGACATTAAAGGTAAAAGTAATTATAGTCTGACAAATGATAAAACAATATTAGATATATTAGATAGAGTTTGAAAAAAAAAAAACCTTTTCCTCATGGACTTTTACCATGAAACCGATAAAAGCAGCTGGGCACAGTCAAACTCATTTATGTTCCAGCATTTTGAATTTGCTTCCTGGGGAACAAGCAGCATATACAAAGACCGGGAGACGTACCAAGAATGCTGACAAGCACTCTGCAAGGATTCACAGGGACTGAAGGGAAAAAAGAACACAGAAAACATACAGTACTGTATCTCTGGCTTTTGGCATTCTGGGACTCTTGCCAGAGTCGCTCCTGTTTCGATTTAAAGTCATTATATTGCTCGGCCTGATACTTGGAATGTTTTCCACGCTTTCCGGCCGGGGTTTGAATTCTATTCTCGTAATTTCGCAGGAGTGTTTCTTTTCCACGCACCCTGATTGCTCGGATTTATCTACAATTACTCACACAACTCCGCGGCCTCTCAGAGGATCCCTGAACTCCCGTCTGTACATTACACTCCAGAGATAGCAGGAAGCTGCTTCAAGGCACATTGAATTAGCTCTTTTCTAATATTTACCCGGCTCAACCTTTCCTCACTTCAGGAAAATAGGAGCGTCGACAAGGGCTGAAACCTGCGGGTGGGGTTAGGTTTATAGAGAAAACATTTATTATTTATGCGGAAAATCAAAAAGCAAGTATTCAGATGCTAAATAGCAGTGGAATAATACTCCATTACATGTAAAAGTCCTGCCTTCAAAATCTTAAACAAATATAAGTATTTAAGTATTTTCAGCCAGTTCAAAGTATCACCAGTGATGGAGTGTAGTACATTTACTCAAGTACTGTATTTATGTACAATGTTGAGGTACTTTACTTGAGTATATCGATTTTACATGTTACTTTATACAGCTCCACTTACATTTCTGAGGGAAATGTTGTACTTCACTCCACTACATTTAACAGGCAGCTATGGCTACTAGTTACTTTAAAGATAAGATTACAAATGTTGATAAAAAAATGTAATAAAATAGGGCTGTCAATCGATTAAATTATTTAATCGTGATTAATCGCTTGATTGCCCATAGTTAATTGCGATAAATCGCAAATTAAACGCACATTTTTTATCTGTTCAAAATATTCCTTAATCAACACGGGAGTGGACAAATATGCTTGCTTTATGCAAATGCATTTATATATTTATCATTGGAAATCAATTAACAACACAAAACAATGACAAATATTGTCTAGAAACCCTCACAGGTACTGCATTTAGCATAAAAAAATATGCTCAAATCATGATAAACTATGACCCAAACTGCATGGGATTATCATAAAGTGGGCATGTCTGTAAAAGAGAGACTCGTATCCATAGAAAACATTTTCATTCATATATCTTGAGGTCAGAGGTCAAGGGGCCCGTTTGAAAATGGCCATGACAGTTTCTCCTCGCCTAATTTAGCATAAGTTTTATTTAACCTCCTTCACGACAAGCTAGTATGACATGACTGGTACCAATGGATTCCTTAGGTTTTCTAGTTTCATATGATACTAGTATCTTCACTCTAGCTTTAAAACTGAGCCCGCTACAACCTAAAAAATCGAAAGCTACGTTAATCCGTTAAAGAAATTAATGGCATTAAAACAAATTTGCATTAACGTGTAAATATTTTACGTTAACTTAGACAACCCTAAAATAAAAACATAATGATACGCTTATGAAATACAACACATTGCTAAAGATTAAACCATTTTGGCTTATGAAGCAGGGTCTAGTTGGGGTCCCTTGTCATGTTTCATATGTATATATGTTTCATATGTTGACCAAAGAGATATTTCCCCTCCAAACTCTGATGGTTTCATTTAAATAACTGTTTGAGGCCCAAAGAGGTCAAATTATCCAATATTTCACAAAAAAAGTAAAAATGATATATATATATAATATCCCAAAACAAATTCAAATGTCTAGCGGAACTTTAATTTTTCTCGCTTTTCCTGCCACTTCAAACATCTCACGACCTCTCTGATTTATCTTGTGACCCTTTGGAGGGGTCCGAACCCTAGGTTGGGAACCACTGGACTGAACTACCTAACTGTATTTAAAGTAGTTAAAACTAGCTTCACCTCAACCAGATAAAACAGTAAAATACTACTTATGAACTGATGCATCAGTAGCAACAACTGAATAATGTCATATATAAAAATATATAATTTACAAGGGATGTTGTCCTGCTGAACAAGTACTTTAACTTTTGATACTTTTGCTAATAGTACTTTTACTTGAGTAGGATTTTAAATGCATTTTAACATTGTTGTTGTAGTTTTTACGTAAGTGTTTTTACTTGAGTAAAGGAGTACATCATTTCAAAAGTACTCATTATACAGCAGAATGGCTGCCTGCCAGTGTCCTATTATAATGACTCTTTATATTTATATTAATATATTTTGTAGCAGTTCAAGGATGAGCTAATTTGAACTATTTTATATACTGTTGGGTAGTATAATCTGTCACAATGCATCATATTCTATAACGTCATCACATCAAATCTTAATAATAATCTATAGTAACTTTAGTTGTTAAATAAATGTAGTGGTACAAAGTACAATATTTCCCAATGAAATATAGTGAAGCAGTATAATTCTACATCTGGTCTTTGATTTCAAATGGTCTTACAATTCAGAATAACTCACAATAATATGACAAACTTTTACTGCATTTATATCTAAACTATAGTTGACCAAAAGGCTTTAAAAAGACTAACATTTACCACCTTTTCTATCATTAAGTTCCCCACAAATTAAGAGCTCTCATGTTATAAATTCAAACTAAATGGAGTGTCCACTGAGAAGAATTTATAGCTTAGCCAAGCGGTGGACAGGATTTCAAGTCTGGAGGATTTATGCCTGAGGAGGATTTCTCAGCTGTCCACAGCCCTGGCCTCTCCATGTCATCTGAAATTTCACACAGCTCCCAACAAAGCTTTGCCTTGACTGGACTGTCGCTCGCGGAGTCTTCATCCGCCGTCACGGCAAATTGAAGCAGATCCTGCGCCGTGGTACTGAAATACGAACGCCCGTGGTGACAATCTTTCGCCACCAAATGCGTTGACCGGTCAGAAATGTGGATTTGAGTATGTGACTTTGGCTTGTTTTACTTTTTCCACTGCAGCAGCACCCTTCAGAGTGAAGCATCCATTAAAGCAGATTTTATTTTTAAGTTTTAAGTTTGACCCTGGGGTCCCCCCAGACAAAATCAAGACAAGTCTTTGTCTTACTTCTATTTGGTAGATGATTATGCTATAACTTTTGGAGCCATAATGCTTTGGGGGATGGAAGCAAGAAGTATATAGTTGCTATGAGTTCAGTGAACTATTCTTATGGATGTATTAAACAACTGGATACCGGACCTGAAGATGGCACCTATTCATTCCAATGAGAATTGCTTGCCTGGTGCATAGGGCAAAATGTTTTCTAGCTTCCAGGGTATGCGGCCCACTGAATATGCACAGTAGTATTTCTCCTGCTGGCCCCGCACGCAAGTTCCCACTCGGCCCACTGACTTTACATTGTGATGACGTCACAGATTTTTCTAGAGGAAAGTTTTACAAATATAAAACCTCCATGGATCAAAAATTCATAATAGAAAGAGTCATTATTGACCTTGTTTGCAGTTCGAGGTGTCCTGTCAACACTTTCACAGACTCTCTTTTACAATGATGGTCTATGGGGAAACTGCTTGGGCTGCGGGGGGATTTTCCGCTTGCTTCCACCAAAATTGGAAGCAAGGCAGAGCGGCGGCGGCGTATCCAGGTCTTATTATACATCCATGGTTATGTTGTGGGCCACATTGTTTTAACCTCTATTTGATAACATTTTGGCAAATTAGCATCTTTAAAAGTATGCCAAATTATCTATTAGCAGTTCCTGTTTGCAATGAATCCCTGAATACACAGACAACTATCACTGGATTCCTTTGATACTGAAGAAAACTTAAAAATATAATAATTCTCAGAAAAGTTCTGGAATGATATGGAGCGTCTTTTTTTCTATTATTCCTAAGCAGACTTATGGACCTTTATGCGCAATAGATATCTGGGATAATGAGGTCCACTAGGGTTGGACGATTGGATGAAAATATCATCAATCAGCAATTGGCTAAGTACATTGCTGGTTGTTTTTTTGGGGGCAATGTTTGTCATTTTATTTTGCTAATTTAATGGTCTGCCTCCATAGAACAAGAGCTGCTCAGCCGCTGCTCTGCTGGCCGAGAGAGAGATATAGAGTTGGGGAACGGCGTGTAAAGCCGGCAATATTTTCACATCTAACTCTGTGAAATAAGGTTTTATTTAGACCAAACCAGAGTTGGTGATTGTTGGAAAGACTAACCCAGATTGTTTTGGTGAATTTTATTTTGTTTCTGTCGAGTTTGAAAGTGTGTTTTACGATGCTCCGCCGCTAGAACAGCCGATCCCCCAGCTGAAACTACGATGGCGGGGGAGGGGCACACCGTCATGTCAGACACATACACACTTGTGCGAATATATCGGCAATCATCGGTTGTTGGGCTGACAATGGAGGGTTGGAAAATTTTAACATATCGCCCAGCCCTGCGGCCAGTGTTGCCAACTCTTTTCCAATGAAAGTAGCCAACACTAGTTGGTACACGACGCAAGAGGAGAGATCCCGTGCTGTTGGTAGAAGAGCCGTGGATCACTCTGAGCAGCATGCACGGGAATGAATTACAATATAATATATTTCTTGCTTTTTCCCTGATCTGAAAAGTCGCTAAATCTAGCGACAAAGTGGCCAAGTCAGCAACACTGGCTGCAGCACCAACTAGGACTGTCAGGGTGAAGGAATTTCCCCTGCAGTGATAATGATTGGCTCAATATACCGTGATATGTGGTATTATTGCAATTTTTTATTTATCCTGATTTTATTGCTGTTTAAATGCACTTTATTGCTAGGCTGTTAATAGGTATATTGCTTTTCAAATGACAAAGACGACATATTAAATACTTTATTGTTTATTGTGAAATGCAGAACACAGAGGGGCAATGAGGCGCTTTATGATACGGAATATCAAAAAGTCGGCACAAGGTAGGGTACATGCTCTGCTCTATGAAGGGAAAGTCAAGGCACGTAGGGAGAGAGGACGGACCCGCCGGTCTATGTGTATTAATTTCTCCTCCTTCGTTGTTGTTGTTCAGCACTTGTAGCCTACATGTAGGAAGTGACGGTTGGTCTTTGCGGAGTTTTACCCAAAGTTGAACATTTTTCAACTCTCGCCGACCAAAACGCCAAACATGGAGCGTTCAGCACAGAATAGACGCTCAGCACCTCATTACGCTGCTGCCGTTTGTAGCAAAGTGTAAAAAAGGGGCACTCCCATTGCAAAGAATTAAAAAAAAGTGGTTGTGGCGGTTGCTTGCTTGTTATTGCGACAGCCTAGCAGCAACTGCTGCACAGTGGGCCAAACTACAGACTTCCAACTTCCTGTCATTTTTAGAACATCGGCACCCACCATACCTATTTCACTTCGAGAAGTATCTTCATGTGAAGTGAACCTTGCAGGCTTAAAACCTCTGCACCAAAGTACCACTTAGAAATGAAATGAAGCGTGAGCAGACATGATGTGTCACATCACAGCTGCAAAATTACTTTTTTTTAAACTTTTGCACTCTGTATGACAGATGCCATAATATAGAAACTGATTTTTATTTTTTACCTTATGGTGGTTTCTATGATAATCACAGCAGCTGTCATCGGTCTAGTTTGGTGTGATAAGGTTAATGAAAGAACTCCAGCGCTACGATGCCTACGGTACAGTAAGTCATTTCTACCATAATGACTGCAAAAATAGAAGTGTTAATTCCTCAGTCCTTCTCTTACCTTCTAGTGTTGAGGAGGCGAGACCTACTCTATGCAGAGAGCTAATGATGCAGAGATGAGTGAGATGAAAAGAGAGACCAACGTAGGAGAAACAGAGAGTGACTGAGGAGCCATTGTTCTTCCTCTCCAGACAGATGGGTAATGGAGCGGAGCTGTGTGAACATATTACTCCCTCCGGACCTGACAGCGTGAGACTAGACTGACCTCAGGGTTTAGCACACTATTAATGATCACACCCACGCCATGAAGACGTGTGGACTATCACTATCCTGCAGTCAATCAAAAGGGTATTTTCGGTTCCTTTCATGTTGAAAACACCTTTCACGATCAATACTTCAGAGGCTGACTCAATCTCACTGTAGAGCTCCTCCAGGTGGCTTTTAGGGCCGGGTGCAAAGGGCAAGGGCAGTGTGAAAGACGGCTTTTCAATTTTTAAAAATAAAAACGTTCAGGTATTGACCTCTGAGCTGAGTGACTTGCTTGGATGCAGTGACAGCTCCGGCGCTCTAAAAACGTTGTGGCATGCTTACCCTTTCCCAGCGAGCTGAACCGCATCGAGCTCTGTAGCAAGCAACCGGTGGCTCTACTCTCCCCGCTGCCACAGCTGCATGTTTCAGTACGATATCTGTTTGATTCAGTCATGCTGTTAGTCTCCCCACAATGGGGCTTGGCTAGACATCATCAGGTGTTTCTCACGGTGCACAAATTCAATCAAGGTTTGTTTTGACGTCGAGCCGAAGAGCAAAGTGAAGCCTGAGGACTTTTCTTTTTGTCATGTTCTTTCAAATGTAACCTGGTTTCCATAGTAACCCGGTCATTAGAGAGAATATGCACTCGCTCCATTTGCTGTTATGAATTGACTCATCTTCGGTAGGAAAAGGCCGTTCCACTAAAGATGGTACACACGGGTCATAGAGACACCAAAATGTTTGTGTTGAGTATGTTACTTTACGCAAGTACACATTATATATGCTTTGATACACTAAGGTGAAGGCAGTGGCTTTCATATAAGACTGTGTGGAAATTATTAGAGGGGAGGGTTATGTAATTTGGATTTTTCAAGATTTGTTGAAAAAAATCAAGGATCAAATAACAACAACAACAACTTGACCCAAAGTGCTTTCCAGTCGAGGCAGATGGGTTCGGATCTGCCTCAATACAAGTATACATAATTAAAGAAATAAAAGGTGCATAAAAGGCAATAGTACAATACAATAAAACAATAATAGAGGGATAAAATAAAATAGGAAGTTAAGAGAAATAGAATAAGACAGATTAAAAAGCAGTAAGATGACGTTAGAAATTACCTAACACGAGAATCAAGCTGATTTTGGGCCTGATTCCCCGTCGTCGATCGTCGATCGTCAGATCGTCGATTTTTTGAAGGTTCTGAAGATTATCTCTCCAGATATTGCTGTGGTGTGAGTTATATTAAAAGTGTTTTTTACATTCCCCTATTGGCTCATAAATCCATCCTGGCTGCGCCGATTTCAAAATATTAAACATGTTCAATGTTTACGATCGGATATCCTGTTGTGTGTGTGGAACCCTGAGGACAGCCAATGACACAGTCAAGTGGGAAACAACGATAGCCAATAGAGAACCAAGCTGACTGAAGCAGAAGGACAACCACCGCCGTCATGGCGGCTGCGGCTAATGCATGAGCTAATGCATGAGCTAATGCAAAACGCGAAGCGTAAAGAAGTAGAAAGATGGACCTCATGAATGGAGGACCAACTTGTTGATTTGTGGCAACAACACGTGTCCATGACTTCATCCATCCATCCTTCGTGAATTTTCAGTACAAACAAAGAGTATACAAGCAAGGAGGCGAAACTCTGGTGCCTTTTTGACAATGGCCGCTAGATGGCGCTGCGGTAGCACTGCCGCCATTTTGAACTGTAAACGCCAATGAGTCCATAGCCAAAGACACGTCTGTAAATCAGCGGATCATTTTTTTTAGGTGAATCAACTTCCCAGTACGAACACTTGAATAGCCCTCATTTAAATCATTATGTCCTAAAAGTTGTAAAATTTACTAATAGCCAAATCCAGAGTTATTTTCCTCGGCATAATGAACGTGCATCAGACCCACAGGACTGCACCGCCCTGCACGCTACTAGGACACATCCGGTTCTGCCAGCTTCCTGCTACCTGTATACAGCTGTAATAATGGATATATTGGCTGTAATTCATCACTTCCATTTATGTCCATCACTCATTTCATGCTCCTCTGGGAAGCGGCCGGGCAAAAAAATTGAATTAATAAATAAGTACGTAAGTAAATAGTTATAATATTATGCATATTTATAATATTTCTGTTGATCAGTTGGTGGCTACTTTGTGCTTTTAGTTATAATGATGAAATGCCTTGAATCAATTCAATATTGTTGTATTTTTTTGACGTGATGTTACAGATTTTTTTTTTAGATCCAAAGAAAATATGAATAACTCTTGAGGACCTTGCTTTTTTAAAGAGTGGAACCCCAATAATTTCCATACGGTCCCTAACTACCTCTCAGTGATCAATAGCAATAAAACGACTGCTGTGGCGTACACTGTTGGCTTTATTTACCTCAAGGCTAGTGTCTAAGGATGGTGGTGAGGTCTGGTGCTGTCTGTGCCCTGTAGCCTGCGATTACTCACGCTCCGCCTGTCACACATGACATCTGATATTTCCACAGGGAAAAGAACGGAGCTGCAAAAAACATGCAAAGTGGGCGAGCAGCAATTTATGACAAGGAATAAAGTTTCTGTGATTTTTACTCCTTCTGACATATACATTTTTGGACAAATTAATATCTGTCTTCCCAAAAAATGATTGTTTATCACCCTCCAGCCCCCACAGATATACTTTTATTCTTGAAACACATAGTGCAACAGTGGTAATGTATAAATCGCAGCAAGTGTAAAAGTAATTTCCGCCCAAACATTTAAGTGTAAGAGGATCATGTGCAGTTGACTTGTTATTAATAGTTACAACTTCCAGAGAAAATTAAAACTGGTTCAGGAAAAGTACACTTTAGACAGCAGGCAATGACATTTCATGAAATTGGAAAAGTGCATCGACTTTGCACAGTTGCTTTCAGCACAAAGTAGGCTTTATAGTTTACTACAATCTCCTTAAATTGTAAATGTTTCCCCGAACACACTTGTTTCAAAGCTGTCAGTAGTGTCTTCTTTCCCTAAGGGAGGATATAATGCGCTCTAATCTTGATGTGGGTACCTCAGCCATTTTTGGATTTCTGTATCCCGTGGTGTCTTTTTCAGAGCAATCAGAAAATCCCATAATCCCCCAGATCCCCAAATCCTAAAGCCCCACCACATGCGAAGAGGAATTTAGACTGCAGCAGATCAGCCGGAGGTGTGAAGAGGAATTTGAGGCCGTGGAGAAAAACGTTATACTTTCACACCACACCAAGGTGGGAAAAAGATGGAAGGAATTCTCTAAATTAGGCTCAGAAAAGCATGTTTTAGTGGTTATCCTGACTTAAAATATTTAGAAACTCATTACTCGTAATTGATTGCTTTCATTACGAGTTCATCTGTGTGTAGAAACAGGGGCTGTACACAAGTTTTAATGATTTGAAATAGTGAGTAAACACTGAAGTAGCAGGGTGTTGCATCCAGCTTACTAAGAGTTGTATTTCATTACAGAGTAAACTTCCACTCAGAGTACCCAACTGTGGTGGCAATAAAGATAAAGCAACAGACCCTTTAAAGACACAATAGATAACTGTTTTCCGCAAACTCAGCAGCCTTAAGCGAGAAAACTACGTATTGGGTACTACGTCAAATGCAACAGTACATACAAAAGATTTGGAGGATGCACCTCCTCTTGCCCTTGTTTATCAGCTCAGTCATTCAGCCTGGTTGACAGCTCCAAACTGCAAGGCCAAGATATACTGTCAATATGTTCGAGTATAGAGCTGTCTGTTAGAGCAGGGTGGCATTTTTTTCTGTCTCCGTTTTGCCAAAATATGCGATAGAGATGTCTTTTCCAGAAAACTGTCATGGTGAAAATGTTGAAACTCAGTGACAGCTGGAGGATGGAGGCACCCAGAAGGACAGATATTGCAGCTGAAATGCAAAATAATAACCATATAGAACTTTACTCACCCCCATTATTTAAATATATAGATGATATAGACCTCATCTAGTGCATCTATGATTTCTGAACAGATGGTAAACGCTCCAAAAGTTGATAATGTTCAAAGCCTCCGTTAACTGCAATTTCGTTTGGTAGGGCGTTGTTTGTTGAGGAATATGTCAGTGTTTGTCCTTTTCAAAGGCACGGTTTGACATTTTGGGAAATACACTAATTTGCCTTCTAGTGGAGAGAGATGAGAAGGTCGATACCACTCTCATATATACTCTCTATAAATTTGGGCTGGGACGGCACACCTATCTCCCGATTCTATACTATCACGATACTTGGGTGCCGATTCGATATGTATTGCGATTTTTAAGTATTGTGATTCGATATTACGACTTATTGCGATTTCTGTTAACTTTTTTAACACTAGACCATGGGGAAAAAGTTGAATTATACACTTCTAAGGACTTTTACTTTGGAAAATCTCTAAATTAATACAGTAAAAAATTTTGATTTTCAGCATGTATGTAGTCAGAGATGTCCTGAAGTTAAATATATCAGTCATTGTGAGGCATTATTTTTTTTTTTTCAGCACCCCAAAAATCAAAGAATAATGACATTTCCCTCACAAATTAGTGGTATTTTCTTTTTAATTTATAAGGGACATGTAATGTTTTATACTTCTGGTGAATATAATCCAATCAATCTTATTTCCATATATGTATTTTGTATATACAGATCCCTTTGTTAACACCTTATTTTGAAAACCGGATGTCACACGTATATACTTCCGCTTACTTCACCAAGTCTATCGCTAGCTCTCCCCGATAGCTCCGTTCTCTTTATACATCCATGGTCAGCTCCATCGGGCCGTTTGAATGCATTTAACATAAATGTCAGTATATGGGTGCTGTAGCGTCGGCTGATTTGACCACAGAGATGAGAGTGATGACTGGCTTGACGTACGTTATCGTTTTGTCCATGACCGAGTTAGCATACAGCTTTAGCCATGTCGTTTAGCTCTGCTTTTCCTGGCAATGTGTGAAACCCAAAGTGTTTCCATACTTTACTGTATGTGTAGTGTTTACCACTTTGGATTTAAGATGTGAGGGTGCAGGTCGTATCCGCTGCTCTCTGCTTTCTCGTTTCGGCTCGCTGCAGTTTGTTTTGGTCGACGGATACGGAACGGATATGATGTCACATTACTCAGACTACAACAATAAAAGTGGTAACTTCCTTCCACCTCCGCATAGACTCAAATGAAGTAAATATATTGATTCTAGCATTAAAAAATCAATTTCAAAATTGTAAAAAAAAGATTGCTACACAGGTGAATTGATTTTTTTTTTTTCCCAACCCTATAACCAGTAGTATACGAAGTATCAAATATTGGCTATACATTGACAGTGATAAAAACGGAATAATATAATACTCTGTAACAATGTATCAAAAGAAGCCATTCCGCATAATGAGTACTTTTACTTTTGAGTACATTTTAAAAGTACATTTTCCTGATGATACTTCTGTACTGGTATTTTTACTTTTACTTAAGTAAAGGATTTTCAACTAACCGATATCAAAGTGATGATCATCGTTCCGACTGATTTATATTGACCTTTTTCAGAAATCGACTTGTTTTAAATCAATTTTTCGTCGCTCAAAAGTCACATACTCTATGCCTTGTGTTCCCACTGCCTCACTATGTAATAACTTGTGTTTGCTAATGGACTTCTGAGAGTTCATACAATGTGCCAGCGCTCACACTCAATAATCCACGCAGGAGAGACTCTCAGAAAGCTGTTATCTCCTCCACAAGTGTGACATTAATCAAAGTGCAGTCTCTCATCCCCTGCACGTCGTCTAATTCTCTCAACGGTTCAACACTGTTGTCATCCAGCCAGAAAAGTTGGAATATTAAACTTGCAACAAAATTCAATATATTTTGGCCTGAGCACATTTTCTTTAGTGTCAAATGTGATTTGATTGCTGTGTCCTGCGGCCAATCAGAAGCCACAGGGGAGCCTCCCGCGGAGCTGTTGAGTTCAGTCCAGCATTAGCATCTGGTCCTATAACACAATTAACCTGCTTGTTGACCAGGAGCCCCTATCTCTGTCGCACAGCTTTCAGCCTGCCAGGTTGCCTTTACTCATGGGGGCTGTTTGCACAGAGCAAATGTTGAAATAGATTGCAGAGCTTCGGAGGCCTCCTCAAGAGAAAATAAACATTAAAAAATAGAAAGATTTAGAGCGGTAGAGGTTCTGCAGCTAACCTTACTTATGAGAGATATACTGCAAAATCAATCCTTTACTCATTAGCACCGAGGCAAACCTCAAATTGAACATTGATTTACTACATTATGGCGCTAAATTAAACCATCTATCTCAAAGTTTTGTCTTATATGTTTTAAAATGTACTAACTGATGACATTTAACAGCACATAAAAATCAATCATTTGATGCAGCTTCTAATAGATGAAAAATGTGATTTATTGTAAAATATATATGGAATTGAAAAGATTTTAATGGTAAATGGTGTGTTATATTGTCAAATTGACACACTTAAATAAAATATATTATCAATGAAAATCCTTTAAAGATTCTTTGTATCATTGGACACCAAACAAATGTTATTTCATCTACACAAACATGTCAAAAGCAGCAAACTATACACTAAAACTTAACATTCAAACTATGACAAAGTTTTCTATATTCTGCTAAGTATTCATTTGCATCAATAATGTATGTAAATAAAGGAGTAAAACAGGTAATTATATTTAGAATCATGATTAATTCAGAAAGACGTTAAGTTAAACTCTATTTGTAAGTATGTCTGCAATTCATATGGAACATAAATTAGTATGTCAAGCTGTGCCGAGATAGATTTTTGTGCAAAAACATCCCATCATGTCTCAGTTCTTTTGCCCATGAGACACTGTAGATATGTGTTGTTTACCCAAATAAAAAAGCATCAGCTATGCGACTGGTGGGAAATCTCCCAGGAAGTAAAAAAATAAAATGAAACTTGCATATTTATAAACCGCCTCCTCAACAGCATGAAGAGAACTTCTGTCCAGGATCAGTCTGGTGATATTCTAAATCTTTCTTGCTGTCAGCGAATAACATGAAAAGACCAAAACCAGATAATCAGTTGGTTCTATTAACACATATTGTCTGTGTAGCTAAAGCCTGATGTATCTTATTCCTCTGTGCCATAGAGCATATTGTTGAACAAAAACTATTATTATTCCAACAAACACAGGACTTTGAACCAGGAGACCGGTGTTCGAGACTGGTGTTTTGTTTTGTACTGTAGTTACGTTGGTGACGTGTTTTTTAGTGACGTTTGTTTGTTGTGTTTTGTATACTTATGTTACATTGTTAGTTTACGTACTTATTTTAAGGGCAACCATGACATTTTTCCTAAACCTAAGTGGTTTTGTTGCCTAAGTGAGTGGCTTTGTTGCCCCCTGCTGGTACTGTATCTCCATACACACGTGTTTATTAACGCCTTGGAGAGGCAAAATGTGACACTGACAAGCTATCCTCTTGTGGACAGGCGAGTTTATTACACGGCACGCTTTGGCCTGATACCGGGTAGGTTACACTGGATAATATGTTCCTTCATCACCATGAACACACACCATAGTTTATTGTGTCAATCCCATATACTTCATCCTGCTGCCAGAAATAATACTCACTAGAGCACAAAATGTGTTTTTATCCGCTGATGAAAATAGTCCCCCAAAACTACACTATTTATTATTTACTATTTGTAGCGTTAGCGAAAAACTACAGTGCCCCGCTGTTGCAGGAGATTACTGAGCATTTTTTTAAACTAAACTATATTTATATAAATGAAACTACACGATCTATGATCTTTAAAACATGACTTGTTTTTAAAGATTACATCCTCAGTAGGAATCAGAAGTCAGAATGTATTGCGACACAATGGTTTTGGTCATTTCATGGGATTTTTTGAGAAATACAGAATATTGCCAGCCTTATCTTTTAAAATACAGTACAAGACCCATTATATGAAGCATAAGTATGTATATAAGAAGAAAAAGTTTTAAAGTACAGGCTGCCATTTCATAATTAAAACTTTGACATTGATGAGCACTTAGTACTGGCTTCTAAAGTAATGTATTTTTGACACTCAGTCATACTGTAGGTGTATGTTCCTCACAGCTTGATGCAGACATTTACAGGACATTTACGGAAAGTGCAATATTTTGCACCAGGTGCGCAAAAGTTTCCTAACTCCCTAATTTCCCTCACAAATTAGTTGTATTTTTTTTTTAATTTATGAGGAACATGTAATGTTTTATACTTCTGGTAAATATTATCCAATCAATCTTATTTCCATATATGTATTTTGTATATACAGTTCCCTTTGTTAACACCTTATTTTGAAAACCGGACATAGTCACATGTGTATACTTCCTCTAACTTCGCCAAGTCCGTTGCTAGCTCTCCCGTCAGCTCCGCTCTCTTTATACATCCATGGTCAGCTCCATCGGGGCCGTTTGAATGCATTTAACATAAATGTCAGTATATGGGTGCTCTACAGTTGTAGCGTCGGCCCATTTGACCACAGCGATGAGAGTGAAGGCCGGCTAGACCGCACGTTACCGCAATACGATAACATCTCGTTTCGGCTCTCTGCGGTTTGATTTGGTTGACGGATATGGAACGGATATGACGTCACGTTACTTAGACTACAACAATACAAGTGGTAACTTCTTTCTACCTCTGCATACTGTAGACTCAAATGAAGCAAATATATTGATTCTGGCATAAAAAAATTGATTTCAAAATTAAAAAAAAAAATAGATACATATAGAAAGGTGAATTAATTTTTTTCCCCACTCCTATTCACCAATGTAGACTTACTTCCTAAGCCTGAGACAGACACACCTGTTGAGCTTCATCCTCCCTCCAGGCATTACATTAGGTTTCGTACAGAGCAGTGACAGATAGAGATCCATAGTTCAAGTTTTATGAGCCCCTGACCTCGAGACACCTCATGAGCTCTCGCTCCCCTCCACAGCCCGAGTCAGTTAAGTAACATGCCTTTCCCCCAGCCGCCTGACAAGTGGTGTGTCTGCATCCTGCCTGATCCATCATCCACCACAGCCTTGTCCCAGAGTCGACCCATCACTCTGTAGCTAATGAATTCTTACCGTACAGAGAGCTATAAATATAATATCCAATCTGAAGTTGTTTGATTTGTTTTATATGAGATGTGGAGGAAAAGAATATCATAAACCAGCTGGAGTTAGAATCTCTATCATACAACAACTCATGAGACCAGCGGAGCAGGTGGACTGCATGATGCTGTCAAGTAATAAAGGCTGAAAATGTACGACCTAACAAGGGTGGGGAACCTTTCATCGATCGGGCCCATGCTTCCTGCATGCCACTATATGGATGTTTTAATTTCCAGAGGCATCACAATAAAACTAACAGGCTGCAATCTGGCCCCTTGTAAAAATAGCTTAAGCTCATTTTCAGTCTCAGTAATTTTCATCACCAGGGATTTTAAATGGATGTGCTACATCCATTACAGACAGAAGTTATAAGCGCCTAGTATTGCTCGATGAAAGCTTTTGCTCCACTCAAAATGCTCCATTGCCCTGAAATATTGCGTTGTTAATCATGACGAATAAATATGACTAGCAGCCACCCTGTCATGTGCATAGAGAGGGTGTGAGTGATGTGGAGGGAGTGGGAAGATGCTATAGCTTCTTAATGTCTCTGATTAGGTTGAGGGAAAATATGTGAGAGAAACATAATTGAAATGGTAATATGTTTTGGCACATTCTTAAGAGCCTATTAAAATGTTTGATTGTTTACCAGAGGCTGTGAGGGCAATGGATATTTAATACAGTTAGTTTAGAAGACAGATCGAGGCAATAAATATGTATACATTACATAATACTAATATTTTTTATTGTTGTTGTTGGTAGTAGAAGTAATATTTTAAAGATTCATCATTTGAAAAGAGCCAGACTAAATGTTTCCTGTCTTTATGTTAAGCTAATTTAATCAGCTGTAGTTTCATATTTAGAAGAAGACATACTTCTCTTCCCTGAGGGGAAAATAATTTTTTTTCACTCTGTTGTTATATTTTTACTAGGGCTGTCAATCAATTTATATATTTAATTGCAATTAATCACATGATTGTCCATAGTTAATCGCAAATAAATAGCACATTTTTTTATCTGTTCAAAATGTACCTTAAAGGGAGATTTGTCAAGTATTTAATTCTCTTATCAACATGGGAGTTGACAAATATGCTGCTTTATGCAAATGTTTGTGTATAGTTATTATTGGAAATCAATTAACAACAAAAAACAATGACAAATATTGTCCAGAAACCCTCACAGGTACTGCATTTAGCTTAAAAAATATGCTGAATGCATAACATAACAAGCCCAACAGGCAGCAACAGCTGTCAGTGTGTCAGTGTGCTGACTTGACTATGACTTGCCCCAAAACTGCATGTGATTATCAAAAAGTGGGCATGTCTGTAAAGGTGAGACTCTTGGGTACCCATAGAACCCATTTTCATTCACATATCTTGAGGTCAGAGGTCAAGGGACCCCTTTGAAATTGGCCATGCCAGTTTTTCCTCGCCTAAATTTAGCCTAAGTTTGGAACGTTATTTAACCTCCTTCACGACAAGCTGGTATAGTATATTAAGTATATAGTTTCATATGATGCCAGTATCACTCTAGTTTTAAAACTGAGCCTGCGACAACCTCCGAAAATCGAATATCATGATTTTTAAGAGGTTAATTAAAATCCCAAATTACATTAATGCACTAAAGAAATTAGTGGCGATAAAACGTATTTGCGTTAACGTGTTATTATCGTGTTAACTTTGAAAGCCCTCGTTTTTACACATAACACACACACATAAGCCAGAAAAACAGTATAGACATGACAGTTCGACATAGCTCGACATTTTGGGAAACATGATTTTTGGATAAATATGATGCTACAGCCGAAGTGGTTGTACCACACAATACCCCATAAAAGCACATATTTTTACACTTCAGTGTTTGTACAGATTAAATAAACTAGATAGAACATGTTAATTAGTGCGCTTTAGAGGTGTTGGTGGTTGTTTCCACTCTTTATGCTAAGCTTAGTTAAAGCTGAAGTAGGCGAGATTGGAGCAAATATGATTAAAAAAAATATTTTTATAAAACGGTCGCTATATCGTGACAGTAGAACATGAAACAGGTAACCTGAAAAAAATCATATTCCTCTGTGTCCTACTGTGTCCTCCGGTGCTCCTAACGGCATCTGAAAGATTTCACTTACCGGAGGAAAACAACCAGTCAGAGCTGATCTGAGGTCCGCTGTCCAGCTGCTGTCTATGAGAGCCGGCTGTCAATCACTCGCAAACTCCGACCAAACGGTCAAACTAGGCCGCTCTGATGAAATATGAATCAATATTCTGTTATTGTAATGCCTATTTTTCGCCTCAAATGTTTTCAGAATCATCTTGTAGTGTACGGTTTAGCTGTAAAATGAGAAAGTTTGTGACGCCGTCGCCATTGTAAAATCTGGTAAAGGAACGCCAAGTTCCGCTCACATGACCGGAGCACAGCCAATAGGAACGCTCTCTCTCTCTGAAATGACCTGTGATTGGTCAAAGTCTGCCGTCACGGGCTAGATTTTCTAAAGCCTGAAAACAATGCCATGATGAGGTGCAGAAGTCTAGTTATCTCTCAGAACACTTGAATTACAATATGCTGAAAGATTATTATGGCATTTTTGCCCAATGATGCCAAAAATATACTGCCTACTGCCACTTTAAGCTAACCATCTCCTGGCTCCAGCTTCATATTTACTGTACAGACACAAGATACATCTTCTCATCTAACTCTCAGCTAGAAAGCAAAGAAAGCGTATTTCTCAAATGTCAAACTAACCTCTGTAGGGGTGAGCCCAAACAGTAGACTATTCCTGATTTGACTGCCAGTCTCACAGTTGAATCGCCGCAGTGGCGGAAAAATGTGATTATGAATCAAAAAATCATTCCATTCGGGCTCCATGGGGGTGCTGAATGTCTGATTTAACATAGAATTGCTTGGTTTCTCCCAAATAAATCATGATATATAGCCTATTTTGGTATAAATATCGGTCTATTAATAATACTGTTAGTTTTCAATCAATCTCCATAGTGTGCGTGAATAAACCACCATGTAGACTAAGTTGCACCATACAAATGTGCAGCATCTTGGCAAAAGCCTCAGAAATGCTAAAAAACAACAACATAAGGCTACTGTTTCAAAATAAAACAATACATTTATTAATCAGAGTGCTCCCATAAGAATGTAGCATCAGAGCCCTAAATATATTTAGAATTGATGAACGATTCTCCTAAAATCAGCTGGGGGAGACGCGTAGAAAGTGATTTGCGCCGCTAGCAGCAGCTATTTGCAGCTTCTCTCTCTCTATCTCTCTCTCTCTCTCTCTCTATCTCTCTCTCTCTCTCTCTCTCTCTCTCTCTCGTTGACTGTCCCTTCGGTTCCCTGTCGTTTCTTTCTGTCTGAAGATTGCTACAATGGGGGAAAAACGGAATTAGGACTGAAAGTTCTGGGCCTGTCAACGATAACGCAATAATAATGCGTTAATGCAATTCGTTAAATGCCACAAATTTCTTTAACTCATGATGGCAATCGATCTTTCAGAGGTTGTGGCAGGCGCAGTTTTAGGTGAGTGAAGATACTGCTATCATTGGAAACTAGAAAACCTAAGGAATCCATTGGTACCAGCCATGTCATACTAGCTTGTCGCGAAGGAGGTTAAATAACATTGCAAACTTGTGCAAAATTTTGGCCCGCACCTCCAGGTTGAGGAACAGCTTCATCCCCAGAGCCATAGCTGCTCTGAGCCAGTCCTCTAAAGGCACCCCCCCCCCCCCCCAGTTATGGAATTATGGCAGCTATATGGCCCCCCCTTCCATACATGGACTAGATGCACTTCTTATGATGCACTTTTTTACCATGCACTTTAACCTTTAACCTTTGACTGCATTGGACTTTGAACTGCATTACTTCTTTTATGAAATTCCACATGTGGACTGACCACATCTACTTATTATACATTTAACTATTTTTATAATCAATGTCTTTTATATTGTCTTAGATTGTCTACTTTCTTTTACTGCCCTTTAAGACAGTTTGCATATACGACACGACACTGGTCATTAACCTTATAGCTGTCGCTTGTATAGTACCCCATATTTATCTTTTGACTGTCTTTTAATGAATCGAGTATGTGATGGGGAGTTGCAAACTCAATTTCGTTGTACCTGTACAATGACAATAAAGGAAATCTAATCTAATTTTTTCATTATTTTGTGTTGTTAATTGATTTCCAATAATAAATATATACATACATTTGCATAAAGCAAGCATATTTGCCTACTCCCATGTTGATTAAAGTATTAAATACTTGACAAATCTTCCTTTAAGGTACATTTTGAACAGATTAAAAGTGTGCCGCTTAATTTGCGATTAATCGCGATTCACTATGGACAATCATGCGTTTAATCGCGATTAAATATTTTTTAATCGCCCTATTTTATTTACAACCACGAAAAGCAAGCAGGCTGAAACCATGTCTCCATCGATCTCTGCAACGTTTCAGTACTACGGACAGCACCGCAACTATACACCTACACACTCACAACAAACAGCGCTGTCCATCACTCTGAAACAACAGCTAAGTAATAATCACATGTATCTCTACTATTTTTCTATAGATACAAAAGCTTAAACGGATGGGGATCAATGAGCAAAAAAAAAAAAAAAGATTCGATGATAGGCAAGACTTGACCAATCAGATTTGACTATGTAACCCATAAACCTCTGTGATATTTGTCTTCATATTTAATTTCACCCATATATCCCATGTTTAATTTCAAACGAGGCATCAAATGCTGCCCTGTAAACCCCTCATACAGTAAAAAAAAATGCCGCCACATCAGATTTCTTCGTGGGGTTTGGACCTTGCTTTGACCTGACCTTTGGCCTCTGGGCCCCGAATGATGGCAGCAAACAACAAGTCAGCACGAGGAAATGATGCATCCATCACTCTGACTCTGTTGAATCAACCGAGGCCTGACATTAGGGACCCACGTGCTCAGAAGCCGGTCGCCTCATGATGCATTATAGCTCAGCTGATAACATGAAAAATGGCAAGCAGGCGGCGTTTTATCATGAGTGGAGCGTTATCGGACTTAAAGGAACCTCAGCGCTGCTCAACAACCTGCAGGGCTTTAGCAGCTGAATCCACTCATGTCTCCACTCTGTAGCTACGTTGACTTGATCCATCAGATCCTGATAAATGACTATTGATCGTGCAGATGCAGCTCAGAAGCTCTCTACATTGTATATAGCCGTGGCGTCAAGTATATTATTGTTTAAAACTGAAGCAAGCGTTCTACATTACATTTACAGAGAAGCAATGAATTAATCATTGATTCATCTTATTCCCCATATTTTCTGTTTCATTTGTTTAGTTCAGCTCCCAAACAAAACCCATTAAAGTACTTTTTCTCTCCTGTAAAACATGCATGGGTTGCAACCTCCAACGCTGTAACTGTCCGTATCGACTTTTGTGTTGAAGAAACCTAAATTTATACTCTTCTGTATACCGGACAAAAACAGAGTGAAAGAGTGCCTTTAGGGTGTTTTGGTATTATATCAGCTGGTGGTGTTTTGGGGAGGAGATCACATTGTTCAACAACAACATCAGGTTGTGATGAGAGCTTTGGTCTATAGCTGCAACGTGACTTACAGTAAGAAGCCGTGCCTGAAGCTTAATGAAATAAAGGCTTTTAAGCTCGCGGCCACTCATGACTGCATTGGATGTCATGATATTTTAATGTATTTTATTTAGAGCTGTCAAAGTAACGCAATAACACATTAACGCAAATTGGTCTTAATGCCACTAATTTCTTAACACATTAATGCAATTTACGATTTTTAAGTTGTAACGGGCTCAGAGCTAGAGTGAAGATTATGAAATCCATTGGTATCAACCATGTCATACTAGCTTGTTGCGAAGGAGGAACTAACGCTCCAAACTTAACTAAATTTTGGCGAGGAAAAACTGGCATTGCCATTTTCAAAGGGGACCCTTGACCTCTAATCTCAAGATATGTGAATGAAATTGGGTTCTATGGGTACCCACAAGTCTCTCCTTTACAGACATGCCATGTCATCGTCAAGTCAGCACACTGACACACTGACAGCTGTTGCTGCCTGTTGGGCTTGAGTTTGCCATGTTATGATTTGAGCATATTTTTTATGCTAAATGCAGTACCTGTGAGGGTTTCTGGACAATATTTGTCATTGTTTTGAGTTGTTAATTGATTTATAATAATAAATATATACATACATTTGCATATAGCAGCTTATTTGCCCACTCCCATGTTGCTAAGAGTATTAAATACTTGACAAATCTCCCTTTAAGGTTGAACAGATCAAAAAAACGTGCAATTAATCATGATTAACTATGGACAATCATGCGATTAATCGCAATAAAATATTTGAATCGACTGACAGCCCTAATTTTATATTCTTGCAAGATAGAAAGTGTAATTGTGTCAATTTCATCAATAATTAGTCGAGCAGCTTTATGAAAATGTTACTTGCTAATAGGAATGGGGTTTAGCATTTTATAGAAACAGAATCCCTTATCAAATCTTTTTAGGTAGCTGATAGATTACTCCATTAAAGCTGAAGTAGGCGAGATGATTAAAAAGTTATTTTTATAAAACGGTCGTTATATCCTGACAGCAGTACATGAAACAGGTAACCTGAAAAAAAATCATGTGCCTCTGTGTCTTCCGGTGCTCCTAACGGCATCTGCAAGATTTTACAGACCGGAGGAAAACAAGCAGTCGGAGCTGATCTGAGATCTGCTGTCTATCAGAGCCGGCTGTCAATCACTCGCGAACTCCGACCAAACGGTCAAACTAGGCAGCGCTGATCAAATATAAATCAATATTATGTTACGTTAATGCCTATTTCTCGCCTCAAATGTTTTCAGAATCATCTTGTAGTGCACGGTTTAGCTGTAAAATGAGAAGTTTGTGACCCAGCAGACATGTTGGAAATCTCTTGAAGGAACGCCAAGTACCGCTCACATGACTGGAGCACAGCCAATAGGAACGCTCTCTCTCTCTTAAATGACCTGTGATTGGTCAAAGTCTGCCGCTAGATTTTTTAAAGCCTGAAAACAGAGCCATGATGAGGTGCAGAAGACTAGTTATCTCTCAGAACACTTGAATTACAATATGCTGAAAGGGGAGGGGTTCATGAGATGCATGATGGGATAGTTTATGAAGACAAAAACAAAGTTCTGATACACAGAACAAAATTCTTATCTCCAATCTTTGCTTCTTTTGTGAAGAACCCAGATTAAAATGTATTCAAATATGCTTAATGGTCGCGACGGGAGGTCCTTAATTTCGAGCTCTGAGCGTAGCATCTCTCAAGTCAACACTGTTAGCTCTATCAGCAGTTTTGCCATCGTTTTCACTGTTGGCATTGTTAGCACCGTTAGCTACAAGCTGCCAGCTCAGCTGTCACCATGTTAAGAGCCGTGCGGAGGCAATAGAAATGCTCCCAATCTCACATTTAGCACCTTTAAGGTTCTGGAGTGTTGGTCGGACTTAACAAGCAATTTGATGGCATAATCATGAGCTACAGGAAACTGTCACAGGCATTTTTTTTTACCATTTTATTTTGCCTGTAAGGGTGTAGGGCTATCACCACCTGTTTTGTCACTGCTCTGTGACATTCATTAACCCTGTCCTGATTCAGTTTTCTTTTTGCCGCAATGGAAAATGACCTTTGCTCCTCACTGGGGGGGAAGTGCTACAGCTGCAGAAGTGAGGAAAAAACCCACTGTGGAAGTAATATTAATTCTACTTTATCATTCAGCAAATATCAGCGAAATAAATCACGGATTCTTCTGCATGCACAATGCAGATAACATTACCTGAAGGCAAAATTGTTATTGCACTGCTACAGGTCACAGAATCTAATGGGTTACAGAATACAGTGATGTACAATCGATAAATAGAGCGCTACAGGAATGAGTCCTAAAACCTGGAAATGAGTTAGCATTTTAGCACTTCCGCTTCCCTCGTCTGGAAGTCATTGGGTTTTTTGAATGGGTTTTTAGTAGGACTGTCAAAGTTAACGCGATAATAACGCGTTAACGCAATTCATTTTAACGCCACTAATTTCTGGTTTTCTTTCGGAGGTTGTAGCGAGCTCAGCGATAGCCTCAGAAACGCTAAATAACAACAACATAAGGCTATACTGTTCAGAGCACTCACATAAGAACGTAGCACTATCAGAGCACTAAATATATTTTTAATTCATGAACGGTTCTCTAAAATCAACTGGGAGAGGCATGTAGAAAGCGGTTTGCGGCGCTAGTAATAGCTGTGTGCGGCTTGTGTCTCTCGGTCTCTTAAGTTGACTGTACCTTTGATTCCCTGTTGTTCCCTTCTGTCTGTGGATTGCTACGATGGGGGAAAGTAGCGGGCTCAGTTTTAAGATACTGGTACCATATGAAACTAGAAAACCAAAGGAATCCATACCAACTATGTCATACTAGCTTGTCGGGAAGGAGGTTAAATAACGCTCCGAACTTGCGCTAAATTTTGCATAGGAAAAACTGTCATGGCCATTTTCAAAGTAGTGAAAATGGGTTCTATGGGTACCCACGAGTCTCCCCTTTACAGACATGCCCACTGTATGATAATCACATGCAGTTTGGGGCAAGTCATAGTCAAGTCAGCACACTGACACACTGACAGCTGTTGTTGCCTGTTGGGCTTGAGTTTGCCATGTTATGATTTGAGCATATTTTTTATGCTAAATGCAGTACCTGTGAGGGTTTCTGGACAATATTTGTCATTGTTTTGTGTTGTTTATTGATTTCCAATAATAACTGTATACATACATTTGCATAAAGCAAGCATATTTGCCCACTCCCATGTTGATAAGAGAATTAAATACGTGACAAATCTCCCTTTAAGTTACATTTTGAACTGATGAAAACTGTGTGATTAATTTGTGCTATAAGCTCAAGAGATTTTTAAGTTTTGTTCTACAACATAAAATACATCAATAGATACCACACTCGTGAATCCTGAAGCCTTAATGTGTCTTAAAAATGGCGGTTGCTAACAAGTGGCTAAATGAGACTACTAAACGTCATCACGCCGACTCGTCCGCCTTTATAGCTTTGTTGTGTGTACTCGCGCTCATGCGACCATGGTGTAGTTTGTTTATAGCCTAACGTTAGCTTTTTACTTCTGGCGATTGCATTCACGCTTCAGAAATCATAAGTAGTGTTCATTTGTGAAGATATCTTGCTGAACAAAACTTGTAATTATCATAAACGTGTGTTTGCCACAGAACTTGTTTTCTGCAATAATCCAAAACCCAGTGGAAAAATCCTATTGGCTTTTTGCCGAGGGAACCCAGGGCGATGCTAACTTCCTGGTTGGCCTACAAAAATACGTCATCCCTGGAGCACTCTATATAAGCAGGGAACTTTGTGAGGTGTATCTACACTTTGGAACTCTTCTAACTTGGTCTGAGTTAAGGCGGTTCATTCAGTCAACTGTGTTGCTGAGTTAGTATGTGGTTGTATATGTCACCAGTGTCAGATAGAGGCAGAAGAGACTATCTAAGAGAGATCGTGAATTAAAGATTTGATAAAGGATTTGTTGGCCTCGGAGCCTAATAAATCGTGGTATTTTACCAAAATGGAACCGGATATCCGAACCTTAGTTGCTAAAAATCCATTTGCATTTCAGTAACAGCTATGCCCCGCAGAGCTTTTCCTCTCTCTAATAATCCAGAGATGCAACATTTGGCCACCTCATCAACAGGATTCTCCTCTCAGGTGCTCTGTCGAACATTAGCTTCCTGTGCTTCCTCTAAACGTGCAATCATTGTCAGCATAGCATATCCTCTTGTTTACAAGAGCAATATTGTTTCCTCTCACGCACGACCAGGCTATCGATCCAGGGCCACAGCGCTGTCAAAATTCAGCCCAGTTTTATATTATATCGAAACAAATTGTGCCTGGAGGGGGCCGTCGGAGAGCCCCAGCATTATCTCGACCACCCTGCATCCGTGCATTCCCAGATGTGTGCTTTATGGGTTTATCACACCGCTGTGCACTATTGTTCACACAGTAAGCTCCCGCGAAGGGACGCTTTACAGTCCAGCCTCAGTGAGTGACATTTTAACAAGAAGTCATAAAACATGTCACAGGAGAGAGGGAAGAAAACAAATGCCAGAATCTCTCTCACAAAGAAAAGCAAAACGACCCCCGCGGCTATCCTGATCACACACAATCATGTCAGTGCCACCCTCACATGCATGCATTCTCGGTCACATGTGCTTTGTAACACATCCAGAGCAAAGGCACCACACACACACACATACAGAATATACACAGCCTGCCAGGAAGGGCCACCGGGGTCCAGTCATGGCAGGAGCAAGCAGAAAACTGATAAGGCTGGCTGGATTTGTTTAATTCAGCCTTCTCCCAGAGCTACTGCTGCTGCTGGAGGGGGAGGAAAAAAATACAACCGCACTGTAGGAACAGGTGAAGGGAGGCAGGGGATCCAAGTGAACCGCAGAGATGAACATAAACACCAACAGGATTAACTCCACATAACAGGTTGCACATTTTTTGTAGCGTACGTTTTCCAACAATGATGAATTCAAGGCAGGAATATTTGCTTATTAACACATCTGAAGCACTTTAAATCCTAAGTGACAACGTGGCACACGATAATCAGAATAACACAATTTCCTCGCACTCTGGCTGACATGAGGCGGAGGATGCCCTGCTGTATCTCTCCGCCTCTATTAGCCCCACAGCTCTGGCGCTTCATCAAAGTGTCAAGATGCACGTTGATCAAACCCAGCGAGAGCAAGGAGGGGAAAAAAAGTGACACAAGGATGTGCAAACAGAAGCAGACAGAGACACAAATAGAAAACATGCACAAAGCAGTGACCTGATATAACATGTTGCAGCTGAGTAAGTCTTTTCACCTCTGTCATGCAGGTGTAGTTTTGAACAAAAAACATTCAATAATTGATAAAAAAGCTGTGGAAAAGTCAAGTCAATATCTTGCCTATTTTCATCTGGCGGTACAATATGCAGAGGTGTGTAAGATAGAGGGGGAAAGTGCAGCTGCAGACATCCACTCTTATCAAATATTAACACGGTGCTTTATAAATGATAGAGAAGAGTATGATACTGTCAGGAAGGCATGCCAAAAAAAGAGTTTCATCCCAGCATGTATTATTCAAAAGTAAATATTAGTCAGAGATTACCAGTTTAGAGGTTACAACAGTATTAATGACTGATAAAAAGCCACCGCTGCTCTGCTCTGCATCTGCATCTGAGAGCAAAGCGCCGCGCGTCTCACATCCCCCAACAAACTGACAACCTGCAACCTGCCTCCCAGCAGCTCGGCACAGCAGTGAAATCAAGCCGGAGAAATCAATCGTCAAAAGCCAGCAAAGAAGGAAAAAAGACGCTCAAAGCATCGGATTTGAGCCACTGATTCAATCTGCTGTGACAGCCATGTACTCACCAGTGACAGTGGATCTCTCACTTTTCCTCTCTTGATCTTTCTCTCTCACTTCTCCCTCTCTCTTTTTCTCTCTGTGTGTCTCTTTTTTGTCTTCCTCCCCCCTCTTGTTCTCTCCTCCCGATCCTCTCCCTCGCTTGCTCCTGAGCAGAATGAGCCTCCACTGCACTCAGGAACCCAGTTTCTATGGCATTGTGAGCAAGCAAGCAAGTCAGCAGGATACTGTAGTGCAAATGTCTAGGGGCAGATCCCTCACTCAGCCCAGTCAAACAAGCTCAATAGCTCCTCACTTCAATCTTGTTGTGTTAAAACATCCACAAGCCACTTGAACTTCCTTTGCAGGAAGCATTGTTGAGACTGAACAGCAAAAGAGAAACCCAGCAAGGAAATGTTTGTTTATTCCCTAAAAAACACAATGCAGCAAAAGAAAGGAAACATGCATAAGTTTAGGAGCATGAATATACATGAGGGCGTCCTCATGAATATCAAAGCTTTTTCTTTGAATAGATGTCCAGATAACACATTCATAGAGTTGTTTTATTCCTACATAGAATGACATTAGGCAAATGCGTCACGAGGGATCAAAAGGGAGTCTTTTTTTTGATGAGCAACACATGCAAGCCTTGGCTTTGTTCTGTGTCAAGAGAGCTTGCGGTAAGCTGCTGTGATGAACACATGTACACACTGCTTCAAGAGGCATGCACCACTGATTTAATAAGCCTCAGTCTGCAGTCCTGACCGTGGTCATGCGACATATTGCAGCACAATCAGTACAATCTTCAACAGAGAGTGAGGGAGAGAAGGAGGGGTGGGGGAAGAAAGTGCAACCCCCAAGTCTTCCCTCTATCTAGATTAGCATCAGTTCCTCAACAGGCTGTGGTCCGCAGAGGATGCCTGTCTGACCAGAGGCTCCGACTGCGGGAGCACCTTGAAATCAATTGGACGCGCAACACTGACAAAATAGATAGAATTTAATTGCATTCGGAGCGCTGCACACATGTATGAAATGGTGCAGTTGGCAAGCGTTCAAAATTGAGATCCTAGAAAGCGTGTTCTGGATAACGTGAGCAGCGCAGATCTATCAGCTGAGAGGGTTTCTTTGCAGTTACTGTAGCTAATGCATTATGTATCGACTCCAAAATATTCCTGCAGAATGTTTTAAAACTAGATAGTGCAATATGTTGGCTTGTCCTTGATTCATAATTTATGTTGCAAGTAATCAGGCTGAGGTTTCGAGAATTTTTTTTCCCCAAGAAGAACGACAGCATCAGTCCTTTTAAGCAGGTGTACCAAAACAACGTATGTATCATAGACTGTATATAAAGATGGACGACGCGTCTCCACTTCTCCCCACTGTACATAAATGAAGCCAAAATATCCCGGATACAGGAGCGGCCATCTTGACATTTTGACGTTATTTGGAGCCAGAGTCTGCGCAGTAGTGATTGGGGGGCTCGAGCCACGGTATCGGCCGCAGCTCGCTAGCGTGAGCCACCTAGCTGCTACGTTAGCACCACGGTAGCTGTTTGGCTAGAAAGACACAACTACTAACCATAGTATCTCTATAACTACATTCATGATCAAATTGACACATGTTCTATTACACAGACTGGTGACGGTTATGGAAAGTTAAAGTTACATCTCCTCTCTCGTACAATTCCTGAGCCTCCGGCTGCGCGACTACTTCACTCAGAGCAGCTGTCAATCACAGCTGTCAATCATGACGTCTCACCCCCTTTCTATAGCATCAAATAACTAATTAAAACCAAACTTATCAGAAAAATGAACACTTGAACATTAGGGATGTCATGATTCAATCGATTTTCGATTTAAAAATGCCATTGTTAGACTATGGGGTCTTGATTGGTAAAGATCAACAGATCATTGATTTAATGCCCTGACAACTGTCATTTACACTTTCAAATTCTTCTTTAAAAAGATAGGCTATCAAGTGTGATATTTTTTGCAATGTACCACACTCAGGCCATATGGTCAAATTTAAATAATCTATTTAATATGTAATAACAATAACTTATTTCAACAGTTGATACTATTGGTCAGTTGGGGAACAAGCTGTTAAACAACAAAACGGAGATCCACTAGATGGCAGGAGGGTACTTTACAACAACAGCTAGAGTTTCTCAGAGTTTACGAGGCACACCTGAATGCACCAGGAAGTCTCTGTCAGCGCCTACATGCTTGATGGTGTGTGTCCACAGGATCTGTCCTTTCCACGCTACCCATTCATTGTCTATGTAAGCAGCCGTGCAATGCATTCTGGTAGCGTGGCGGCGCGATTCGAGAGACAGAGCGTCACGACGGCCGTTCCTCATTTGCATAAAGTTGAGGGCTAGTCTACTTTATGCAAATCAGGGGCATCCGACGCGACTCGCCGCCTCTCGAAACTCCCGAGAATTTTTTAGAAAAAACATTGTCGATCCAAAATAAAGACAGATTCAGCAACTGCATGGCTTATTTCTCACCTCAAATGTTTTCAGAAACACATTTCAGTGAACTATTTTCATGAAATAAAAGAAGAAAGTTTCAAAACGAGCCTCCATATTGTTTCCAGTTTGAAAGCTGGGAGCAGAAGCCCACGGAGGGAAAGCTTTCGTCCAATCAGGTGCCGAATGTGTTGTGTCAAGTGGCAGACCACCAAGCGTCCAATGCTGGGAAGCGGCGCGTGCCCTCGCGATAAAAAACGCCCCGGTGGACACGTACCATTACACTACGGCGAGCATAAACCGTGCTTTACCGTACAAAGCAATGTAGAAACACAATCGATTTTAAGTGGAGATAGCGCGACCACAGCTGAAATCGCAAATACTTCGATGTGCGCTGTTTTCTTTGGTCGCTTCAGTCTCGAAATCTAATGCAGCCTACAAACTGTAGTTTTTCTGTCAACGACATGTTTGTTGTTTTAATAACTCACGGGGAAGGCTAAATGTTGCCACACCGGTGACTTCAGGGAAGCAGGAGGATTTTCCAGTTCTGTTGTTTCTTCGTCATCTCCGACTTCGGCAGTGTCTCAAAGTGCAGCTGGAGGCTATTGGTCAGATCTGCTGTGTTGTCTTTGAAGTGTTTTTTTTTTTGTCTTTCAGACGCATGCAAGTAGGCGGGGGCGGAGAGAAAAAAAATACCCGCTGATCCTGCTTTTCATTTTCAATGGTCGAAATCGGAAGCTAATTTCGATCGATTTCCGATTTAGACTTGAAATCATGACACCCCTGAACATACACAGCGTGATAAGTATTACCTAAAATGACAGAAACCATCTTTGGGAAAAATGTATTTGACGTGTACTTTGACTTTTTAGATTTGCCAATGTCCCATCCGCTAACATGGAGGGGGCGGGATTTATGACCTATACTGCAGCCAGCCACCAGGGGGCTTTTGGCTTCACTTTAATGGAGTTGTCATGTCGTCCATCTTTATATACAGTCTATTGGTGCCTTCATATGGGGTTGTGTTTACCGTGTTTACGAGTTGGGCCCATATGAACGCCCCCTCATGTCGTATTCATGACCTCGGAAGTGGAAAGTTTCAGAAATTTCCGAGTTCACGACTTGTGATGTGTTCTTTCATGTTGACAGAAATGGCGGAAGTTATGGAAGTTATTTTTTCGGTGCATAATAAGTTGATATATTGTAATCTTAGCCGTATATTGTTGTTCTTCGTAATTTTATAATAGGTCTGAGGAAAATGTTGATATTCGCAACGGCCTCATCTTTCTCCTCTGTCATTATACCTTTGCATTAACTGCATTATGTTACCCACTTGCTAGCTTGCTAAATTGTTAGCCTCTGTGGCTTCTAGACGCCGACAGTAACGTTAATATTGCCGCTGCTCAGCAGCGGTGTTCTCACGACTTAACCACTTGAACGCCAAGCTTATTGTGTACACGACTTCATATGTTGTAAACGCGAGCTCACGAGTTTCATTTGAAGGCACCATATGTTATGCATTTACAGTATGACAAAGCTGACCATAATAAATATTACGTGAGGAAATGAGGAAGTCAGGTGACGTTGTTATAGAGCAACAAAGTAGGCCTGCACGATATGAGGAAAATCTGCGATGTGCGATAACATTGTTCAATGTGATGACGATATCACTCGCGATAAATAAACAAATATTGTTGTGCATATTAGCTATACATATACATATATTTTATATATAACTCTGCTAAATGTTTTTTCTGGAGCAGCAACACTAATGTTAACAACAGCAAAGTCACTATATGAACTCATTAATATCTCACTGGAAACAAACTAAAATGTTAATAAAATAAATCATATTCCTGACATGAAAATACTGAGTGAAGTTTCTAAAGACTGAAGCACACAGACATCACACAGTATCAGCCCTTCCTCCTGTCCTCTGAACTCCTCCCTCCGCTGATGTGAACCACTGCTGCAGGTAACGTTAGGGCTGGTAGAGGAAGGAGGGGGGCTGCTTTGTCTCAGCCAGCTGATGAGTTTACAAGTACAGGGCCGCTGTTAGCCATTTAGGTGCCCCCCACCCACCCCCCGAAAAAAAAAAATTAAATAAATAAAAACAACAAATATTATTTATTATTATTATTTCTTATATAAAAAAGAACTGTTCAATTAGTCACACACAACGCTTTGTCCACACAGGGAACATCAGGAGCGTGTGGTGGCTGCCTCGCTGAACGGCTGCGTGATTCACGCGTCAGGTGTTCACACCAGCTGCGTTTCTGCTGCTGCTGACGTTTCTTTTTACATGGAGTTTGCCTTACATAATGGCCATTTCATTTCATTATAAATGTCATTTATATTTATTTTAGACAGGACAGAAAGGTTAAGAAACTTGTGGTAATTTGTAAATAATAGTAATAATCCACAATTAAAACCCAGTACTATATTCATTCATGGAGCTCTGCAAGTCACTGTATGTTCTACACTACACTGTCCTGCAATATTTCAGAATAAAAGCCTTGGGTTAACAAATGAAGGAATTCTGTCCACGGAAAAAACGCTTGAGGGCTTTTATTTTGAAATGAAAGCAGGAAGTGTTGATTTAAAAATAAATCTTTACTTTTTTTTATGCCCGTGACATATTCTACAGATACGGAGATCGAAAGTGTAGTAATGTTGGTGGTATGATGTCAATATACAGTCAAAAGATCATCTTCACTGTCTGTTACTTATTCTACAGATACAGACATTGAAACTGTAGTAATGTTGCTGCTATGATCGTCAATATACTGTCAAACGATCACTTTCACTGTCTGTTGTCGCTGTGAACCGCGTGCGGCTCGCGGTAAAAATAGGCGAGACCTCGAATCTCTAGAAGAGACGCAGCTGAGACGGACTGTGTGGCTGCTCGAACCTGTTAACACGGACGCCGAAATAAAGAACAACAGGTAATGCAGCCGCCAAGCGCTGCTAACGCAGGTGGTCTGGACAAGCCAGGCTCGAGTGCGTCAGGCGCAATGGAACAAACCACAGGATGATGGAGGAGGGGGGCACCATAATTCCTTTTATTATTTCGAGCAAATATGTATATCTTTGTATTGCCTAAAATGGTCTAATGATGCCAATTGTAGTTCATCTTAAAATTTTAATAATTCATCATTATGATTATTATGATGATGATCATAATTGCGGTGCCCCCTCCGGCACTTGGTGCCCTACGCACAGCGCGTGATGCGCGTGGTGAGTGCGGCGGCCCTGTACAAGTAAGATACATGACAAACTAGAATGGCACTCGGAGAGCGCAGACCTCCGCCAAGCCCGAGTACGATTGCCCCCCCTCTCTTGCACTTGTTTACAACTCACTGTTAGCCGTGGAGCTAACGCGCTGTGCTTGTGTAAACATATCAGCGGTGGATGAGAGACTGCAAGCAGAGCAGATTGAAACGTTGCTTTTTCTACATGTTTAACCGTTTCATCATGTTTATCCTTATTGAACAGGTGTAATGATAACGGATCTTGGCTTTACACTTGCAAAGTTTTATTGCACTTACTTACAGTTACGAGCATAACGTTAGTAGTCGTCAACTCGACTTCACCTGGTTCACTTCCTCGTCTCCACCGCGGCCTCTCTGATCAGCTGTTCGAATACTTCGCTGTATAGTAGCAGGGAGAGGATGCAGCTTTAGCCCCGCGGCCCGTTTAATAACGGGTTTCGGTAACAACCCCTAAATATAATGATTTTTCTTATTCATCGCGTTTCAGACAGCCTTTTGCGATGTGTTTGCGCATGCTCATATCGCGTTGACGATGAAAATACGATTTATCGGTCAGCCCTACAACAAAGTCCACACAAGGAGGAGGTCGAGGTGGATTGATGGGTCAACAAAATATCTCCTCCCGTTTTCCAACAAACTAGTCATTTTAACCCAAACCACAACGTTTCCCTAACCTCAACTAAGTACTTTTTTCAATCCAAACCATGATCTTTCCCTAAACCAAACCAAGTCAACCTCAGCGCTGTCAGATGGTCAAATGGATTAGCGGTTTTGGAGGGGCGCAGACAAATTGTGTCAGATCAGATCAGAAAATGCTTCAATTTATTTATATGTCGTGTAATTTGAAGTACTTGTTGCAGGTTTCATGTATCATTGTAGGTGCATTTGCAGCGTTCTCACGTTATTTTTTCCATGTGCTATGGAGTGAGTGAAAAACTGTGTAATAAGTGTGAAACTGTGAAATAATAATAATTGGTGTCAGAGATCAACTCGGGTAAAACTTGCATCAGTAACAACAATTTTTTCTGTCTGAGTCTGACACTGGATCAAGTTTGGGATTTCATCAGCAACCGCTCCAACACGCTGCACATCCTGCTAAGAAGCTTAATGTGATTTTGACTTACAGCGCCGTCCTTTCATTTCTTTAACAATTAAAATCAAATCAAGCATGTGTACTGTAAGCTGAACAACCCCCCCTCACCCAAAAAAATTGAATATCAAAGAAACAGATGCACCCATAATCCTGTAGTCGAATCACATCACTCCGTTTCCTGCGATGTAGCTGCTGCAAACAGCATACACGACAATATCCTTTAAACATTAACAATGCATGACAGATTGGGTTATAAGAAGTGAACAGCATGACAATCAGCTGACAGCCGCTGGACAGGCCCTTGATGGAGCATTGATGGGTGTAAGCGGAGGGATGGTGATGCCTCAGCTAAAGGTAGAGTGCTGATGAGTGTTAGCCAAACAAATGCCGGTATGTAGGCGAGCACAATACGTATGAGCCGGAGAAAAAAAAAAAAAAAAAACTGCTGTCCTAAACATGTTTTATCTTGTATTAGGGTATGTAAAGGATGAGGATGATGTAATTAACAGTCAGCATTTTCAACTTGACATCTCAGACATAAACAGCCTAATTTTGTCTAAACGTGGACATTTTGACTGTGAGTTTGGAGCACGGTAATTAAAGGCCAAATATAACTTTGGTAAGTCCAGTTAATACTCTCAAAACGTGCTTCACATTACCACCTACTGTATCCTTGCAGATCACATTAATCTGACTAATTACAGCGAGAGCATTAAAGGTCAACATTTTAACCTCAGACTTTTTAAGCATGATTAATTGGTTTTCATGGCCACTTTGAGAGAAGCTGAAAACCTGTATGTTAGCAAACACTTTGCCTATTTCTCGATACAGAACAACATTAGCATTCATTTGGAGTTTATTTGGAGACGTTTCTGGCTAGCTGACAAATATGTAAGTCCAATATTCGCTCTCCTTTTTAGCTCTGTTTTGGTCTTCACCAACTCCTGAGGGGAAATATATCTGGCTCTTTAGCTGCTAAACGCTCCATGACATGTGGAGCTACTCATCAAGTGGCTTTATCAGAGCTTTTTCACTGGAAACCGCTGCATACTGCTGTGACTCACTAATGAGTGGGGTGTCTAGGTGGGCCAAAAGGTCCGAGTTTGGGTTGCCTCCCACCACTGTGAGTATACAGCATCTAAGAGGTATAATTGGTGGCATGACATGTCAGTATCAACATAAGCCACCAAGATTCCTTATTATAAATGCAAAGGACTACACCAGGGTCAGCCCCAGCCGACTGCAAGAAATCGCTTACAGCAAACATGAGATGAGAGAAGGAGAAATGAGAGTCATGACAAAGCTCTGGGGCCTGAGGCGAAGCACTCGAGAGCCCTGAAGCCATGTGTTCCCAGTCTTAGGGGCCAGGGTCTTGCATAGCTGCTACAGTCCTTGAATCATTCTTGTTGTCTTCCCCCGATACCTCTACTACTATAGTATATGAACTATACTAGTGCAATAACTACATTTATTGTACTGCAGCATTACATTTATTCTAGTGCAATAATTACATTTATTCTAGTGCAATAATTACATTTATTCTAGTGCAATAATTACATTTAATCTAGTGCAATAATTACATTCATTCTAGTGCAATAATTACATTATTCTTGTGCAATAATTAAATGTATTCTAGTGCAATAATTACATTTATTCTAGTGCAATGATTACATTATTCTAGTGCAATAACTACATTCATTCTAGTGCAATAACTACATTCATTCTAGTGCAATAATTACATTCATTCTAGTGCAATAATTATATTTATTCTAGTGCAATAATTACATTTATTCTAGTGCAATAATTACATTCATTCTCGTGCAATAATTACATTCATTCTAGTGCAATAATTACATTCATTCTAGTGCAATAATTACATTTATTCTAGTGCAATAATTACCTGACTCTAGTGCAATAATTACATTGTATTTATTTATTTTACTTATTTCAGAAACTGTGTTGTTGGCTGTGGATGTTTGTTTGCTGAAGTTGTTTTGCTTTTGTGGTATTTTTTTCCAGTCCTGTGTCTTTTAAAAGTTCAGTGTGTAACATCTGGCGGCATCTAGTGGTAAGGTTGCAGATTGCAACCTCTCCTGTGTGTGCCATGCCTGTAGGAGAACTACGGTGGCTGACGTGAAAACGCAAATGGCTCTATCTGGAGCCAGCTGTTGTAAGAGTAGCGTAGGTCATTTGGAGAATAGCAGAGACAGTTTGTAGAGTGTGTGTACGTGGGAAGTGAGTGGTGAATCGAGAGAGAGAGAGAGGGAGAGCGGCGGCGAAGATGTGTGATGGTATGAGTGAACAAGTGAGCTAGTGGAGCAGAAGACAGAGTTAGTTTAGCTTTGAGAATATCAAGTGAATGTACAGTGCAAGTTGCAGTTTGTGCAGAACTATATGCGGCAGCTCCTCAAGACAGAGGCTTCCTGTACAGTGACAATAAAGGCTTTCTATTCTATTCTCTCTATTCCGCTCACATAATTGTTTGCAAGAGCGAGCTGCAGGCAATGAATTGACCTCTTGGCTGACGATGATGATGATGTTGAAGATGGCATCAAGGGCTGTCTCAGGAGCAGCTGAAGCACCACCGTAGTGCAGAAAAAATGTGTTCTTTGTCTAGGCTTGTTTTGCAGAGAAAAAGGCCACCATTGTTTCATTTTGCATGCTTGTCGCTACAAAAGAGAGCACAGCGTGGTAAATAACTAAAAGAAAGGTAAATTTGCTGAAAAACAGCAGCAACCACAAACATAATTGAAAGTCAGCCATGCCGCCCAGGTGGTTTGCAAGCCTGAGGAAACTGGGTAACCAACGAAAACTCTCAGATACGAGATTTAAGCTAACGTAGGTGTGGGAGAGCACAAAGTCGCCTAACTTAGGGGCAAAAAGGAAAGTAGGGTTCCCTTCCAACAATGCCAGAACCAAAAGACAGAATTTACCTCTGGATAGCTGGGTAAAGGTATTCCTTCTGGAGCAGTGACCCGAGCATCTGTAGCTGACTAACATAAGTGGATTAAGACTGATAGGGGGCACTCGGGGTAGATGTCTACCCAAGACGCCAATCAGAGAAATAGCTAACAGTCTTGAATGGAGCAAGGAGAAAACATTTTGCAGAGGTAACTAAGTACATTTACTCAAGTACTATACTTGAGTACAGTTTTGAGGTACTTGTACTTTGAGTATTTCCAATTTCTGAAGAGGTCAAAACTCCAGTACCACTTGCAGACCCTGATGAAGGCCACAAACCGAAACGCGTTGGTCTCACAATAAAGTTGCTCTTCATACTACAAGTGCAACCTGGTCTCACTCCCAACTCGTCAAATACCGCCGTTTAGTATCAGAAACCGACGCACGGAGGCCCCCTTTAGCAGCAGTATGTGACGCACTGGGCTTTCAACTAACTAAAGTGTAAACCCACCTGTGGCGTTATTTGACCGTCGGTCGGAGTGACGTATTATTTATAGCGTGAGAGTCCGCTCAGGGCTGGAGGGAGGGGTGGTGGATGGGTCAAACAAACACAAGACTTCCAACCAGGAGACTGGTGTTTGTGTCCCTTGTGAAACTAAAGTAACGTTGACTTATTTTGTCCTTTCAGTCTTTAGTCACCTGACTCATCGGTATCGTCAGTCCCGTGAGTCCCGTGAGTTAGTAGTCACGTGAGTCGTTAGTATCGTCAGTCCTGTGAGTCACCTGAGTCGCTAGTCAGTGACGTTAACATCAACCATGATCGTTACCTAACACTAACTAAGTGGTTGTGTTGCCTAAACTAACTTCCTGTGAAAACGGAAGTTTATTTTGAAAGGACACTATGCATGTAACAAGCGTATACCCACACGCCGTCCCTGGTCCGTCCAAAAGTAACGCAAGAGGGGTACCCCGTGCATCAGTCTCCAATGCCGAGGGGCACTGACCAAAGAGCAGTATTTGACGAGTCAGGAGTGAGAATGTGTTGACAAGTGTTGCTAGAGTTTTGACCTCTTCAGACTTTTCCCTTCTCCATGCACCTTGGAGAAGTTGTTCCAGAAACCCCCACTCTGCTTCGACAGTATTACTATTTTCTGAAATATTGTACTTTTTACTCCACTTCATTTATCTGACAGCTGTAGTTACTGGTTACTCTACAGATTAAGAGTTTACATAGAAAACACAAGATAGGTTTATAAAATACAATACATTGTTAAATATTAAACCGGTGGTTGTTTTTCAGCTTGTGACCTCTTATAAAAATCAGTGTCTAGAAGGGGCCCTTTGACAGATGTCTGAATTGTCAGCAGGTCCACTAAAGAGACCTTTCTCCTCTAACTGTCTGAGATGTTCTCATTTAAAAAACTGCTCCAGGCCAAAATATAAAATATCCAATAATTTGCAAAAAAAACAACAACAAAGATTAGAGAAAAGTCCAAAAGATGAATACAGATTTGTATAAAAGAAATTTTTCCCCCTCTCACATTAATCATCTCTCGAGTCACGACCTCTCAGATTTATCTTGTGACCCTTTGGGAACCACTGGGTGAAACTACCTAACAGTATATAAAGTAGTATAGCTCCACCTCGACCAGCTACAACAGTAAAATGCTGCTTACATACTGATGCATCTGTGTTAACCACTTGTACTTTCACTTTTGATACTTACTCACTTAAAGCTGCAGTATGCGAGATCGGCGCAAATATGATTTAAAAAAGTTATTTCTAGAAAACTGCCGCTATATCGTGACAGTAGTACATGAAACAGGTAACCTGAAAAAAATCATGTTCCTCTGTGTCCTCTGGTGCTTCTAACGGCATCTGAAGGATTTCACTTACCGGAGGAAAACAAGGTCTGCTGTTCAGCTGCTGTCTATGAGAGCCGGCTGTCAGTCACTCGCGAACTCCGACCAAACGGTCAAACTATGCAGCGCTGATCAAATATGAATCAATATTCTGTTACTGTAATGCTTATTTCTCTCCTCAGATGTTTTCAGAATCATCTTGTAGTTACTGTTTAGCTGTAAAATGAGAGTTTGTGACGCCACCGCCATTGTAAAATCTGTTGAAGGAAGCCAAGTTCTGGTCACATGACCGGAGCACAGCCAATAGGAACGCTCTCTCTCTCTGGAATGACCTGTGATTGATCAAAAAGTGCCGTCACGGGCTAGATTTTTCTAAAGCCTGAAAACAGAGCCATGAGGAGGAGCAGAAGTCTAGTTTTCTCTCAGAACACTTGATTTACAATATGCTGAAAGGTTATTATGGAATTTTTGCCAAATTATGCCAAAAAATTGTTGCATACTGCCACTTTAAAGGGCCAGTGTGTAGCATTTTAGGGGATCTATTAGCAGAAATGGAATACAATATTCATAACTATGTTTTTATTACAATATAATCACTTGAAACTAAGAATCGTTGTGTTTTTCGTTACTTTAGAATGAGCCGTTTATATCTACATAGTGAGCAGGTCCTCTTTACGGAGTCAGCCATGTTGCACCTCCATGGTTCTACAGTAGCCCAGAACGGACAAACCAAACACAAGCTCTAGAGAGAGCCTTACCTGAAGGCTATAGTTCTCCGACATGTTTGGAAAGGGAGGAATGAGCGGAGGGGTATTCAGTTGGTTGCAATCTGCAACCACCACCATATGCCACTAAATCCTACATACTGCTCCTTTAAAGCTGAACTAGGCGAGATTGGCGCAAATATGATTTAAAAAGGTTATTTTTAGAAAACGGCCGCTATATCGTGACAGTAGTACATGAAACAGGTAACCTGAAAAAAATCATGTTCCTCTGTGTCCTACTGTGTCCTCCGATGCTTCTAACGGCATCTGAAATATTTCACTTACCGGAGGAAAACAAGGTCCGCTGCCCAGCTGCCGTCTATAAGAGCCGGCTGTCAATCACTCGCGAACTCCGACCAAACGGTCAAACTAGGCCGCGCTGATCAAATATGAATCAATATTCTGTTACTGTAATGCCTATTTCTCGCCTCAAATGTTCTCAGAATCATCTTGTAGTGTACTGTTTAGCTGTAAAATGAGAAAGTTTGTGACGCCGCCGCCATTGTAAAATCTGGTGAAGGAAAGCCAAGTTCCGCTCACATGACCGGAGCACAGCCAATAGGAACGCTCTCTCTCTCTGAAATGACCTGTGATTGGTCAAAGTCTGCCGTCACGGGCTAGATTTTCTAAAGCCTGAAAACAGAGCCATGATGAGGTGCAGAAGTCTAGTTATCTCTCAGAACACTTGAATTACAATATGCTGAAAGATTATTATGGAATTTTTGCCAAATTATGCCAAAAAATATACTGCCTACTGCCACTTTAAGTGGTGTGTTGAATGCAGGACTTTTACTTGAGTATTTTTACATGAAGGTAATAGTACTTTTGCTCAAGTGAAGGATCTGAATACTTGTTCCACCACTGCCCAGAGGTGTTTAAGAAAATGAGCTGTTCTCGCTAACTTCCTGCCCAACTGACAGTCTGAAACTGTGTGAAACTAGAGAACCTAGCAGATTAAAAAATGAAGAGATACCCTGATGTTGAGGGAGAATGTAGGGGCATTATGTCAGTGCTGCTTAAATTTGTTGACCTGTGTGAGTCGATCTTATCCAGTATTAAACACTGCCTCAAGCCATCAGGAAGAACGAATGTAGTTTATTTCACCTTTTTTCACCAGAAATTTCGTCAGAAATTTATGCCTGTTTCTAGTTTCAGAAACTAATTTGTTTTATAACTTAATTTGTCATTGCATGTAAAAATCGCTACACCAGTGTGTTTCCTACATCTATTCTATTCTGAATTTTTTTTTTATTTTTTTGTGGCTGACACCAAGGAGAAACCTGCTGCACAAAAGTATGTGATGGAAGTAAAGTAAAGTCTTCACTGCATGCTGACAGACAGAGAGGATACTTGGGATGTAACGATCAATCGATCTGGATCGATATATCGATTGAATGATCAATGATCCAATATCATTGATGCAAAGTGAAAACATCGATATATACAGTATCATCATCTTTAAGATACGCCTTTATTTTGAAATTCCCTAGGCACATTTGTTTCACCATTTCCGTCCAAGCGCAGCTCATTCCTACAGTAAACATCCAACCAGGTGCTAGGTGCGTTGAGCTTCGGTTATGCTTTCCGCAAGGACGGCCGCATGGCCATGAGCTGACGCCAATGTCTATACTGCCGTTAAACGAGCAGCATTCAGTGAGAGAGATGCTTTTTGTGAGTTGATATAAATGTAACTGATTGTGTTAAATGGGCATATGATATTGTCTCATATCGATCACAAGCCCCTGAATTGAAACAAATCAAAATTGTATTGTGGCAAACTTAATGATATTGGCACGTCGTGATGAAACTGGTGATTTACGCCCCTAGTGAATACTGGTCCTCTCTAGAGGGTAACCCACAAATTGTGAAATCTGGCAAAAAATTGCAAAAACTCTCGCGAGACTCGCTGCCCGACAACCTATCCTAACCTTAAGTATTCAAGGTCAATACCTAAACTTTACTATTCAAGGTCAATGCCTAACCTTAACTACTCGAGGTCAATGCCTAACCTCAACCATTTGAGGTCAAAGCCTGACCTTAACTATCTCGTGAGAGTTTCCCAACTCGTGGGTTCTTCTAGACACGACCGTGGATACTCAGCTTAAAATGACAGATGATAATACATTTGATTTTTTTGACATCATATATTTCTTATATCATTCATTGCAGCATTATAAATGCTATTGGTTATCTCAGTTTTTCAAGACCTCCCCAGACTCTAGATTTTCTTGCCTCTGGGGGAGCTCAGGTCTCTCTTTGGGAAGCTAAACCCCCACCGGCTCTCCCGTAATACAAACACTGAGTTTACCCATCTTTGATCATTACTCCCATGATGTTTCTGACACTCTTTCTAGGTCACAACTTAACTCCAAACCTAAACGTGCTGCTCTGCTCTGATGTCTCCCTACAAGGAACATTTTGTTCACATCTAGGACACAAACTTGTTAAAATGTTCAGTCTTATTTGTGACATGTTTGTTTCAGTTGGACTGCAGGACGCTTAATCCACAAATCCATCTGTCTAAATTTAGCACTGTTATCTTAAATGTGTAACACAATTGTAGCCATTAATCATCTGTCTAACAATATTTTTTAGAACAATTTAACTCTGGTTTTGAATCTTTTATTCTACTGAATCCACCCTCACAAAATGGTCAGTGATCTCCTGTTGAGCTTGGATTCAACTACAAAGAATGTATTTTGTGTTACTTCCCACACAGAGGGGCTTTGATCTTTATTTTATGCCTTATTTTAGTTTTCGGCCTTCAAGTAAATTTACATTTCTTGTGCACGCAATACATAGGCAATGGCTTTCCCAGGAACAGAAGCGCTGTTTTCTGCTCTCATACTGGTTTAATTTCAGCTTTTCACTCGTTGCAATTCCTTACCTCTTGCACAAGGACACACAGTAGCCTAAATATACTCTTGGGTGTAGCTTTTGTGTCTCCTTATCGCTGTCTTCATCATGAAAATGTCAGAGTGCCATGTCACAGTGTGCTTTAAAGGGGAGGAGAAAGAAGAGATCTGATTGGTCCTACCTCACCTACTTAAAGGGTAATATTGGTATTTTTCAAACTGGACCCTATTTCCCATGTTTTTGTGTCAAAGTGACTAATAGGGACAACAATTTCTGAAATTGGTCCAGTATTGAGGGAGAATGCTGTAGACGGCAGCTCAAAATATGGTGCTATTGGGGCAAGCTGGTACCGTCATTAACGTCCACCAAAAGTGCTTGTTTTTGCCATGACAGGCTCTGATTATTATAAGTGTCTGACATTATGGAAAAAATCTCGCTCAAGGAGAAGTCTTGTTCTGAAATTTGGTGGAAACGTGAGTGCCAGCCAGAGTTTGTTGTTTTGGAGTACAGAAAGCGTAGCTTAGTACTATTTAAAAGATTGTCAGTGTCATGGCTGAATATTTAAATGATTTAGACAATGTGGATGAGGTCTTTAAATTCGATGGCCGTCCTTATTTAATTGAGCCAGAGTATACAGATATTCAGATTTCACAACCAGACTTGGACACAATGTCAAACAGATCAGACATAGGGTCCTTTCCATAATGTTGTCAGACATATATAACAACAATCTGAGCCTTTTCATGGTAAAAACAAGCACTTTTAGTGAACGTAACGTTAGATTATTGCTATGGAGGACGGAACCTGCCAAAATAAAAAATAAATTAAGTAAAGAAAAAAAAATTACTAATAAATAATAAATAATAAATAAATAAATAAATGTCATTAAATCTAGCAAAAAAAATATCATAAAAAACTAATGTAGCCATTAATTAATTGATAGAATGTAACATAAATTGATATTTCCATTTTAATTTTTCTTCTTTATTAATTTATCTTTGTATTAATTACTTTATTTATTTACTCTTCTGTTTAATTTTCCCTTCTATGTATTTATGTATTCATTTTTATTAATTCTTTATTATTATAACTTTTAATTAATTATTTTTATTTTATTTATATATTTATTTTTAAATTTATTTATTTATTTATTTACGTCTGCACGATTTTCCCTTTGCATTTCACCCCTTATTTATTTCCCTAAACTTATTTGTTTCTGTATTCTTTCCTTTATACATTCCTTTACACATTTCTTTTTACATTTCTTTGTGCATTTCTGCCTCATTATGCAAATTAGGGGGCTGTCACTCAAAGTGTCATCATATCAATAATGTCACATTTATCAATTAATTAATGGCTACATTTATTTTTAATATTATTTTTGCTACATTTAAAGGGACTATTTGTAACTTTTCACGCGCATAAATCCTAACGGGTCGGATTCCCATGCGCGCTCGCGTGTGGGTACGCGAGCGCGCAGCAGCTCTGCTCCTGCTGCCTGCACACCGCACTCGTTCTCCCCCGCTCGGCTCGCTCCACCTCCACGTGAACGCGCGCACACTACACACTGCAGAGAGTTAGTTTAGCTCTGAGAATATCTAGTGAATGTGCAGTGGACGTTTTTGCAGAAATAAATGCTGCCGCTCCTCCAGACCAACAGAGGTTTCCCGTGTCTTGTGAAGTGACGGGGCTCCGCAGCGAGTTACGTTATCGTCCCGACCGGGTGGGGAGACAGCGACACCCGGTCGGGGGGGGGGGGCAGACAGCGACACCCGGTCGGGACGATAACGTAACTCGCTGCGGAGCCCCGTCACTTCACAAGACACGGGAAACCTCTGTTGGTCTGGAGGAGCGGCTGCATTTATTTCTGCAAAAACGTCCACTGCACATTCACTAGATATTCTCAGAGCTAAACTAGCTCTCTGCAGTGTGTAGTGTGCGCGCGTTCACGTGGAGGTGCAGCGAGCCGAGCGGGGGAGAACGAGCGCGGTGTGCAGGCAGCAGGCAGCAGGAGCAGAGCTGCTGCGCGCTCGCGTACCCACACGCGAGCGCGCATGGGAATCCGACCCGTTAGGATTTATGCGCGTGAAAAGTTACAAATAGTCCCTTTAATGACAGATTTATGTATTTATTGGGCTCATTTATTTATTTATTCATTTATTTATTTTTTTCGATTTTGGCAGGTTCCGTCCTCCATATAATGCTGCTCACTTGCCATCGCAGCTCGTTTTGCGGCTGCCGGTTACAACAGCGTTATCTCTCAATGCCGGACCGGATTTTGAAAAAAATACAGAAGTTACCCTTTAAAAAGCATCACTAACCCAACTGAGTTGTAGGTTTTTACCACAAAATTATTTTTAAAATCAGTCAGCACTTCATGTGTGTGTGTACCGCCTTATCTGGGTTTTGTGCCATTTGGAATTGAAACTAGAGCCCTTAATCCTCGTTCACAAACAGACACTCCTGTTACACCGATCCCTCTTTCAGTACTATTAAGTGCCGTTCAAATAATCTAGATTTGCTTGATTTGGACATAAATATAGCACCACTTGTCAGATCTTGACAAAACTTGATGGTGCAGTACTTTGTATTGTAGGGGCGACTTCATGTACTTGTCTTGGAATCTCAAAAGTATGGGTTTATGACATATCTGGGTAAACAACCCTTATTTTAGGATGCTTGACATGGCGTCTTGCTGCCGGTGAATGTGGAGAAAGCAATGGCTTGAATACATACAACAGGGTCAATCCTCAACGGGGATGCACTCAGCACAATTCATCTTTTTAATGAACCATACATCAGGAGCCTCCTGTCCTCTTACACCTCAACAACACATTGGATCTGCTTATGGCCAGTGGCCCAGCGAGAAAATCTAAGTAGAGTTCAAAGGGAACTGAGCTCAGGCTGGAGGACTGTGTTCCCCGAGGACTGATGCCTCGAGAATAAAAATCAAAATCCACTCAGGTATTCGCCGGAGGAGATTTAATACAGCCCCCTGAAATCCTCCCATGCATCGGCAAGGCTGACCTGGAACTGTGTATTAACTTGGAAAGGATGGGAAGAAGGTTAAAGGAGATACTTTAGTAAGGCTGGACTCAAGAGGTGCAGGCATGAGAGCATCAGGGGAACAGAGGCCTTCTTCTGCTGCTTTAATGAGGGAACAGAAATGGCTACAGGCATCTCTTTCTCTCTTGTATCACATCATTTACTTTATTACTTTTCAAAGTACTCTGGTTTCATTTGTTAGCCCAGCATTTCTAGGTCCTCTCATGATAGTTTCCTGTGATGATAGAGGAGTTGTAAACAAAGATAAATTAAGAGGCAAATGAAAAGTAGTGGAAGATGTACTCAGATCTTTTACTTAAGTAAAAGTAGCAATACCCCAGTGTAGAAATACTTTGTTACAAGTAAAAGTCCTGCATTCAAACCTTTACTTAAAAAAAAGTACAAAAGTATTAGCATCTAAATATACTTAAAAGTACCAAAGTAGAATTACTCATTATGCAGAATGGCCCAATATTAAAGTAATTTACATTGATGTTGCAGCTGGTAAAGGTGGGACCAATGTTACTTACTTTATATACTGATGGGTTGCTTATGAATTTCCAAAGAATCAATAAAATGTTATCTTGAAGATGCTAAATGCGAGATTAAGAGCATTTCTATTGCCTCCGCACGGCTCTCAACATGGCGCCAGCTGAGTCAACCACTCGCAGCTAACAGTACTAACAGTGAAAACAAAGGCAACACTGCTGACAGAGCTAAGGGTGTTAACCGGGGGGGGGGACCAGAGGGTGGGTGCTACGCTTCTGCGACGGCGCTGTCGGTCGGGGCGGCGTTATCAGCTGTAGACATTACTCCTCTATATCTTTGCATAGCAAATAGTTGTTTACTGCTATGTCAATGCTCTGGATATCAGAGTCGTTAGTATCATTAGTCCCTTGAGACGCTAGTCATGTGAGTCAGTGAGGTTAACGTCAACCACGTCCGTTTCCTAACCCTAACTAAGTGGTTGTGTTGCCTAAACCTAACTTCCTGTGAAAACGAAAGTTTATTTTTAAAGGACACTATGCATGTAACGAACGTATATTGACACACCGTCCCTGGTCCGTCCAAAAGTAACGCAAGAGGGGTACCCTGTGCGCTGGAAACTAGGATGGGTTGTTGAGGAGACCGATAGCTTTAGGGAAAAAACATTTCAGATATCTGGTGGTCCTGGTGCTAATGGAGCCGAACCTGCAGCTGTATGGGAGCTCTCTGAAAAGGCAGTGAGTCGTGTGGGATGGATCAGCCACTATCCTACTGAACCGCTTTGTGCAGATTTTCTGAAAATTTGGTCAACATTTGTGCTACATTTGGATGGAAACCTGGCTAGTAATTGGTGTTTTTTCAGTACTAGTCCTGATAAAGGTTAAGCTCTTTGCCGAGCCATTGTTTGCCATTGCCATGAGAGATATAGGTATCAGTTCTTGATCAAGTCAGGCAGAGGCCGGATATTACAGGACTTCTCCTTCTAGTGGTTTGAGCAGTCCTGTGAGAGTGTTTCCATTTCCTCTCTCAGACTGACCTGCTCCAATCTGAATGCAGGGCAGCTCTCCAACACTGACACATTTTCACTTCAGTCGTGGCCAAGTGCCATAGGGGCTGTGGATTTAAGAACGCCCTCCTAACGAATGTGTTATCTCTGCCTTCTATAGGGTGTTAGAGAGTCATTACCATGTGGAACCTGGTGGAGGCCACTCACCATGATGGGAGTGGGTCCACAGTGAATTTACATGAAGGGTGTCCTTGAAACGGGATTCAATCATTGGTAGCTGTATAATAACAAAAAAACAAAACACTAACCTGCTTTAAACCTGCACTGAGGACAGTCCATGTGGCACATGTTTGTGGCTGCAAAGCACTGAAGGTAACTGTTTAAAGTTGCACTAATCAATTTTTTTTATATTAATGGTGGGTCAAATTAACGTATGTATTATTAAAGCAGCTATGTGACAGACACTGTTAGCGACTAGCTTGTGAACATAATGAAGTATTTAGCAGTTAAAGAGACAGATATTTCTCTCAGGAGTTGGTGGAGACCAAAACAGAGCAAAAAGAGACGTGAATATTGAACTTACATTGTCAGGAGGCCAGAAAGATGACTCTGTGTCTGCTGGATGTGTAAATATGCAACTGCTTGCCATATCAATTTTATAAGGTGATAATATGTCAGTGATTTGTTTACAGTTTGTTGCGCTGCCCCCATGTGTCCAAAAAAGTTAATACTGCTTTAAAAAACAGAACTCAAACTCCAAAACTTTCTTCAAATTTGGCACAAACATCAACTTGGACTCAAGGATGAACTGATTAGAATTTGGTGGTCAAAAGGTCAAATGTCAAGGTCACTGTGACCTCACGTCTGTCCCATTCTTGTAATATCTTAGGAACGCCTTGAACAAATTTCTTCAAATTTGGCACAAATGTCCACTTGGACTCAAGGATGAACTGATTAGATTTTGGTGGTCAAAGGTCAAGGTCACTTTGACCTTACAAAACACGTTTTTGTCCATAACTCAAGAATTCAGTTTTCACACAACTGTAACAGGATAGAATGATTAAGTGATGACTTTTTGGACAGACATGGTTGTAAACTGCAACTTGACCGGTTGGCAGAAGTATACAACCGCAAGGCGGTAATTCTAGTTTCATATGAATTTGCCAAGGGTATCAAGGATATTTTCAAAATAAAGTCACTTTGGATAGCATAGTGTGTTGTCTTGTGACAAATAGTAGATATTATTATATTGGACTGAACTGTTATGGCCAGGCAAGAAAAAGTAGAAATTAGACGTGAAGTGCAAAGTAATTCTTAAGCCTGCAATGACTTTTTTTGGCCATTTGGGGGCAGCAGAAACAAGTTAACACAAAACTGACATGGTATCACTTTTTAAATTGATATGCTGAACTTGTTGTTTTCACATTGTCATTTGATACATTATAAAAATATAAATTACAGCCGCGTTAAAGATAGTGTGCTTGTATTTCAGTTATTATACACCTAATCATCGGAAAAACAAATGTAAGAAATTGACGAAAACGTACACATTGTCACATTGCCAAGTCAAAATAACTTTATTTAACCTTATTTCTTTCAGCATGACTGCGGTTTCATCTATCCACCACAGTAGAAAGGTAGAAGAGAAGCTGGTCATTATAATAATATCATCTAGCACAGACTGCTGACTGGACTCTCAGTAACACGTGTGCCATTGCTGCTGCACTGAAGTGATGATTATGTTATGTGAATACAGTATAATGGATCCACCACTGTAAAGGGTGGTTTATGCCTCAGGCTAAAAACCTCAACTATTCCCCCCTGATTTAGTGCAACATTTTGAAACACATCCACCGTTTGTCGCAGTCTTACGCAAATGAAGAATCCTATGCATATGACAGAATGTTTATCATTTAATAATGATGCTCCGTTCATCACTTAGTAATGTTCCTCTTCTCAACCTTCATCCAAACCTGGCTCATGGGATGCATTAGCGACTGTTTGGTCAGTAACAGCCAGTGACAGGTGATTAGTTTCCACGCAGATGGCGCAGACCGCTGCTTCACTGTCATGTCACACGCATGCATTGCATTCCCAGCATACCCGACTCTGTTCTTAATTACACGCTTGGCTGCGGATTAGCTTGTCAAAGAGGGGAGCTATGATCTCAGGGGATGAATCACCATCTGTAAAACTTATTTACATAGAGGGATTTCCATAAGTGACCCCCAGGTCATTACTGATAGCTTGTAAATTATGGTGACTCTTTCCTGTCACTCCCCCCAACACGTTTCACCTGTTGTAATATTAATACCACACGGGAAAGAATTCACCGCAGACATTTACAACGCTGATATACCAACAGACGAGCCTTGTCATGTAAGTGGAAATGATTAAGATTAAAATCATAATCTACCTGCTGATACTGTACATATGCAGATCAGCTATTTTCTAGACGTGGAAACAATTAAAAGGTTTTTTATTTTGGAATTAATTCCTGTTCTTTTTTTAAAGGTTTCCTGGCAATAACAATGTAATTTAGTATTAATTATGAGGAAATAGTGAAAGTTACTTTAGTTAGTTGTGTTGAGTTTAAAAGCAGTTTGTATTTCTCCATTTAACCAAAAAAAGCATGCTTTTATTCATTATTCATTAAATATTCTTCTTCATATATGTTGAATCGCATGTTTGCCTGTTGACAGTTTGTATTTTTTTATATATATTTATATATATTTAGCTGAAATTAATTACAAATGTACCCATTGAACATGGTCTCTGTTTTTTCTCTATAATTAATACCAAATGATATAGTGCTCTTCAGGAAATTGTCTACACACTCAGTAATGTCAGTTACACAGCAATATCAACCTGAATTAGCTACCATAAGCTAGCGATCATACCAGACAAAGGTTGTATCTGTAAAAAAAAAATGATATTACTTTACATAAAAAGGTAAGTAATTATTTAATTATCATATGTTACCAGTTTTCATTATTATTATACCATGGCCTGGGTGAATACTCGATTCTGATTGGCTGCAGTGTGTCCATTAATTTCTGATAATGGACACCTATAGTTCCAGTGAAACTGTCTGTTCACCATTTTAAATGACTGCGCTCGCTACAAAAACACCACAGGGTGGTGACTGTAACACACAAGTTGCAAGAAGTAAGTTACACTGCTCCTCTGAACTTGCTGATACTTTGTACCACATAAGTGATCGTCTCACATCCCATTTGCTATTCAACTCGCTACTTCAAGCTGCGGCCGACAGTCGGCTACACATGTCCTCTCATTTGATCGTGAAACTCTTGATATTGATTTTGGGACAATGACATAGCTGGATAGCTAACTAGTTTCATGCCAAATCCAAGCTCCAACTGTGAGTCATGTAACATTGTCCATGGGAAAAATGAATGGGACTTGTACTTCCAGTACCAGAATAGCTCCTTCCATTATGCAACTATAAGGTTGTGTTTTACTGCTTATCATTTCTACTTTTTATTTGCAAGAGAAAGAATGTGTTCCTCACTCAAAAGTTACTGTCCGTAGTTGCACAGTTAACTGCTGATTAACACGACTAAGTTTCTACCAATTTCTTTAAAATATTTATTCTAGTTAACTTTCTATACATCTAGCAGTAACTTTAAACTAGAGACCATCTTGCGATGGGATCACACCAGCCGCGACGCATGTTTGGATCAGGGGCATAAAGTGGGGTGCCAATGGCCCCTTCCCTGCATCCTACCCCCTACTTCCGGCGCCCTTGCTTTAACCACACCCATCTTTGAACTCGGCCTTCATTTTGATCTCAACTACACACCTGTAAAGTTTTGTGACGCCACCCTGGTTCCCTCGACAAAAAAAACAATAGGATTTTTCCATTGGTTTTTGGATTATTGCAGAAAATAAGCCCTGTGGCAAACACACTTTTAAGACACTTGCATATTTTGTTCAGCAAGATAATCTTCACAAATGAACACCACTTTTATGATTTTTGAAGTGTGAATGCAATCGCCAGAAGTAAAAAGCTAATGTTAGGCTATAAAGAACTACATCACGGTTGCATGAACGCGAGTATACACAATGAGGCTGTAAAGGCAGACGCTTTGGCGTGATGACGTTTAGTAGTCTCATTTAGCCACTTGTTAGCAACCGCCTTTTTTAAGACATGTAAAGGCCTTGTCTGGTTCTTTGTTTGGATTGTCTGTGGTGTTAACCACAGACCTCATTTCAGGCATCTAACTAAAAACCCATTCAAAAACCCAGTGACTTCCAGACTAGGGAACTGGAAGTGCTAAAATGTTAGCTCATTCCTGTAGCACTTTACTTTGATCTCAACTACACATTTGTATTGTTTCATGACTGCATCTTACACGGTTGCAATGCTACAAAATCTGTCCATAGACAGACATATAAACACCTGGCAAAGTACTCAAATCCCGCCTCTAGGTGTTAGATCCCGCTACAGTAGGTGTCTCCAGGACCACACTTTGCCATGATGTCACACACACAGACTCACAAGGTGAAAACAATACCAGCGTCACTGTCGCGGCTGGTAATGAAGTAACCCACAAGTTGGAACTCACCTGTTTTCTAATCTGTTTGAATTATTTATATGTTTCAGAAAAAGTTCCACTTTCATTTGCATTTCCAAACACTTCTTGTGACATTGTTTTTTCCTGGGCAAGACTTGCACCTCTGTATCCGAATGAATGAATTTCAAGTAATTTTGTAACAGAACTGAATCTATATCTGGATATTTATTATTGCATCTAACATATAACTGAAATATGCTAATTTTAAAGGACGCATCTGTTGATGAATAATGGAACATGGCCCTCAGAGTGTGTGTGTGTGTGTGTGTGTGTGTGTGTGTGTGTGTGTGTGTATGAGGTGATTAAAACTACTTGTTGTCTGGCTGTTTGCCAAAAAATTCAATCTACCGTATACTTTACTGTATATCGCATATAGAAAGCTTTTTTCCGTACTTTTTTTCCCCCAAGAACTCCTCTGATCTCCCGTGCCGCAATCTAGTGTCGTTCCACTGAAGTAACATTAGTGATAACAATAGTGGCAACAGAGACACTTGACTGTTTTCCCATCTCCAATGTTTCACAGTGAAACCGTGGAGCAATTTTCCACTGGTGGACAAGCTGTAAGGTCATTGCATCAATTCTTGTCAGCTTAGGTAACATCATTTCAGACCAGGCAGCGGCTGCTTTGCAGAGGGCTCTAATATAATCAGAGGATGAAATGTCACAACAAACCTCAAATTGCAAACCTCTGTTTCCCAGTTGTGTTCAAAGAAGGAGAAAAAAAAATCCAAATCTGCCTTTAGTTTTAATGACACATGATCACCACGTTGTTCAAAAGCCTGATCTGTCAACTGCATACAAAAAACCCTCGTTTACACACACTTGAAATGCTAGACACACTTTTCTATGCCTCCTAGTCTTTTGTCATGAGGATGTTATTCGGTTTGTCCTTCCCGCATCTCCCATCTGCCCTGATTGTACTTCTTGTGGGTCATGTTTCCTCGGGGGATTGTTAATGGCAGTATAAGTGTAAACACAAAATATAGGAAGCAGCAGGAAATGGGAGTGATATACTCTGGAACCGATGGAGGGCCTAAGGCACCATATGTTCTAGGTGCACTGTGACTAACACATTTTCTGGCAGCTCATGAATACGGGATTTATAGGCAGACACAAAAGTATACTGTCTGCAACCTAAAAAAAGAGATTCTACACATTCTATAGTGGACTAATTTATATATAAAGTGGTGCTCGTTCCCTTTGGCTCAACTTTTTTTTTTCTTTTTAAAGAAGAATCACATCCTCAATCACTGTCATAGCACATGGCGGCAGATTTCATTACCCTGTTGCCATTGTAGTATAAACCTATGCAGCGCTGCATACATATTACACCCTTGGTTTGCCCCTTAAGCATTGGTATTTTGTATTTAATTGATCCTTTCATGCGTGCAACAACGTCTCTATCTAATTAGTGCATAAAGTTTTAAGTAGACCTCCTCCTCATTATCTTGTCATAGCCCGTGGGTAGTTACAGTTATAGTAGAAAGAAAATAGCTCTCATCCTTCACCCGGAGGCAACAGATGAAACACTTCACACCCTACTGTTGACTGGACCTCATGTGTGTTATTATCACACATGTCTATAGGAGAAGAATAACACCTTTTCACTAAGTCACTCCACTTTAAGGAGATGCATGTGTGTATATTTGGTTTAATAATAAAATAATGTGAAATGTAATCTTCCCTGGAGGAATTTAATCGGCACAGGAGAAAACGATTTGTTAACACAGCCCGCGATTTACAGTGTAATTTCATTATATGAATAAGATACCAATAAAATACTTCCTAATGGTACTTAAATGTAGGTACAGTGGAATGAAACTATGGGGAACAAGGGAGTAACAATTTTAGAGGAAAGGAGAAATAAAGTATTTTTGTAAATACTGGTTACCTATGGGGTACAGTACTGGTGCACTAATATTCTGCCAAACCTATAAAGTAATTCGTAACTACTATGAGCAAAAGCATTTGTTTTTATTGTGCTGCAGTCAATCAAAGCTGGTGTTTATCCTGTTAAGTTACCTATAAGTACATTGCTGTAACCTTGCACGGCAGCTGGATTCTCGCGATGTCAAATGTCACACGAAAATCCATCTTGTCAGGCTTCAAGTAATGCTTTTGTGTCCGGCTCGCCAGACAATGGACCAATCAATAAGGGCGTGGCTTAGACACGGAGAGGCGACTGTTAGTTCTAAACAACAATGGCTCCTGAAGAGGTTAGTGTAGATCCTGCAGTAGCATCAGTTATATCATAACTGGAGAGTATTTCTTCATTGAAAGAAGAGCAAAGAACAGCACTGAAGGTGATGTTTTCGCCTTCGGTTAGTTTCGCTTTCGTTAGTTTGATTGACAGATGGTTCATCCAATCTGCCAAGTATTTTTTTGAAAGTGCCTGCCCTTTTCTAAACAGTTTCCAATGACGGCTTCTCAGATGGTTCTGTGTACCAAACCATCTGACAGGGTCAGGTTAACATTACTGTACTCCATAAAAGACTGAAAAATCCCATATTATTCCAAGATTTGTGCTTCCTACACCTAAACTATATTGCTCAGCTCAGTCGCACTAAATGGCATATAAATGACACGGTAGTCGAAAGCCATTTTGCGTGCAATAAGAACGCTGTTCTTGCTTTTGGCGTGTCATTTGTACGCCATGTAGTCTGTATTGTTAATTGTCTATGATGTAAATGCATCTGTGTAAAGAAAGTGAGAAAGACTTATGGCGGGCGGGAGGGGAGGTGGATAGGTCCAACAAACACAGGACTTTCAACCAGGAGACAGGTGTTAGAGACTGGTGTTCGTGTCCCAAAGTGTTGCTGAGTTAAGTTATGTTAGTGACGTGTTTTCCGTACCTCTGTTATGTTGTTTTTTCCGTACGTATTTTACTTAGTTTTCATACTTATTTAAAGCCCAACCATGATGTTTTTCTGAAACCTAATTAAGTGGTTTTGTTGCCTAAACCCAACTGCGGTCGTTACCGTAGTTTTGTTGCGTGGCGTAAAAATGACACGCAAAAGAGGCGTACAAATGACACACGAAAAGGCTAAAATGCGTCGTCATGACACGCAGAATGTCCTTGTAAATTTGTGCTATTTATACGCCATCCCATGAGATTGGGTTAATATTGCTGTACCCCAGCATTGTTTAGCACCCCTGAACGTAACCCAAATATTTGAAATGTTCTTCAATAACATATACGTTTCCAGAAGCCCCTTTCGTTACCTCACTGTACCGCAGTTTTGGTGGCATATTGTAACTGTGAAATACATTATACTATAATAACTTCATAGCTTCTGCAGAATATCAGCGTTGTTAACCATTTTACCCAAACTTCTGTTTTGTTTCCCCGTACTGTTCCCCTTATGTAGAAAAATACTTTTTTACTATTTTTTCTCCTTTCCTTTAAAACGCCCAAATTGTTACTCTCTTGTTTATCCATAGTCTTATTTTCTTTCACTGTACCTACATTTAAGTACCAGTAGGAATGGGTAAATATTTTATTGGTAGATGATTCATACAACAAAGTTACTCTGTAAATCGCGGGCTGTGTTACAAAGTGTTACCAAAAATTCCTGTGCGCCCCAATCAGGTTTTGTATCTTACCACGACTACATCTGGAAACAAGATGTATGCAACGTATCCTCATACAACGTTTTTTATGATATCTTACGAAAAATTATTCCCCATTTTTCATGTGTTTTCCTACGAATGTCCAGCAACACTTGACGCAGGTGTCAATTTCCGCTCATTACATGCATACAGTCTTTTAAAAAAAAACTAATTTTCAACTCTAGTCTTCACTGGAAACAACTTAGTTAGAGAACAGCCTGCTGTATGTTGGTATTGAAAAACAGGATCAGATTTGTTGTGCGAGATTAAATTAAAATGCATTTTTATATTGTCCTTTCTATCGTCATCTAAGAAAGAGGTTGTTGAGTAAAACCACCAAAAAGGATTACTTGTTTGAGGAAATGATGAAAAGGCTTTATGAAACTGACACTCTAGTATCTGGACAATGCATGCTCATTAAGAAAGAAATGTGTTGTGCAGATAGATTTATATTGTGTTTCTATTCTATTGTGCTTCTGTGTAAAACATGTTTTATTTTATTTTCTGTGGTTCAGGAACTAAGTGCAGTCTGTGGTTTGTAGCAATATGTGGTATTATTATGGTCCATGGAATCCAATGAATGGACAATTTCAGTTGTATTACAAGAAAATTCATTCATATACTTTATAGTTTCAACTATTTTGACCAACATATACGTTTTGAGTGATTTCTTTTACATCAGTGTACAGCGGATTAAAACACTAGAAACACCTTTCAGTATAATACAACACCCCAGACTACAGCTTTCAAAATGATCTAATGGTTTTCATAAAGTTGAATAAACAACTCTGACACAGCCTGAACAAAAACATAATACCGGGCCATACATTTATTGTAGTGCTGTTATGCTGGATTGTATTAGATTGTACAGGAGAGATGCAGACTATGTTGCTGTGTACCTTTCAATGTAAAAAGATCTTGTAAAACAGCGTAACAGATGAGGTTGGGAAAACGGATGTGATATTTGTTTGACTACCTTGCAGCTCCTTTGTTATTCAAACCAGCATTAATTGATTTTATGGCCACTTGGCAGCACAACAAGCTGTGAACACAACATTGACACATTACCACCTCATAAAGTTATCATGGTGAACGTGTTAGCAAGTATCAGATAGAGCAACTATTTTTGATGGTGCATTTTGACTGTGTGTTCTGGAAGTAAAACTATATAGCTTCTTGGAAGCAAAGTAATCAAAGGCTAAATTTAACTTTGAACGGTAAATACACATAAAACTTGCTACGCCTTCCCACCTATCCTTACAAATCTCATTAATCTGACTAATTTAAACTGAGACTTATTTGGCATTCACACCAAGAGGGAAGCAAATTTTCACCTCGCTTTACTCGCATGAGTTGGACCGCCGGTATCATTTGTGTTCATTCTTGCTTGACGCGCTGAAGAGGATAAGAGGCTTGTCTCCATAGATACCAACAACTTTTCTTTCCGCCATTTCCGCCATCACCTGCTTTGTACATGTAGAGGAAGTCCCAGATATGTCAGAAAACCAAACGCCGTCATGTCTGGGTTCTGAAGATGAAGTAATCTAGGCATAAATACGACAGCAACGTTGTTGTTTATACCATAGACAGTCTGTGGTTTATACATATACATTTATAAAGAGTTTATTCCGGTCTCTGTACTGATATGATGTACTATCGTAGCTCTGGGTGCCCACAGACCGCTACAATATTTTTTCTTCCATTTCTGATTCAACAACGTCAGGACATCAGTGACGACAGGAGGAGAATCTCAACGCTGATATGCTTTCATGACACAGCGTCACGTGAATTTCTTGCTCAAATTGAAATATTTCGACTTCCGCGAATACGCGAACGCCGCAAATTTTGCGTCGTTCGCATAGTGTCATAAACACCATTCCTGTCGCCTGGCGCAAAGCCACATCTATTCGCCTCTTTGCATTGACTTTGTGTGTAATCGTGCTGTGTGAAAAGTTTGCTTCGCTCTTGGTGTGAATGGGCCATTAGAGCGGTGTTAATTGATTTGTTTTTTTGGCCTCTTGGGGGTAGCGTAGCAACCTGTAAACACAACACTGACATATCATCACTGTGTAAAGCTCTTTACACAATGACAAAACAATTACCTAATTACACCACCAGCAAATACGGAGTAACATTAGCATTCATTTAAAGTCATGTTTCTGGCCACCTGATTAATTTTACTGCAGATTAACAAAACAATCATTAGTTGCAGCCCTAAACTGCATAACATTAAGTTTCAGCTCCTCTGGCTGAAACAAAACAGAAACGTACTAAGTTACATAAAAAGGTTTCTTAACGTCAGTCCAATTTACAGGTCCAAGCCAGTGTTAGTTATGTCTTTTTATTACACGGTTTTGTTGAATACTCGATTCAAACACGTTCTACGGTCTATTATTTCTTAATAGCAGACAGCTGCTATGTGTAACAGACAGTTCTGTTTGTCATACAGTTCTGATCTCTGACTGTGGTTTGTGTCAAATTATTGATTTCTTATTTAAGTAGCCAGGTAATAAGTGGGATAATGTACAATTAGCAGATCATTGTTGAGAAATAAACCCCCTCCGTGTCGGGGTGCCGCATCGCCTTGTGGGGGTTTATTTCACATCAGTGACCGGCTCACTGTACATTATCCTTTACATAGATCTCAGTTCGGATTTTGTTCTTTGCCACAACAATCCAGTGTTTTTAGTATTCAACCATTTAGTGATGTTACCGTCTAAGACTGCACATTAATTTGTGTGATGTAGTGTACGAACCCCACGTCTGATTCTACACCATCAACCATGAGAGCGTGACAGGAGCGTCGGCCCCCGGAGGCCCTAACCCTTTCACCGTGACAGACAGCTCAACAGCTATTATGACAAAACAGCAACATGAAGCGAAACCAGGCAGTGAAACTCTGAGACAGGAGAAGGTACATGAGGCTTCGTTAGGAGAGGGCAATGAGAGGAGCATGACATAAGCGATGTTAGGAAGTCAAATGAGGCAAAACGAAAGATTAAGAACTTTCTTTTCTCCTTCTCAGCTTCTACCCAAAAATAAGACCATCCCAAAATACAGTATTTTAAACGTGATGTGTATGGGGCTGCAGTAAGAGTGATACTTGGTATATAAAGAGTCTTTAGCCTTTCCAAAGCCAAAAAACAAGAGCAAAAGTGTAAGAATGGATTAAACGCTGTGTTTGTGTGCTCTAACGTAAGCTGCAAACCTACAGTTAGGGTGACCATATTTTCAAACCCCCAAACCGGTACCTTTCAACACCAATGACAGCGCCTCAGCAGACGAAAAATTATGTTATGTCTCCCAATATCCACCAAAACATAGTTTATTTGAAAACTGTATAATAACACTTGTAAACACAAAATGGATTGCATTGGTGTAATCTAACACATTCATTGATTGTCAGATAGCTTTTAATACTAAACACAAGGTATTTGTCATTGTGCACAAGCACAGGCTGCCGGCTAAATGACCGACTGACATCTAAGCCAGCTCATCCCGTTTGCCCGAAAAGGTGTATGAATGACGTGATAATGCGCAAGACATTTAGCTTGCAATAAGAATGCCTTTCTTGTTTATGGCGTGCCATTTGTACGCCATGTAGTCTGTACTGACTGCAATGTAAACGCATTGGCGTAAATATGCTACTCACAGAGCCAGTGACGTAGAAGAAAAAAGACTGCTTATGGCGGGCGGCTGGGGAAGTGGATGGGTCCAACAAACACGACTTTTAACCAGGAAACCGGTGTTTTGTTTTGTAAGTGATGTTAGTGATGTCTGTGACTTGCTTGCCGTAGTTATGTTACGTTGTTTTCGTACGTGTTTTACTTAGTTTACGTACTTATTTTAAGCCCAACCATGACATTTTTCCTAAACCCAACTAAGTGGTTTTGTTGCCTAAACCTAACTAAGTGGTTTTGTTGCCTCAAAATAACTGCGGACGTTACCGTAGTTTTGTTGCGTGGCATGCAAACGACATGCGAAAAGCCTTAAACACGTCCTCATGACATGCGGAAAGTCCTTGTAATGTCATACTATTTATATGCCTTCCTGTGAGACCGGGTTGGCCAGCTATTATATATTGCTCTCTGGCTGTCTTAATATGATTGTTTATATCGGCATTTCCAACGTGCACAACCAAAAATGTACTCTTGCACTGTTTGCAGAACACAGCAAGTTTGTTGGTACTTTGCGAAGGAAGGAGTAGCCTAAGCCTCCTGGAGCTCTTTAGAAAAGACCGACTTTCTCTTCGGCATGACAGCTAACAGTTAAGCTGTGTTCACACTATGAGCGTACCGTCCGGTTCTGTCAGAGAGAGCCTTAAGCGTCATAGCAACAGCCTTGACAACGATACATTGATTGACACACACAAATCAGTGCAGAATTCAGACTAGTGGTGTATTGTTTATGTTTTTATATTGGGTTAATAATGAGTAGGACAGAACATGATAAACGTATGTGTAAGCGCTGAAAACAAGGCCAGGGACACGGGACTCAGCTTGAGGGTAGTAGAAACAAGTTGGCATCATCACCTTTTAAGTTAAATATTTTGCAAACTTGCTTGCAAAATAGCTGCTAATATACACATCCAGCAGTTACAGAGCAACATTATTATTCATTAGGAGTTGTCTTTGTGAATTTGTTAACGAATTTACGTTAATGTGTTATTATCACGTTAACTTTGACAGTCCTAAAAAATAGTTATTATAGCCGCTTTAAAGATAGCTGGCCTGTATTTTAGTTATTACACACCTAATAATCAAACTAACAAATGTTAGAAACTAACCAAACATACAGTGTGACATTACCACGTCAAAATAACTTCATGTCTCATTTCTTTCAGTATGACACAATAAGTTGACTGACCCCTTTTCACGAGTTTCTCTCTTTAGAATAAATCCACTTGAATGATTAAGGTCAGCCAGTGACGCTGTTTTCAAACCAACTCATGGAGCAAATGTTAGCTTAATTAGCAAGCTACAGCATGCTAGTGACAGTTGTCAAATAAAGTAGTACAGGGATGACATGTTTCTAGGCCAACCAGGAAGTTAGCATCGCCCTGGTTCCCTCGACAAAAAGCCAATGGGATTTTTCCATTGGGTTTTTGGATTATTGCAGAAAATAAGCTCTGTGGCAAACCAACGTTTATTACATGTTTTGTCATGAACACCACTTTTATGATTTTTGAAGTGTGAATTCGGTCGCCAGAAGTAAAAAGCTAACGTGACGAATTACACCACGGTCGCATGAACATGAGTATACACATCAGGGCTGTAAAGGCGGACGAGTCGGCGTGATGATGTTTAGTAGTCTCATTTAGCCACTTGTTAGCAACTGCCTTTTTTAAGATACGTAAAAGGGTAAAAATTCAGGAGTGGGATATTTATTGATGTATTTTATGTCGTAGAACAAAATGTTAAAATCTCTTCACCTTATTTCAGGTATCTTACTAAAAACCCATTCAAAAAACCCATTGACTTCCAGACGAGGGAACCGGACTCATTTCCGAGTGTTAAGACTCATTCCTGTAGAAATGAGAAGGCTGCTTTTATTGACCTCTGTCTGAAACCTGTTGTTTAAAAATTACCATGAATTTCTAGTGTTACATCTGGCCTTGTTCTCATTGACTGCATATGTGTAACTAAGGGGGATGGCGCGTAGCGAATGGTTGATTGTTGTATTTCAGTACCAAATTGTGGTATAAGGTTGTGCTCTGTTGTGTCTCTCGCCGCCCTGTGAGGCTCTCACCGCTCTGCTCGCTCGGGGCCTGATTCTTTAATCAATAAACCAATGTTACTGCTCAATAGCTCAGCAGAGGCCTTGCCCGGTGCGCTGGCCTGGATAACACGCAGCAGGTCTCTACATTACTCATCCTCCTAACACTTTTGTCATTAATGACACTGATGCCTTTTGTTGGACAAAGCCATGCAGAGAGAGAGCACTGTCCTATGAAACACTGACACAAAGGTACAACACAGTGCGGCGGCGTCTGCACTATTGAGTCTTGAGGAAGAAGGATTTTTTATTACTTATTCATGGAGATAGATTCACATTCATGATAGTTCCACAGCTGTTCAACAGGGGAGCTGATAACATCACTTGAAATTAGCACCTTCGGGGATGTCCCAGTTGCCGTGAAAATGTGTGTGTGTGGGGGGAGGAAACACCAGAGAAGCCTTCAGAGAAAGAGAGATGAAGGCGTTCCTGTTTATAATGCTGTTCACAGAGTGCTTACAGAAGAAGCTGATTGGTATTCAAGCCGTTGTTTGACTTTTGTCTTTAGCGCATTAACTTTAATGAAAAATGTGTTCCACTTTACTGGTCATTATCCTCCTCCTACTGAACCGGCTTGCTGACCCTACTCGACCGTATCCGTTTGATTTGAACCCCTGGTGCCATGAAAACTCATACATCAGAAAATTGTATAACGTCTCACTTGCAAGAGAAAGGATAAAGCCTGAATAAATCAGAGATGTTCCTTCCCGATTCGAATACCTGAACTTGCGGTATTTTTTATCGCGCTGGTATCGGATCGATACCAGCGTGATTAAAAAATATATACTTATTACTTTATTTTATACTTTTTTATTGTTCAGTTTGTCAGTTACAAAGAACATAAATAAATGAAGCTAGGAATAAATAACAGTTCCATATACTCTTAGCTGTCTCCTCAGTGGACAGCCTGTGTGCTAATTTGTCCTGCAGGGTGCAATATTCACACAGCCTTCTTGGGTACAATGACAGCATTTGTACCCTTTTACGTACATCTTTGTACCTTGCTTGATTTTAGCAGCTTTCAATTTAGTAACCCCCCCTTTTCTCCCCCTCAAACAAGCGTGCAGGAAACCAGAGAGAAAGACGTTGTGTGTTCAGCTCTCAGTGCTTTTGTAGTTTCTAACAGAATCTCATGCTTCCCTGTTTGTACTTTCACATATCTTCATTATTTTACTTCCCATTTCGCATTCAGCTGCATAGGATTCGTGTTGATGAAAACCAACATTTTCTCATTTTGCTGCTTCATAATAAAAGCTTTTAAATACCAATATAACATGGGGACTTTTATTGTGAAGAACATCGGAAATGAAATGTGTTTTATCTCCGTTTTACAGCCGCTCCTTTGACCACTTGTCACAGCCGTGGTTTTACACCCTCAAGCAGGTAGCTCTATTGTAATTGAGACGTAAATCCCTGCTGTGCTGGGCCGACGCGCATGTATGAAAAATCACGGGAACTTGGCTTGTGTCTTGAGGAGTTGTAGCATTTACTCTCCGACGACAGCCTACACTGTACACACACTGCACTGCTATGCTCACAGCTAGTTACGGCTGACTTCATCTCACCATCACTCGTCACACACACACACACATGCACACCACACACACACGCTCCCTCGCTCTCTCTGTCTCTCTTTCTGTCTCGACCGCAAACACCAACACTCGCTAACGTTAAGCACACAACCTACACAGTTATTACTACGGAGTTATTCCTTAAAGGAGTTTGTTAGTTGTATAACACATTTTTGTTTAAAAGACATCTTAAAAATACATAATTCCCCGATGCTTAGGCCCGGCGGGGAGTCATCTCAGGCCCGGTGGGCCGCTGGGCTTGCAATAGGCTGGCGAAAACCCTGGTATCAGATCGGTGCATAGACTGGCGTACTCGCCCGATACCCGATCCCGAATTTTGGGCAGTATCGGACGCATTTCTGATACTGGTATTTGAATCGGAACAACTCTAGAATAAATACATAAACGCTCCTAATTCTGCATCTTAGATATATTTACTTGACCACCTTGCTTGAGTGAATGCCATAAGATGCAAAAATACCAGCAAAAATACCAACATATGTTTTATTATTCTAATGATTACAGCAATAATAGCACAAGCCTTTGAGGGCTGGCGCTTGGTCTTTTCATGACAGACATTTTTCCGAGTGTTATCTTCCACAACAGCAACAGTGTCTCCACTGTTCTTTTGTGGTCTACAGTGAATTGTTGTATCAATAAAATACAGAGACAGGAGACAGTGGGTATTAATTATTGAAAGGCACAGTGGTTCGAATGGGGTTCTAATCTCCACAGTGCAGTTAATTTGATGTTCTTGTTTTTCTGTTTTGGACTCAACCTGCAATGCACCATCCGTCCCTGCAAATACCACGGACACAGAGCGAGTGGATACCAGTGGGAACTAAATGAAAGATCTGCTAATGCTAATGTCCTCTGCCAGCCAAGGTCTTGTTTAATAAACCTCAAGATGAGATGGGCGTGCGAGAAAATAACATGATCAAAAAAACAAAAATAAGCCTCATCAATTCAAAGCCCACACACCTGAAGCTGCAGCTGATAATGAAAGAGGAATTCGTAATGAGGGCGAGCGCTGTGTTTGTTTGGAGGAGGGGGCGGAACGTAGGTTATAAGTGCATCCAGCCATTCAGGAGCTACACAGGCTTAAGGGATATGTTTTGTAACCTGTATCAACGCTCAGGAGTGAATATCAATACCTGAGGCAGGCAGTTGATCAGTGGGAAATGTTCGCTCAGCAGAGTGTGAGACGCCGATCCGAGCTCTCATTTATCTCCCTGAAAAAGTCTTGTGTGTTGACTTTCACACACACAGCAGGTGGGTCCTGCGCGGCCTTGATTGAAACACAATCAGCCAACTCAAGTTTCAACAAATTGGTCAATGAAGACAATGGGATATTATCTCCCAGCCGCATCAGGACAGGGGAATTAAAGTACCCAGCTTTCTAATTAGTCATTCTTATTTTATCATAATCGATCTGAAACTAGCGAGGGGATACTCAGCCAACAGCGGGGTGTTCGGAAGGGAAATTTTGCTTTAGTAAAATGACTCTGCTGCTGTGAGCCTGATAGCTGCATATATATTCAAACAGAGGAGAAAATGGGGCAAATTAAAGCAATGGATTTTTATATTCTCAAATCTCCCTCAAAGCTGAGATGAAGTAGTGAGACAAATGATAATTGCAAATAGATTAAAAAATGCACATACTGTATATTCGGGGGCAACAGAGCTTCTTTGATAGTTTCGACAAAAAAACACTTCACTGACCAAGCAGTACAAATATGAATGCTGGGAATGTCAGCCCAGTCGCACGAAAGGGCATGTGAAAGACACGATAATGCGCAAGGCAATAGCGTGTGATAAGAATTGTCACATTTATACGCCATGTAGTCTGTACTGACTGCAATGTAAATGCATCCGCGTAAATATGCTACGCTCAGAACTAGTGACTTACAATAAAAACGTGAGAATAACTGCTTATGGCGGGCAGGAGGGGCAACCCGTTCTCACTCCCAATTCATCAAATACAGCCATTTGGTAAGTGCCCCTTTGGATCGGAAACCCTTTAGCAACCGTATGTGACGAACCAGGCTTTCAACTAACTCCAATGTAAACTCACCAGCGGCGTTATTCGTCAGTGAGAGGAAGTGAAGTAGTATTAATACCTTGAGAGTCCTTTCAGGGCGGGAGGGATAGGTGGTGGATGGGTCAAACAAACACAAGACTTTCAACCAGGAGACCGCTGTTTGTGTCCCGTGTTAAACTAAAAGTAACATTGACTTATTTTGTCTCGTCAGTCGTTAGCCACGTGAGTCTTTAGTATTGTCAGTCCTGTGAGTCCCGCAAGTCGCTAGACAGTGAAGTTAACGTCAACCACGACCGTTTCTTAACCCTAACTAAGTGGTTGTGTTGCCTAAACCTAACTTCCTGTGAAAATGGAAATTTATTTTGAAAGGACACTATGCATGTAACGAGCGTATATTGACACGTCGTTCCAGGTGACGTCCCACTGACCAAGCAGCGGTATTTGACTAGGTGGGAGTGAGTATGTGTTGGGATGGGAGGTGGGTGGGTCCAACAAACACAGGACTTTCGACCAGTGTTCGAGACCGGTGTTTTGTTTTGTAAGCTACGTTAGTGACGTGTTTTCCGTACTTATGTTACGTTGTTTCAGTACGTATTGTACTTAGTTTACATACTTATTTTAAGCCCAACCATGACGTATTTGCCTAAACCTAACTTAGTGGTTTTGTTGCCTAAACCTAAGTGAGTTGTTCTGTTTCCCCCTGCTGGTACTGCACCTTAATGCTCAAGTGTAATATTAACACGTCAGCGAGGCAAAATATGACACTGACACGATATCCTCTGCTGGACAGGTGGGTAAATGGTAAATTTTTGGTGTGATATCGGGTTGGGGAATGTATAATGGTGTTTGTCACAAATACATGTAATCTGTGAAAAGTGCATCTTAAAATGAGTTTACGGAGTAATGAGAAAATGAAAACATGCAGCAAACTTTACAAAGTTTAAAATAATTAAAAGTATATCTGAAATTTGAATTCTCGTAAAGTCCTACATTCAAAAGTAAGTAAAAGTATTAAAGTATTAGTAAGAAAAAGTGCTTAAAGGGACTATATGTAAGTTATCACGCGCATAAATCATACCGGGTACGCGAAGCTCTGCTCCTGCTGCCTGCTCCTGCTGCCTGCTCCTGCCTGCTTGCACACCGCGCTCGTTCTCACCCGCTCTGCTCGCTCCAACTCCACGTGCACCCGCGCACACTACACACTGCAGAAGAGTTAGTTTAACTCTGAGAATATCTAGTGAATGTGCAGTGGACGTTTGTGCAGAAATAAATGCTGCCGCTCCTCCAGACCAACAGAGGTTTCCAGTGTCTGGTCAAGTGACGGGGCTCCGCAACGAGTTACGTTATCGTCCCGACCGGGTGTCGGTGTCCCCCTCCCCCCCCACCGTTCCCTCCGCGGTCCGCAGGCTGAAGCAGGAAAAGCCAACACTAGGATCAGCATTGATTCATGGAGAGACCCTCGTCTGGTCAGCTAACATTACTGCCAAGCAGGTGAAATATAGAGTGATATTGTGTTTTAGCTGACGTGTGTCGCCTCACTGTTTAGACCGGTGCTCGTTCATGTCTATGTAGAGCGAGCACAAGCGCGAGCGCGAGCAACAGGACACCGACTTTCGTTGACATTGCGGCCACAGGTGTCGCTGTTAACAAGCAATTTCTCATTCTTACATATAGTCCCTTTAAAGTACCAAAAAAGTACCCATTAGGAAGAAGAATGGCCTCTGTCGTTGCTGTAATGCTACCATATAATATATTATATTATCCGATTATTATTACTACTAGCGCAGTTTGGGGCCTTTCGGAGCGTGTGCCCGTTCATTGCTTGCCTCCCTGTTTTGATGTTTGCAGTGTTGTCGGGGGTTTGTGCGGCTTCGGAGCGGGCTGATTCCAGGTAGCCTCCTGGTATTTCTGCAGATATGCTTACAGCGTTGACAAGGGCTTGTGCCCGTTCGGAGCGCATGGCCATTTCTTGGCCCCAAGGAAGTATAAAGTAACTTAAAATGGAAATAAAGTACAAGTACATCAAAATTATACTTCAGTACAGTACTTGAGGGAATGTACTTAGTTACTCTCCGCCGCTGGTGTTGGTTGATATTGTGTTTGACGAAGTACCCTGCTTTCGCTGGTAAATTTGCTGTATTTTTGCTGTAAATTTTATGCTAACAAATTAATCGTTAAAAACACGGAGGCTTCAACTTCTAATAAAAATACATGATAAATAATTTTTTTTTTTTTCTATTTTTTTCAAAAAGTGTTGTGGATGTCAGTTTTTCTAAGAATATGGGTAACATACCCCAGGACGTCAGGACTTTGTCTCTCTAATGAAGCAATATTACGAACTATTTTTCCAATCACCCATTGGTTTGTGGAGTTGTGCAGTTTATGGTTGGTACCAAAGATTCACACAAAAACATAAACAAAACCTAAATTTCTTCTGTTCTATTACAATTCTGACTAAATAATAGGGCTGTCAATCGATTGTCCATAGTTAATAGCGATTAATCGCAAATTAATCACATATTTTTTATCTGTTCAAAATGTTCCTTAAAGGGAGATTTGTCAAGTATTTAATACTCTTATCATCATGGGAGTGGGCAAATATGCTGCTTTATGCAAATGTAAGTATATTTATTATTGGAAATCAATTACCAACACAAAACAATGACAAATATTGTCCAGAAACTCTCACAGGTACTGCATTTAGCATAAAGAATATGCTCAAATCATAACATGGCAAACTCAAGCCCAACAGGCAACAACAGCTGTCAGTGTCAGTGTGCTGACTCGACTATGACTTGCCCCAAACTGCATGTGATTATCATAATGTGGGCATGTCTGTAAAGGGGAGACTGGTAATACGCATAGAACTTATTTTCATTCACATATCTTGAGGTCAGAGGTCAAGGGACCCCTTTGAAAATGGCTATGCCAGTTTTTCCTCGCCAAAATTTAGTGTAAGTTTGGAGCGTTATTTACCCTCCTTCGCTTTAGCTTTAAAACTGAGCCCGGTACAACCTCTGAAAGATCAACATTGCAAGTTGCGTTAAAAAAATTAGTGGTGTTAAAACAAATTCAAATACAAGTACACAAATTAAAACATAAACTAATGATATACTGTATATATACTGATTTGTTAGCAAAACTTAATTTTAATTTCAGTTCAACCCATAAGAACCCACAGTGACACAGGTGTCACACGTCCTTTAAATGTTCTGGAAAGTTCCTTATGCAGGTTTATCCTTGACTTTAGCTCATGAAGTCCCTAAGTGACACTTACTGAACATCCTGGTGGGTCATATGACAGGTCATGTGATTTTGTGTTCCCACAACAACATCTCCAAGATGTCTATGTGCCAGGTTAAGACATTTGACAGAACTAGCTAAATTAAAAAGCTTGTTTTTTGTTGCTAAAGGTAAGATTCAAGCAATTTAATAATTCTAATAATTACATAACATGTCCTTTATTACATTTAACCTGCTGTGAACACATTTCTTGAACAAATTGATATAAAACAAATCAGATAAATATCGTTGTGACATATATGTCACATCGGGCCTTTAACCTTAAAATTGTCACGGAAAAACTCATGTGACATATATGCTCAATGAGAAGAATGATTATGATCTGCTCAGTTAATTTAGGTGATTCAATGATATTTAGTTAATATATTTTAGATTGTTCAATTCAGTACAGTTTTTGTTACCAAACACAAAAAGACTGTGAGGCTAATTCATTTTCAAATGAGACATAAATTTACCGTTAACGCCCAATGTGACGTATATGTCACTTTAACACTAGAGGGCGGTATTTTGAAAAAAAATTCATAAATGTGTTCTATGTGGTCTATTTAGTCTGTTTTATATCCCCAATAATTTTCCTTGAAGGAGAAATGGGTCCGGGTTCTTATGGGTTAACTAACAAATATACCAATGTATCATCACAAATGGCATTTTTGCATTACAGTAGTATGGTACGGATTTAACCTTTGGTTAATGTGATTTGTTGATGCCATATAAGTCATGTGTTATAAGAAGGGAAAGAATAATAAGTTGTAGCCTCAGCCTGTATACCTTTTCGTTCTGTAGAAAATCTTTTGCTTCTTTATTTCTGTTTGTTGCACATAGCACTTATTGCTCTCTGTGGGATCTATGAATTATAGAAAAGAAAAACATATACAAGGAGACATTTCATACAACCCCCCTCTAACCTACACATCCTCCAACATTATGAGAAGCAGCTTGTCTTTAGCTTCCATGTGGCAGAAATGATTTACATCAATGGCTGCGTAACATGCAATGGCATTTAATGTCCCCACAGCTCAGTAGTGGATGCCAGTGGCACTGCGATGTACGTTCAATTCCTCCACTGAGAATGATGTGAGTTGACAGTGGATTTGGTCAGGATTGGTGTGACATGCACTCTGTGAACAGGGACCCATCCTTGAAAAAGCAGACACAAATGATATATCCCCTTTCTTGTGCACCTGCTGACAAAGCTAGAGACCAATTTCTCAGAAATCTCAGAAAAATCTGTGTATCATGTACAAAAAAACACATTCGTTTGAGAAAGAAATACAAAATTAGCTGGATTAGCAAACGATTATAGATTACAGTTATGGATATCTAATATGCAACAGATCACATAACTGGTATGAAATCATACATCCTGATATATCCAGACAAAACTAAAGTGCCTTTTTTCAAATTGTACACCGAAACATTTCAATATTTAAGCTCAGCTATCTAAAAACCCTTTGCATTGTCAGAGCTCAGGGATGCCTGTTTCTCTAAATCTATAAAGCTACAATTCGTCACACGCCCTTTTGTCATATCTTGTATAGTGTTATCTGAAATGTAACACTAAATGCACGAGTTTCCTCTGCCTAAAGACAATTCAGCCAATATTTAGCAGCACATTTTCACGACTAGAATTCACACAACAAAGAAATCAAGCGCACAAAAGCCCGCAAGAGCCCTTAGCGGAGCTGCTCCATTAACAAGAGAGGGATTATTCCTTTAAAGAGGGTGAAGCCCACTACGAGTGCCAAAGCAACAGATGCACGAGGCGGCAACAGATGTGTAAATCATCCCTCATGAATAAGTCAAAAATCCAATTCAGGGTGTTGAAACTTTGCAGAGCAGATTAAACACACAACATTACTGCTTTATATCCCGGGCGCAGTGACATACATTTCTGAGAAGGTTTGTTTGTTTCTCTTTTCTTTGTAAGGCTGAGTGGTCCGGACAGCATCAGCTGGCATTAGTCAGCCCGAAGGCTTATCTATTAACAGTATAGAAGCTCTGCTCTCTGGAGCAAACTGGGGAGTCAATGTGAGTTTGTTTTATACACCTATTGCTCCCTGTTGCCCCGGGGTCACAAAAACTCATTAAGGATGTATTAATGGCTAAGTCGAAGCTCTGTCGGAGCAACCATCTGCGACCGCACATGTGTTAAACAAAAGGAAAAAGAACGTAAAACTACATGTTAAATGGCAAAAAAAAGCATTCATATGCAAATAAAGCTACACAAAATCCTTTAGAATTAGCTTTCTTCTGAGGAAAAAAACTAAGTATGGGGACTTGGAAAGCACAAAAGGAAAGCTGCTGCCTTTCACCGAATATAGATCAGGAGTTAATTATAGTCCTTACCCGGTTCTTTGCGGTCAGCGCTGTGGCTGGACAACAGGAAGAGGTAATCCTGACAGGTGTCCTGATCCAACAGTGAGCTGTTGTGCAGGCAAAGGTCAACAATTAGGGTCACAGCTTTCTGACAGACCATGTCATACTCCTCTCGGTCAGAACTCATGCTCCCAGCTGCATCCTCAGCCGTGTGTGTGCTCATCCAAGGGGACTAACACACCCACACACACGCAGCAGCAGCAGCGGCAGCAGCAGCAGCAGCAGCAGCCTAACATGCAGAAGATGAATGCAACTTGTCTCCGTCCTCAGCTGATTCTTCTCCTCCGCGGTCTCTCGAGTGTGTTTACACACAAACACACTCGAATGCATGTACATATGTATGTGTCTCAGTTTGTGTGTGTGAGCAGGGCCAATATTGTTAAGTGCATGACCATGTTGTATGTGTACTAATGTGTGTGTGCAACAACGTGTGAGGACTTAATGAATCACATATGTCCCCAAGTGATAGGACAGAATTGTTGCATCACATTTATGCTACAAAAGCAAGTCACAAAGAAACACTCCACCCCCCATCTCCTCCTCTGCCACCTCCCGTCTCTTCATCCCTCTGTTTCCACATCGCTCCCCCCGACACCCCCACCCTCGATCTGACTGTAATGCCACCACCAATCCTTCTCTCAGTGTTGTTACGACCGGCTCGCCTGCCGTAGCAGAGGGGGGAGATGCACGCCAAACTTAACAATAACAAACTGGAATTTATTAAATTCATTTACACATGATAACTACAATGAGGTGTGAAAGTCAGGATCAGTGGTGTATGAGAGTGCCTGACTGCAGTGGTCAATGTGAGGCGCATGTCAGTGTTCAACAAACAGAGGCAACGCAACAAAGAAGAAATCAGCTTGGTGAAGGGTGAAGGGATCGACACGCTGGCGTCTGGGCAGGCAAGCTTAAATAACTCTGGAACATGATGGCACTTCAGCTCCACTTAGCCAAGGACCTGCAAGACACACAAGCACACACACACACACACAAACACACACACAAACACACACACACACACACACAAACACACAGTACCGAGGCAACAGGACTCTGGGGCCATCACAGTGTGCACAAACTAAAAAAAAAACATAACGACCACTGGGCTTGTTTTTCTCACAGTTTGACTGACTCGGCTTGTCCCTGCAGGTCAAAATGTCTCCTGTGATAAATTCCTCCCCGAGCTGAACCACCTGTGACTTGCCAGGTCTCGCTGCTCCCACCGGCAGTCCCCCGTCGCTCCGATTGTGATCCCTTAGTGTTTACAACCTGTAATGATGAGGGTTTAACTACAGTATGTGTGTGAAAGAAAGGAACAAGGACAGGGAACGGGAGAGAGACCAAGTCGTGAGGCTGCATACAATGTGATCAAATAGTCACTTAAAAATGCTGATATACTGTATGTATAGTGTGGAAGTACTCATATTTTTGTATGTATATACAGTACATGTATATATAGATATATATATATCTATGTATACAAAGTTTACTTTACTTACATACTGTACATACAGTATTTTATATGTATATATGTATATATAATACATATATACACATACTGTATAAATGTATATATGTGTATATACTGTATGTATATGTGCATATATACATATGTATATGTGTTAGGGCTGTCAAAGTTAACACGATAACACGTTAACGCATATTCGTTTTAAGGCCACTAATTTCTTTAACGCATTAACGCAATCGATCTCAGGGAGTTTGTAGCGGGCAGAGTTTTAAGCTAGAGTGATGGTATCATATGAAACTAGAAAAACCTAAGGAATCCGTTGGTACCAACCATGTCATACTAGCTTGTCGGGAGGCTAAATAACGCTCCAAACTTGCACTAAATTTTGGAGAGGAAAAACTGGCATGGCCATTTTCAAGGGGGTCCCTTGACCTCTGACCTCAAGATGTAAATGAAAATGGTTTCTCTGGGTACCAACGAGTCTCCCCTTTACAGACATGCCCACTTTATGATAATCCCATGCAGTTTTGGGTCATTTTTGGGTCAGTTTTTTGTCATAGTCAAGTCAGCACACTGACACACTGAAAGCTGTTGTTGCCTGTTGGGCTTGAGTTTGCCATGTTATGATTTGAGCGTATTTTTTATGCTACCTGTGAGGGTTTCTGGACAATATTCGTTGTTATTTTGTGTTGTTAACTGATTTCCAATAATAAATATATACATACATTTGCATAAAGCAAACATATTTGCCCACTCCCATGTGATAAGAATATTAAATACTTGACAAATCTCCCTTTAAGGTACATTTTGAACAGATAATATGCGATTAATTTGCGATTAATTGTGATTAACTATGGACAATCATGCGATTAACCGTGATTAAATATTTTATTCAATTAACAGCCCTAATTTTTTTATCATAATAATTAGGGCTGCACAATTATGGCAAAAATCATAATCACGATTATTTTGGTCAATATTGAGATCAAGATTATTTAGCACGATTACTCATTGACTTGGAAACCTCATGCATTTAGAAAGAAAATTTTGTAGCCCACATTTTAAAGTTAAATGCATAAATTTTGTGCACTTTGAGAGCAAAATTAAGAGGCTAGATCTATGAAGAACTTTGTGCTCTAGTAAAGATAATAGATATGAATGGTGAGGACACGGCAAAAAAGGCATACCCACAAAGCGTGGTGAACGAGACAGGGTCCGTGTTTCAAGACGGGTGAGGTGGGTTGCCAACATCGCAGCACAGAGGATAGTCCGCCTCAACAGTATTAAATACTTGACAAATCTCACTTTAAGGTACATTTTGAACAGATAAAAAAATGTGTGATTAATTTGCGATTAATCACGATTAACTATAGACAATCAGGCAATTAATCGCGATTAAATATGTTAATCGATTGACAGCCCTAGTATATATATATGTATATGTATATACTGGTATGTATGTATAATTATGTATACATGTACTGTATATATTTCAATGTTACAGCTGTTTGAGGTGTAGCACATTTTAATTACTTAAAGGGACTATTTGTAACTTATCACGCGCATAAATCATACCGGGTCGGAATCCCATGCGCGCTCGCGTGTGGGTACGCGAGCGCGCAGCAGCACTGCTCCTGCTGCCTGCTTGCACACTGCGCTCGTTCTCACCCGCTCGGCTCGCTCCAACTCCACGTGCATGCGCGCACACTGCAGAAGAGTTAGTTTAGCTCTGAGAATATTTAGTGAATGTGCAGTGGACGTTTTTGCAGAAATAAATGCTGCAGCTCCTCCAGACCAACAGAGGTTTCCCGTGTCTTGTGAAGTGACGGGGCTCCGCAGCGAGTTACGTTATCGTCCCGACCGGGTGTCGGTGTCTCCCCCCCCCCTCCCGTTCCCTCCGCGGTCGGCAGGCTGAGGCAGGAAAAGCCGACACTATGATCAGCATTGATCTATGGAAAGACCTTAGTCTGGTCATCTAACATTACTGCCAAGCAGGTGAAATATAGAGTGATATTGTGTGTTAGCTGACGTGTGTCGCCTCACTGTTTAGACCGGTGCTCGTTCATGTCAATGTAGCGCGAGCACAAGCGCGAGCGCGAGCAACAGGACGCCGACTTTCGTTGACATTGTGGCCACAGGTGTCGCTGTGAACAAGCAATTTCTGATTCTTACATATAGTCCCTTTAATAGACTGTTTGATAGTTTAATCTATAACACAGTATTGTATTTTATAAATACCTTTGTTTGTAAAATCTTGATCTATAAAGTAAACGTAGCTGTCAGATGAAGGTAGTGGAATAAAAAGCACAATATTTCCCTCTGAAATGTAGTGGAATAGTATATAAAGTAGCATACAGCTGGAATACTCAGAGTAAAAGTATCCACAAATTGTATTTAAGTACAGTATTTGAGTAAATGTACTTTTATACTATTTTATATACAATTTCTAACTTTGCAGCAGCTGTTTAACTAAGTGTGAATTGGCATGTGAAAATTGCCTGTAATGTATCTGTTGGGACATCGTAGCTAATGGAGCTTAATAAAAGCAAATACATCTCTTGCAGCTGATTCCCTTTGCTATTTTATCATAAACCTCAGAGGACTCAACTCAATTAATTTCTCATATCTGATAATTAGAATAAGCGAACATTCAAATGTGTTTATTTTCAAATCAAGGCTTTGAAGATGGGCAAAAAACCCCAGGCGAGAAAAAAAATCTAATTGACTTGACCTTTCTGCTATATTATATTGAACTATGTATGTGAACTTGCTTGACCTCATCCCTTAATTACGTTCTTAACCATTAATTAAAGTAATTTGATAAACCCTGTGACAACTAAGGCATCAGAAAATATTTCATGCCTTTCTAATTACAAAGTGGTATTGAGTTTAACCAGATCTCGGTATACTCCCTTCCTTAATTTAGTTAAACCAGGGCGTAAATACTGCGCTGTCTACACTGGTGGGCTATTGTTCCGAGATAGCTTAGATAATTGAGAGCTTATCAGAGCACCCACCCCGCGTTTCCCCTCAAAGGTTGGGTCTGGGGGTCGACTGTGCTTCCTGTTACTGAAGATTGGATCTGCTCTTCTTGGGCGATCCTGATTAACAAGCAAATAACAGATTGTTTCTGGCTGCGGGTTTTCAAAAGAGTCAATTACTTCTGTGCGTCTGCTGCAGCTGATACTGACTCGCCCCCTTCATTTGCCCCGCGGTCTTGTTAATGCAAACAGGTTCACTACCTACCTGTATTCACGTTGCTAGTGCTTAGATGTCAAAGCAATCCCTCTCAATGATTTCCTTCCAGTGCTGCAAACACTACCAGTGTAACGGCTTTAATGGTGGCAGGAAATAGACCTTGGATGTAGCAGTTCTTCCTCCTCCTACATTATTTAGAGGGTGTTCTCCAAGCATGTCCAGTATTTCAGACAAATAAGGCTACTGGTACCTTGTTAACATATATTCCATCATTTGGAGACAGCTGGGAAATAACCTGCCGTAAAAAAGATAATGCACCATTACCAAGAAAAGCCTCCGATGTTCCCCACATTAATAATAATCCTATCTACACGCTACCGTTTGAGATAAACTTCACATCACAATACATATGAGTTATGGGTATAAATTCAATATGAATAATATATAATTTAGCAGATAGATAAAACACACAGTGGAAGTCAGCAAAATAATATCAACAACAGCCAGTGGTGACCGGAGCACAGTCAATAGGAACGCTCTCTCTCTCTCTCTGAAATGACCTGTGATTAGTCAAAATCTGCCGTCACGGGCTAGATTTTTCTAAAGCCTGAAAACAGAGCTATGATGAGGAGCAGAAGTCTAGTTTTCTCTCAGACCACTTGAATTACAATATGCTGAAAGGTTATTATGGAATTTTTGCCAAATTATGCCAAAAAATTGTTGCCTACTGCCACTTTAAGTACAAATTTGAGGTACTTGCTTGGACTTTACTGGAGTATTTCCATTGTATGCAACTTTATACTACTACTACATGTCAGAGGCAACTACTGTACTTTTTACTGCACTACATTTGTCTGACTGACTTTTTCATACCCTTCCTTTTTAGTGAATACTATGTATCTCCAAATTTGGAGAAACATGGTTTGATTTAAGTGTTCTTTTATGTGTTGAGAAAATCATCCTACTTCTTAAGCTAAATAAACTATTTAACCCTCTTGGATCAGCTGAAAATGCATCGGCACAAAGCAGAAAACAGGGCTGAAAAGTTGACTTTTACGTGGTTCTCACAGGACAGTGACGCTACAAACATATGATGATCTTATAGAATATGATGCATTGCTGTAGATTAAACCAGGGCTCTCAAACTTTTTGACCCCTCAAAGGGGAGAACATTTTCCAAGGACCCCTCATAAACGTAACACCGATTAAGCATAATGCTTACTATCATTTATACTCTTAGATGCCATTGGAACTATTTGTATTCTAAAACTTTTCAACCTAAATACTTCAGACCTGTTAGACCACCTGATAGTGATAAACAGAAACACATTTCAATTTAAATCATGTTAATACCACTTTGTTATGCCCTGAAATTCCGGGTGCTTTGTAATCAGATGTTGCTTTAGCTTGGCCGGCTTCATGGCTTCGTTCGGCCTCCCATTGCTTTCGCTCAATATAACTGTCGTCATATTTTCTCACTTGTCGATACGGACTGACTCAAATATTTCTCCATGCTTGCCAGCTAGGTGGTTAATAAGCTAAGCTAAGCAGCAGCTGGAACTGATTCATGAGTTTCTATTGGCCCAAAGCTAACATGGGTGGTAGTAATGGACACAATATGCTTGTTTTATTGGCGCAAATGGTCCCCATCTGTAGATTTGCACTTTTTAATGATACAACACAATTTTATAATTTAGAGCTAATTATTTCGTGGACCCCCTGACAGAGTGCCACGGACCCCACTTTGAGAATCACTGGATACTACCCAGCAGTATATAATGGAGTTAAAATTAGAACATCCACAGCAGCAAAATACAGCATACACATTAATGCAGCAGTAATATTAATACAGAAACATAATATAAAATAGTAAAACACTGACCGGTAACATTTTACAGCAGAAAAAGTACTTCTACTTTTCATTCTTCAAAGTAATAATCTCGAAAATTTCTCGGAGCTAACGCATCAGACTTACTCTTCAACTCACTTGTGTGTGAAGCAGCGTACTGTTTTTTTCTCTGCTAGCCTTGCAAGTAAACAGTTACTATGGCCGAACAAAGAAGAAGAAGAAGAAAAAAGCAATGACTACAGACGATGAAACTTTAAAAAAACAACTGCCAACTGACTGATGTCACACAGGCGACACTGTTTGGATCTCTGGGAAGTGAGATCCAAAAGCAGACCTGAAATTACAGCTTATTGCCATAGGTGCCGCCAAAGAGTCGCAACAGAGATCTTCGAGATTGTAACTACAATACACAAATACAATATATTTTGCTGATCATATTTGCATACTTTTACTTAAGTAAGATTTTGAATGCAGGACTTTCACTTCTAGTGGAGTATTTTCACAGTATGGTTTTTGTACTTACTTAAAGCTGAAGTAGGCGAGATTGGCGTAAATATGATTTAAAAAAGTTATTTTTAGAAAATAGCCGCTATATCGTGACAGTAGTACAGGAAACAGGTAACCTGAAAAAAATCATGTTCCTCTGTGTCCTACGGTGTCCTCCGGTGCTCCTAACGGCATCTGAAAGATTTCACTTACCGGAGGAAAACAAGGTCCGCTGTCCATCTGGCGTATATGAGAGCCGGCTGTCAATCACTCGCGAACTCCGACCAAACGGTAAAACTAGGCCGTGCTGATCAAATATGAATCAATATTCTGTTACTGTAATGCCTATTTTTCACTTCAAAGGTTTTCAGAATCATCTTGTAGTGTACTGTTTAGCTGTAAAATGAGAAAGTTTGTGACGCGGCCGCAATTGTAAAATCTGTTGAAGGAAGCCAAATTCTGGTCACATGACCGGAGCACATCCAATAGGAATGCTCTCTCTCTCTGAAATGACCTGTGATTGGTCAAAGTCTGCCGTCACGGGCTAGATTTTCTAAAGCCTGAAAACAGAGCCATGAGGAGGAGCAGAAGTCTAGTTATCTCTCAGAACACTTGAATTACAATATGCTGAAAGATTATTATGGAATTTCTGCCCAATGATGCCCAAAATATACTGCCTACTGCCACTTTAACAATGCAGTGTGTAGGATCTGGTGCCATCTAGCTGTGAGGTTCTTCTCCCGTTTGTCAAGCGTGTAGCAGAACTACGGTGGCCGACGCATAAACATGAAAACGCGAATACCTCTATCTAGAGTCATTGTTTGGTTTGTCAGTTATTGTAGAAACATGGCGGCCGGCTCTGTGAAGAGGACCCGCTCCCTATGATATAAACGACTCATTCAAAGGTAATGAAAACGATTCTTATTTCCAGGTGATTATACACTAAAGAAAACATACTTATTAATATTATATTCCATTTCTGCCAATATCCCCCCTAAATGTTACACACTGTTCCTTTAAGTAAAGGATCTGAACACTGACAGGGGCGACGGTATTAACTGAGGCAACAGCAGCTGAAAATATCACAGTAGCATCAAATCAAAGAAGAAATATTATCACTTTCTGTGTTCAAATGACCACCTGTTAAAAGTTAAACAGAGTGAAACATTGATTAAACGGCTCCCATTTAATTGCGCAGTACATTTTACCGTCTTTGTTAATTATTCACGAAGCACAGTTAGAAAGAGCACAAAATAGTGTTTCTCATATGATTGGGTTTCCATCTCTAAATAATTTAGTCCTCCGCAGCTACAAAAGTGATTTAAAGAAAACAAATAGAGGCCTTCTGTAGGCTGATGGTGGGTTAATGCGATAATCAAGACGACTGCTGAGAGAGCTCATTTTAGATGGCTGCTAATAATCCGACCGATTTTAAAACATTTCAGTCTGCTGTCATTAGGGATTCTGCCTATAAGCTATAAATAAATGAGGATGGGGTTGTGATGGTCATATTGATAATTTTGAAGCAGGTGCGGGCATATTTTTCACAGCAAATGAGGGGGCTGTGGCACATGAGGTCCTCGGTTTGATATGCAAATCAACTTCATCTGTGGTAAATCTTTCTGTGGTGACAGCCCGGTGGCTGCGGATGTTGAACTTGATTCATCATGGCAAATGCATGACAAAGGGTTAGCTCACTCAAAGCTATGCTAATCAACATCAGCACTTCAACAAACTTCTCCTGAGGGTCACGGTGGCAGGATTTCTACAGTATAGAGCCAGTGTGTGTCGGTGTATCCCAGTGTGTGTGTGTGTGTTTCATTGTCACGATGTGTTAATCAAAAGATTCCCTACTCAGCTGTGGGGCAACAAGAGAAATATTTCTATTTTGACTCATATAAGCTCATTAGTAACAGTCTTAAATTGTGTAAGCAGGATTTGATGGATGGCGCTCTGAAGCTACAATACAACAGATGAAGCGATGATCTGTGAACAAATAGATCTGCCAATGAATTTTACACACGCCTGTAGGATTTCCAATGAAATAGACACATGCTATTTCTGTTAGGCCCTCAAACGGGGGCTTAAAGTACTTATAGAGCTATATCACAATGTTTTTCAATAAGGCTGAGCATACAACACAGTGATGAACGAGAGCGGCATTACCCATAGTATGAATAGGGATCAGCGTAATTATTCTGTAGAGCAGTATCTCATCCAAACATGTCCTGAATGTCATTGAGATGAGGTGTTTAATTGAGCTCCTGTCAACGCGGCGCAGAAGAGCGATTGAGTCCAAACGAGACGATTCTCAGCGCCCACTGTCATGCATATCAATCCCAAGGCATGTAAATGCAATCAGCTTTTTACTACTCTATATTCTCATAATACCTTTACAGGTCAACACAATGCGAACCCTCAATGAAAAAAGCCCAAAATGTAAGGGCTGCACCCACTTTTCGTGGACCACAACTTACTCAATATGTTATAAGAAGACTGTGACTCAGTGTGGTGTTTCTGCTGGGTTCACTAAATTGAATTTAAGACTTTGAAATACCTTTTTAACACCACGTGGAATTCAATTTAACGCCTGTTTCACACTCATACCGGCCAAAGTATGAAAGTATGATTAAAAACCAGTTGGGGTGAAATGCTCGAGAAGATTCCTACTTATATCATTAATTAAAGAAACATGACCTGGACCTGGATAAGCAGCAGAAAATTGATAGATGCATTATCCAATAGGACTTGGACGATACACCGATCTCCTGATTCGATACTATCACTATACTTGGGTGCCGATTCGATATCTATTGCGATTTTCAAGTATTGCGATTCGATATTACGATTTATTGCGATTTTCGTTAACTTTTTTAACACTAGTCCATGGGAAAAAGCTGAATCATACACTTCAAGGGACTTAGATTTTTTAAATTTAGAAAATATCTAAATTAATACAGTAAAAATGTTTGATTTTCAGCATGTATGTAGTCAGAGATATCCTGGAGTCAAATATATCAGTTATTGCCAGGCATTATTTATTATTATTTTTTCCAGCAACCCAAAAATCAAAGAATAAAGACATTTCCCTCACAAATTAGTGGTATTTTCTTTTTAATTTATAAGGGACATGTAATGTTTTATACTTCTGGTGAATATAATCCAATCAATCTTATTTCCATATATGTATTTTGTATAATACACATCCCTTTGTTAACACCTTATTTTGAAAATCGGACGTAGACACATGTGTATACTTCCGCTAACTTCGCCAAGTCCGTCGCTAGCTCTCCATTTAGCTCCATTCTCTTTATACATCCATAGTCAGCTCCATCGGGACCGTTTGAATGCATTTAACATAAATGTCAGTATATGGCTGCTCTACAGTTGTAGCGTCGGCTGATTTGACCACGGAGATGTGAGTGACGGCTGGCTTGACCGCACGATACCACAATACGATAACGTTTCCTGTCCATGACAGAGTTAGCATGCAGCTTTAGCCATGATGTCTAGCTCTGCTTTTCGCATACTTTACTGTATGTGTAGTGTTTACCACTTTGGATTTAAAAATGAGGGTGCAGGTCGTATCCAAATGGACCCTCCGCCATTTTTTACTTTCTCAGTTCGGCTCGCTGCGGCCGGTTGACAGATACATATATGATGTCACGTTGACTACAATAATAAAAGCGGTAACTTCCTTCTTCCCCTAAATAGACTCAAATGAAGCAAATACATCGATACTGGCATTAAAGAATTAATTTCAATATCATTAAAAAAAAAAAATTGTGAAACATACAGTAGGTGAATCGATTTTTTTTTCCCACCCCTATTATCCAATTTAAAATGAATTCAGACTCTTGTCCACTATGAGACAATGAGCTTCCTAACTACCGTAGCTAGTAGACGTGTCTGCTGTAGGTCTGAGGTCACTGACTGAAAATCCACAAAAAAGGATTTAACAGCCTCCTGCAGCACAATCCCATTTTTAGTTTTGAGGCGTATAACGTCTCCCGAGAGCCGGCAATCGAATACAAAAACATTTCATAACTAACTTCACTGCCTACAGGTCAGAAAAAATTACAGAAATCAGCTAGTAGCTAAATCTGGTACAATGCATCTTGCCTCTTGCCTTGATAACCCAGCTACACACGGACCACAGAGAGATGTGCTGAGGCTTTTCAGGTCGGGTAATGTTAATGTTATCTCTGTTGATCCAGTTCGTTTGCTTGCTTCCATGGCTGCAGAAGGCTGCCTTTGAGTGCCAATTTGTTTCATATGTGGCAACGGGGTGTTGAAATGGGCAGTGGACAGGATCACACCGGCCAAAACAAAAACAGACGTTCTGGACCGGAATGGAAATTTAAAAGGAGAACATACTGGCTGTAGCATTGTTGTCAGAGAAGCCAGTATTTCAATTCATCATGTTTCCTTAATCTCTGATGACATATCATGGTCATTTTATGATTTAGTACAGTAAATATATTACATATTCGTCCTTTAAAGTGTACATTACCCAGAGAGTCTGTGCACGTTACAAGTCAGAACAAACAACAACAGAAAAGAAAACATACAATATTACATGTAAAAGTACACACACATACACACAGGTTAATGTTAAAGGACCAGTATGTAACAATTAGAGAGATATATTGGCAGAAATGGAATATAATGTTTATAAGTATGTTTTCTTTAGTGTATAATCACCTGATAATAAGAATCGTTGTGTTTTCGTTACCTTAGAATGAGCCGTTTATATCTACATAGGGAGCGGGTCCTCTTCACGGAGTCCGCCATGTTGCACCACCATGTTGCTAGAGTAGCCCAGAACAGACAAACCAAACTGTTAATTTTTCCTGCTTGGGTCGATTACGTTACTCGATCCCGTCGCTGCCACTCTCTCTCTCTTGCTTCACCAGTCACTTCCCACGTACACACACACTCTACGCACTGGCTCTGCTCCAAATGGCTCTAGAGAGGGCCATTCATATTTTTGCGTTGGCCACCGTATAGCTCTCCAACAGGCTTGGCACGCGAGAGAGGCTTCTCAGTTGGTTGCAATCTCCTCAGCTCACCGCTAGATACCGCCAGATCCTACACACTGGACCTTCAATGTTAATATAAAAACAAGGTTAGTTAGGTTAGTAGTTTTAAAAACAGATATCATACAGTATAGCTGAAACAATATGGGGTAGCTAGCCTACTTATCAACGAGGTAAAACTAGTAATTTGGGTTCCAAGCCGGTGAAATTAGGAGAGTTCTCAGTGAACAGGAAAAAATATGTTTTCAGCCTGAAAGGATCAACAGAGCTTGCCTCTCAAATGTGCAGTGGGAGATTATTCCAGAGAAGTGGAAAGAGTTCTTTTTAAATCGAGGAATGGTTAAGTAACCGGCATCAAAAGAACGTAAAGGGCGTGATGAAGCATATGGGGAAATAAGGCTGGAGGTATATGAGGGAGCCTGTCCATTTAAATCCTTATGGGTAAGAAGGAGGATTTTGAAATCAGCTCTTGCGTGAACTGGTAGCCAATGCAGAGAGATATACCGGTCTTATATTATCCAACTTCTTAGATCTTGTGAGGACTCTGGCAGCTGTGTTCTGGACCAGTAGGGAGCCTTTTGTTGCTACACTACAGTAGTCTGTTGTAGATGTTATGAAGGCATGTACGAGGACGTCTGATTTCGGTAAAATGGGGCATATTTTTTGGGCTATTTTATGAAATAGCCACTGTCAATCAGTGCAGTCTTTTATTATTAAAAGCAAAACAAACATACACTGACAGATTACAGTAACTGCAGCAGCACTTTCCCCAGTGTGTACAGTAGATTATTGTAGCAGAGTGCTACTCTTCAGATCTGATTGCAAATGACGGCAGAGAGGATCAATGATGTCTTTGATCTATTCTCTGGGTTTTGGAGAGCGAGAGAGACGTAGAAGAAAGGATCTGCTTTGAAAGTTAGAACCTAAAAGAAAGTGAAGTGTATAACAAGCATTTTCATGTTTATTTTGTTTTTCCTTTTTACTGAATTTAATACATCATGAAAAGCTGTTTGATTGTCTTTTCTATATGAAATGCACTATACAAAATCACGTCTCCAGATCGTAAAAACTGCTTTTATGTATCCACATAAACTTGATTTTTTTATTTGAATGTACATTGATTGGGGAGATTTCCACCAAAAACTGTCTTAAAATATCTAAAACTTTGTTTGTGTTTTTAGGTATCTTAATGTTATACACAGACAATAAGACATTTGAACTGTAGCCAAAGAATTCAAATGCTTTTTGATGATTTTTATTTTACAAAAGAGTTAGCATTATGACTGTAGCATTTACTGATAAATAAAAGAAAGACCTTGCTTACAGAATAAACATCTAGGCAGTAAAACTAGACCCACAGTGCAATCATTTATATGACTGTTCTGCAGTGGTTTGGAGAGCAGTTTAAATGTATATTTTATATTTTTTTAGCCATGCTAGCAGCATGGCTCAGGGGATGTCGGTCCACCATTTTGGTCCATACTGAAATATCTTTACATTCTATTGGATGAATTGCCAGGAAATTGTGTACAGACATTCACAATCCCCATTGAATGAAGCCGCCGGACGTTGGTGATCCCCTTACTTTACCACTAGTGACACCATCAGGTTGACATTTTGAGTTTTGAGTGAAATGTCTTGACGACTATTGGATGAATTGCCATTAAAGTTGGTACAGATATTCATGGTGCCCGGAGGATGGATCCTCATGACTTCAGTGATCCTCTGACTTTTCATCTAGTGCCACCAGCAGGTCAAACCTTACACTCATTAAAGTTTTTACTTACCCAATGAAATATCTCTACATCTACTAGTTGAATTTGGATTTTGGGAAGACATTCATGATTCCTAGAAGATGTATCCTGATGAAATTCTTATAGCGCCATGAGGTTGACATTTGTGGTTTTAAGTGAAATGTCTCAAAAACTATTGCATGGATTTTTTGGGGTGAATTTGGTACAGTCACTCGAGGTTCCCAGCAAAGTGAGCCGATACTAGAAGGTTGAGTTAAAACACTGCAGACCACTGATTGGTCAGAGAGAATCGTCACTAGCACGACACGGGACACCTGCACAAACCAGCCATTTTTAAATAGCCAAGCTACCGTCAATAGCGACCACATTTTTGGCTGGACCGCAGAGGGCCAGCCCTACAAACGCAAAAGTATGTCCCTGACTGACTGACTGACTGACTGACTGACTGAGTGATGAAGTTACAGGATTGGTCGGTCGACTGCTGGAGCTTCCTCATTGAGTTTCATCATTGGTCGTTGCTCTTTCAAAATGAGAAAGGCGGAGAACAGTTCTGTATTTAAGTTTTCTGGGGAGCGTGTCAGCGGTTCAATGTAACATTACATAGCGCTGTTGTTGTGCATGTGTTATTGTTTATGTTCGTTTAAGTTACGTTATGTTCGCAAATTTTCGCCTCGCTTTCCTCCATTTCCGCCATGAACTGACTATCTAGCAGTCATACGTCGCTACTGTGGTATGAACCCAAAATAAACAGACTGTGCTGTGATTTAATTGCAATAAACGGATCAAAATGATGCCGAAATAACAATATAATGATGTCGATTTGTAAAAAGACATAATCCATGCTTTGTCAAGTCTGTCCGCAACACAACAAGCAAACAACTTTTAAAATGCTTGTTTTCTGAACGGAGTTCGGATCGATCAATGCCAGGCTACGCTAACACCAGCTACTCAATCAACACTCAACATAACGTCATCTAGGCATAAATACGGCAGCGACGTTGTTGTAAACGGATCAAAGTCTGCCGAAATAACTACATAACGATGCTTATTAGTAAAGAGTCTGAATTCATGCTTTGTCGGGTCTGTCCGCAAGACGATAAGCAAACAACTTTTAAAATGCTTGTTTTCTGAATTGAGTTCGGATCGATCAGTGGCAGGCTACGTTAACATTGTACAGTAGCTGCTCCATTAACACTCTATCTAGAATAAATATAGCAACAACAACGTCAGTGATGACAGCGGGAATATCTCAACGCTGATAAACTTTCACAACGTATGTATATATTGAACACCACTTATATGATGAATGCTTTTGATACACATGCTTTCATAAAAAACTGAAATACTGTTAACCTTGCATAATGTATGTCATGCTAATACCTTTTCACCTTGTATAAAATGTATAATATGCTGACTAGTAAATGTTACCATTTACTATTACTGAATGCCATTTGCTTCATTATAAGTTGGCTTTCAATCAAACATTAAGATATAAGTGGAAAAAACTGTTGACAAAACATTATAGACATGACAACTGACTATTTATATAACAATTTAGCCACAAATTCACAGACTGACCATACGGTCCAGCCATATACTCGGTTTTCAGCGAGTCTTGTTTAAATTCACTCGACCCAGATTTTTAAAAATGGCAGCCCGCAAAACTATGCCATACACTACGTTCACTATGTACACTACGCTGTACAATTGACGAAGTGCTTGTTTGACGATGAAAGCATTCAGTGAGTGTCGCATTGAAGATGATGTCACGGCAGTTTAAAGCAGTGGCGATCAACTGAAAATCCCACCTACACTGAGGGGGTACTATCCACAGTGGAAAACAGGACCTGGTTCCAAAAGTGAGTTGAGTCGAGTCAGTCGAGCCGAACCATGCAGTGGAAATGAGGCAATTGTCCGCCACCATGGCTGTAGACTCTTGTTTTTACAGTTGTGATATGATGATCCCGTTACTGTATTTCAATAGTTTGCAGTGTGCTTCGATGGAACTATGGGATAACTCACAATCTTTGTGATATTTTGGAAAGATATTTTAGCTAATGCATCATATTGTCACTCATGTTTGTTCAGGTTTATCCTTCCAGCCTGAGGTTTGGGAGACGTGCTGTTCTGCCAACCACAGTGTGTTTACAAGCCACAGTCAGCCAAAATCTACTCAGTATGGGAGAAATGACTGAATCCTCATTGTGAGTCATTCCTGCCTGCAGGTGAGTGTCTGGTGAACTGTGTACCATCAGGTGGTGAGTTGGATCACATGGGGAGGCTGCCAGACAGACTCTGTGGGAAAATGTGTCCTGGAGGACTCTGTTTGGAATTATTATAGTCTGTTGATCGGGCGGTTGGTTGACCACTTTGATAGAGACTGAAATATCTCAACAACTGTGAAAGATTTATTAAATGAAATTATAGGAAAAATTAGATTTTATGGAACTTTCAACGATTGCGTGTTGCAATGTATATTTTTTTTCTCAAATATTTCCATTATTTAAGCAATTTTAAGTAATAAATCATATTAAAACAATAGTTCATGCAATATAGGTGGTCCGATAGGGGTGTTTTAATATAAGACATTTATAGCCTTGAATCGAGCAGGTGCAGGAACACGGAGCAAGGAGATGATTGAGTAAATGAGCTTGTTTTTCATTATACAGGAGGAAATGTGATCGAGTCACCACGGCAACTGAACCCAGGGATGCACACAGGTTTCATAAATTAAAGTTAAGGAGTTAAATGAAAGGAATCCTTCAATGTTTGATTAGCAATGTGTCAGAAACATGAAGTATAACGCGGCACATACTTCAGGCATCTCACAAAAGTCATTGTATAATTGAAGAATATGAACAGCAAATGCCACACAGTGCTGTAAGATTGAAAATATAAATGTTTTGAATGAAATTCTGTCTCCAACCAAATGTCAGATTCACCTAAGTTCAAATTGTGTGTAAGTGAGTGAATCAAATAGCTTGTGTATCCTTTCAAGCATATATGAAAGTTCTATAAGAACAATTTAGAGATTTAGCAGCTGTCTGAGCAATGAAAAGACAAAATACCTGTGCTAAACATGGGCAAAGCATCTCAGTTTAGATAGTGAGGGATGCTCCCTCACCAGAGGTCTTATTGTCCCGTCCCACCTGATATATTCTCCCTAACCTCAGATTCCCGGAGCATGAAATCATTCGGGCAGAATGATAGGATGTTTGGCTGTGGAGCGGTAGTGTGATTTGTTTCTGTGCAGATAAATACAGCCTTGACTGTTGTCTCTGTAATTGAGAACACTTTTCTATTTCAATTTCAAAGTGTGCGAGGCAGAAAATAATCACACGGGGTGCAAAACAGGATCAGCAATTTGTCTAATTGCCTTGGATATCTTCGTTGTCAGTCTTAAAGATATGGAAAAAGATTTTTGTTTTGATACTGCTCTGCCATCACAAACAAATCATACCTTTTTTTGTGCGTTTAAAAATATAGTTTCACAATCACAACAGGGAAGAAACAAAGATAGAAACACTAATACAAAGTGAAAGTCATCAAGGCTAAAGCTGGGAAACAGAGTTTGAACAACTGTTTTGTCAACGTCTTGCTGTGCTAAGTCTTTGTTTACGCAGCATTTAGGTTATAATTTCAAGTTTTAAGTTTTATGTTTTTAACCAGCATTCTCAAAAACACCTCATTTAAAAACTTTGAGTAACACATGTAACGGTAGTAAAATGATAACCCATTACCGGAATGGCTAATGTTGCTTGGTGACCCATCTATTTTATTCGCTATGTAACATTATACAGATCTTGAAATTTTCAATTGACTGTTAATGATTTGGCTAGCTAATAGTTAGCCTTAACTGACATTTGACACATATCTTGTGTTGAAATGCTCATGCTAAAGAAACAGAAATGTCAAGTGCAAAAGACAAGAAATGTCTGAATAAAAAAGACTGCTACCAGCCTGGATGGGCCAAAATAGAGTGTGTTACAACTTATAACCCCGTCCCAACCGACAGTGCTGTTGAAGCATATAGCGCCCATTCTCGAGCTGCCAGCTCAGCCGTCGCCATGTTGAGAGCTGTGCAGAGGCAATAGAAATGCTCCCAATCTTGCATTTAGCATAGAGTGACCATATTTTCGAACCCCCAAACCGGGACCCTTAAGTGTACCACATGTTCTTGCACGTGCACATGTATGCGCCTATGCTTGCACCATAGGCATTTTCATCAAGATGGGGGACAATTATTTCAGTGATTGGCACACCTACAGTACAATGCACACCCTTCAAATCCATGGACAGTGCCTCAGCAGACGGAAAATTATGTTTTGTCTCCCAAAATCCACCAAAACATTGTTTATTTGAAAGTGTGTAATAATACTAGTAAACACAAAAAAAGGATTGCAACGGTGTAATATAATTCAAACTAAACACAATGTATAAAAATTCTCAGCCAGCTATTGTATATTGCTATCTGGCTGTCTTAATCTGTCTTTTATATCAGCATTTCCACTATGCATGACCGAGAAAGTATCTTGCAGTGTCTGCAGAACCCAGCATTTTCATTGCCGGGTAAGCCTCCTGGAACTCTTCTTGACAACACATTTATTGATGGACACACATACAGGCAAATCAGTGTTGAATTCAGACATGTTGTTTAAAATTTATATTGGGTTAGGCAATAATGAGTGGGACAGAACATGATAAACATTTATGTATGCACTGAAAGCAAGTATAATATTATTATTATTATTATTTTAATTGGTGAAAACTTGGACAATTTGGTCATGACTGTTGAAATTGTGGACATTTTAGTGTTTTACAGATATTTGTCGGGACTCGAGACACCCAACTTGAAACCGGGACAATCCTGGACAAACTAGGACAATCGCGGACAAACCGGGATGTCTGGTCACCATGATTTAGCACCTTTAAAGACATGTCTGAACTAGCTGCTGCCCCTCGACTGGCCCATGGACTCGCCTCTTTTGTCAAGCTGTGACGTTTAACCGTCAATGGTCTGGGGCTTATGGGAAATGGTGTTTGTTAAAGGCAGCTAAAAAACAGAAATATTGAAAAAAATATAGTAGATTGTTTGTTTTTTTAGTAACCCTCCTTATCTAAACATATGGAGTTAACCATACACCATAATGTTGACTAGCTTTATGTTTTATGGAGGCTGGATCTGTATTATTACAAATGTCAGTGGGATCTTGAATTAGGTTTTATTACTTCTGGAATAAAACGCAGAAGTTCCGGTTTCACTTAAGTGCTGCAGCTTCCGTCTTCAGTAGCAGTCAAAGAACCCCTTAAACATAAAACATAACATTTTCTGTACAAATCGAATACCTTTTTGTGGCAAAAATATTTTTTATTGAAACCATGGGACTCCTTATGTAACATTTTATGGGAGAATTTTTAAGAGTTAATGTGTTCAAGCAGCAATCCAGCAGGCTACCCTTAGCAGCCAGCACTCTTTGTTTCCCTAATAATCAGTTGAGGTCGTCTTCTGCCCACCACCGCTCGGTAATCTCCATCCATAATAACACAGCTGCCTGAAATGTGGCAGGAGGCAGGAGCCCCCGAATCTAAGCGCCTTTGGTGAGAAGGAGGCAAAGCCGCTCTTCGAAGACAGGCTGCGAGCAACATAAGGCTCTCCAGCCCTCCCAGGGTTTAATGTCTTATTATTTTCCACAGACGGCACCAAAATGAACAGTTTTGTCAGCAGGGACGCTGCTGTGTTGGTGTCACTTCCTGTGTACACACAGCGAGGGAGGTACCAGGCTGAGAAATGAGGGGAAACTTGCCTTTTCATTATTAGCTGTTCAGTTAGATGGTGTGTTATCTCTGAAGATTATTTGTGAGGGTGTTGGTGAGGGATCAGTCATGTACTCAGGAAGAATTAGATGAAATACACAAACATAAAGCCCAATATAGCATTATCCAATTATTTATTTCAGTGGCTGTCACAGCCGTGGAGTGTAAACACACATCTCTGGCTCTGTTCCTGATATAACATTTTGATTTATTGAATTTCTGTTTAACACACTTTGGATTAGGTCAGTTTGTTCATTTTAAGTAGACTAGTGCAGTGCCTGTTCAAAACATGCCTGTTCAGAACGGGCCGAATTCTTGGCCCGTTCTGAACTGCTCAACCAAACAACTTTACACTCATTACACACATTGTGCTACCTTGGGTCCTGAGCAATACACCTGCCATGACATAGATGCCTCACACACCAAGCCACAAGTCGCGGCTACTCGTCAGAAACACTGGTGAAATACACTCTGGTTCACGGGAAAAAACGCACACCCAGGTTGGGGTTACTCGCAGTCAGAAACATTGGTGAAATACACTTAAAATACTTTCCAAATAGGCGTATTAGTTGCTTGCTTTGACATAACCACTGCTGTTATAAGTAGAGCATGGATTTAATCAGTGTTTTTTTTTTTAGTGTTATAAATTAGTAGTCTTACACCGGGGAAATACAGTCTTACTTACGGGGAAAAATCACACCCAGGTTGCAGCTTACTCAGGGTCAGAAACACCGGTGAAATACACTCTGGTTTGATTCTGCTTCGGCCATCCGCTCGTGTTGACTCCAGGGAAGCAGGCAATATCCAGGATCCAGCAGCAAAAGTGAACTGCAGCAATGAGCCACGGTCTGACCGCTGCGGACGACATGCTGGACTGAGTCTGCAGAGCCCTGAAGCCCCGCTCCCACTGCTCAACAGAGCGCTGTGTCAGGGCTCCAGACTAACTTTTTACATTGGTTGCACCGGTGTGCCTAACTTTTTCCTTTAGGTGCACCAGCACATAATTTAGGTGCACCCAAAAAATGTTACCGTGCCTTTAGACGCCGCAATAATACATTTTAAACATTTTGTCAGTTCCCATAGGCCTACACTAGGAATGTCATGATACCAGAATTTTAGTAGTAGATATCTATATATATATACCAGTGAAATTCCACGATTCTAGTAAAACAATAAATCCCATGTACTTTGACATCCAGTCCTTCATTATGGTTTGCATACTGGCTTTTGTTAAGAAGTTAAACAGGTCATAATTCCCTCTCTATTATTATTATTTCGTACTGCTGTGAAAACATCTCCTTCAAACAACTGGATTTATTCAAGTTTCCTGCCAAAAACTATATTTTACGAGATTACATTTGAACACATCATGATAACGTTATAATTTACCTTCGACTAATACTCCTGTTTACTGAATAGGAAAAACTGCGCCCAATGAAAATATTTAGTCGCACTCCACAGATTTTTGGTCGCACTCTGGAGCCCTGTGTGTGCTTGTTTATTCAAAGTTTATTAATATTGAACGTGTCCAAATTGCACAAATTTGAAAAAAAAAAACACCCCCTTGGGTCCCCAGCAATACACCTGCCAGGTGTGAGGTCGATCGGATGAGCGGCTCTAGAAATATGCGAATAACACACAGACAGACAGACAGAGATTCCTTGCTTTATTGTTAGATGAATCATTTAAGTCCTGGAGTTCGGATTAACTGCATGTAATGAGCACAGTGGTTGGGATGAACAATTCATTTCTTAAAAGCACTGTGTGTAGCATATTGTGGGGACCTACTGGCAGAAATGGAATATAATATTAATAAGTATGTTTCAGTTGTTTGCAATCTGCACTGCTAGATGCCGCCAAATCCTTCACACTGCACCTTTATTATTAATTTTAATTTTGTTGCTTGGCCCACAGAAAGAGCAATACATCTTTGAGGACAGCTGACTGACTGATTAAAGTGGACTTTGAGTTCACAAAATAATCATGTAAAGCAGGAAGACTAATGCCTATACTCCAACACCTCCATACTTGATCGCAGTGATTATGAAAATAATTTTTTTTTGCACATAAGAGAATAGTTAACATCCTCTGCTATTTTGTTTGACTGTGCCACTCTGTGCCTCGTAGCCCTGGGCCATCTAGCACTCATGCATAGATTGTGTGACAGCATGATTAATTGTCTTGTGTTCGGAGGCAAACTAAACTAGCAGTGAGGAGTCCCCAGCAGTGGGGGAGAAGTAACTGTTTACTTCTTGTGTGAAAGAGGAGGCTGGTATGATGATAAATGAAACCACAGAAACATTTTGCTGATGTCTTGGAAAAGCGCTGTCTAGGACTCTCCAAACAATATATTTTTCAGAAGGATAAATGGCGTCCAATCTTCCGTTTAAGCACTTTGATGGCCTCTGTAATGGCGGCATAAAACTATCACGGTCATATTCAATTTCAAAGACTGAGAAGGGGCGTCGGGCGATTTTACTGCAAATGCAGAGAGAAAAAAGGAGATTTTGCAAATTCCAACTATATTTCTCTTAGTGTGCACTCAGCAAATGCAGATGTGCCAACAGAGGTAATATCCACAAGTAGTGTCCCACTCATCAGGAGCACATGATTGGATTAGACTGCAGATTATCATGTAGGCGGTGAGCGCCAGGCAAGCAGATAACCATGCCTTCAGAAATTATTAATCACAATAAACCAACGCTTAAGTGTTTTTCTCCCAGTGAATCTATCAGCAACAGAAAGAAAACATTTAAGATTAACTGTAATATGCAACTGCAAGCACAGCACAACCAAGACTGATGACTGGCTGCAGAAAATGTTCCTTAACTATACGGTGCAATTTATGGTCGCCAAACACACAAAAAGAAACACATTTTAATTATCTGCGTTTGTCAGCACTGACAGGCTGACAGTTTTTATGCCTCCGTGCTGGCTACAGTCGTGGCCTGAGGTATTATGTTTTCAGGTTGTCCGTCTATCAGTCTGTATGTCTGTCCATCTGTAGCATTCTCGTGAACGCGATATCTCAGGAACACCTGGAGGGAATTTCTTCAAATTTGGCAACAAACGTCCGCCAGGACTCAAGGATGAACTGATTAGATTTTGGTGGTCAAAGGTCAAGGTCACGGTGACCTAGGGCTGCACGATTATAGCCAAAATGATAATCATGATTATTCTGATCAATATTGAGATCATGATTATTCATAGATTTTAACTATTTGTTATTGTCATCTATAGTGTTTATTTATTATTAAAAATTATTAGGAAATAAATGATTGTATTTTTATTTAAATATTTGCCTTAATTAAAAAAATCTTGGCATTAGTAGTTCTAATTATATATTATAAGCTGCTTAGAGCTAGTGTTAGGAAGTTAAACAGGTCATATTTCTCTCTCTAATATCTATTTTATATTGCTGTGGAAACATCTCCTTCAAACAACTGGCTTTATTGAAGTTTCTTGCCAAAAGCTAAATTTTATAAGATGACATTTGAACGCCTCATGATAGCGTCATAAATTACCTTCACCCAATACTCATATTTACTGAGTAGAACTTGAATACACCATAATGCGCTCCGTGCTGTCGGCAGACGAGTTGGTCACTGTGATTACTCTGAGCAGCATCATGGGAAAGAATTACAATATAATAAGAGACAGATTAAATTAGTTGTTCCAAATGTTTTACAGTTGTTCCTCCATGGCTTATTTTTGGACTTGCAGTTGTGACAAATTGCAGCATTATGTCTTTTTCACTCACACTGAAGACATTCCACACTGACATGTTGTGTGTGTGTGATGTTACTGGCTGTGCCGCTGTGTGCCGATGTAAAACCATCATGTGGCGGCTGCACATGTGTATATATGCGGATATATGAGACTGCTGAAAACCGTCCGGCTTTGATCGGCTGCTGACTGACGTTGCATCTCAATCTGTTAGTTTAGGAAGCGCTTGATTTATGCAACAGAGTTTTCAATGAGCAGAGCATGCATTATAAATGTCAATATCGCGGTGATCATGTTAATTTAATTGTGGGAAGCCAAAATTGTGATCGCGATTCAAGGTCAAGGTCCGTGTGATCTCATGCCCGGCCCATTCCTGTGAACGTGATATCTCAGGAACGCCTTGAAGGAATTTCTTCAAATTTGACGCAAAAGTCCACTTGGACTCAAGGATGTGACCTCACGTCCGTCAAAAGTAAAAAAAAGTCCAAAGGTCAAAGGTCAAGGTCACTGCGACTGTATGTCCATCCCATTGTCATGAATGCGATATCTCATTAACGCCTGGAGGGAATTTCTTCAAATTTGGCACAAAAGTCCACTTAACTGATTAGAATTTGGTTGTCAACGGTCACTGTGACCACAAAACAGGTTTTTGGCCATAACTCATGAATTAATGGAGCTTTCAAATGAAACTTGTGAGCTCGTGTTTACAACATGGGAAGTCGTGTACACAATATGCTTGGCATTCAAGTGGTTAAGTCGTGAGAACACCGCTGCTAACCAACGGCAATAATAACGTTACTGTCGGCGTCTAAAAGCCACAGAGGCTAACAATTTAGCAAGCTAGCAAGCGGGTACCGTAATGCAGTAAATGCAAAGGCATAATGACAGAGGAAAAATATGTTGGGAAAGTTGGGAATATCAACATTTTCCTCAGACATATTATAAAATTACGAACAAAAACAATATATGACTAAAATTACAATATATTATCATATTATGCACCGAAAAATGAACTTCCATGGCCTCGTCACAACTTTCCACTGCAACGGCTGCGTTCATATGGACTCTTCTCGTGAACACGGTAAACACGACCCCATTTGAAGGCACCATTATATGCTAATAGAGTGGTACAGGAATGAGTCCTAAAACCCGGACATGAGTTAGTATTTTAGCACTTCCAGTTCCCTCGCCTGGAAGTCAATGGGTTTTTTAAATGGGTTTTTAGTTAGATGCCTGAAATAAGGTCTGTGGTTAACACAAGTTTAAGAAATTTTAACGTTTTGTTCTATGATATAAAATACGTCAGTAAATATCTTGCTCTTGAACTTGGAAGCTTTTATATGTCTTTAAAAAGGCAGTTGCTAACAAGTGGCTAAATGAGACTACAAGATGTCATCACGCCAACACGTCCGCCTTTACAGCCTCATTGTGTAGCCTCATGCTCATGCGACCATGGTGTACAGTAGTTCATATATAGCCTAACGTTAGCTTTTTACTTTGCATTCACGTTTCAAAAATTCTAAACGTGGTGTTCATTTGTGGAGAGTATCATAAATGTTCGTTTGCCACAGAACTTATTTTCTGCAATAATCCAAAACCCAATGGAAAAATCCCATTGGCTTTTTGTCGAGGGAACCCGTGCAAATCTAACTTCCTGGTTGGCCTACAAAAGAACGTCATCCCTGCACCACTCTATTATGACAATTTCACACAAATGTCTAACAGGGTAAAATGATGAAGTGATGACATTTTGGACAGACATGGATGTAAACTGCAACTTGACTGGTTGGCGAGGCAGTAATTCTAGTTCTGATTATGCTTTGCAATTTAGTTTTCTTGTGCAATTCACTGGGCAGAATTGCTCAGCAACCAGAAAGATGACATCCTTTAATGATCAAGACTCACAGATGAGGGACCACGAATTTGTAATTTTCCAATTTTGTCGCAATCTCGCCAGGGCATGGAAACGGCAGCAGGATGAAAAGAAGAAAATGCCTTAAGAACACGGCCTCAATGTGTAATTTGGCATGAACCATGTTTTACATGTGAGTCACGGTAATAATAGCGAACACCAAATGGTTGACAGGGGGATTTGTGCTGGGATTAGAAGGCGCACACAGTGACGCCTGATTGAAAGATGCTCTTTATGGCATGGTTTTCAGCACATGAACGGTTGGGCTCTTGCAACGTGGAACAACAAATAAAATGTGGCTCATGCGGATCACCTTTGAGCGCAGGGGGAGCCCATTACGCTGATCTCCTTCACTACATGATAAACATTACGGCAGCTGCAAGACATTACATCGTAAACACAAAGTCTGAGGTGTTGGAGAAATGTGTAAAAGACACGGTGAATTGAGTTATACATGTCGGAGGACGCCACGGGGAGCCATGAAGCAACATTTAAACAAAAATAGATTTTGCCTTAGGAATGTAATTTAGTTGTTATTCTAAGATGCACCTCGTACTCAAAGTGATTCAACCTAATTATGAATAAATAAATGGAGGGTGTAGTCCTAGTTTAACAACCTCTTAAACCACATCTGCATGCAGAACACAAATATTCAGCATCTTAGCTGAAATAATCTGCCTTCAGGTATATTTTGCAAGCGCTGTAGACAATCATAAATAACCCTGCAAATAAAGACAATAAATAATAATGCAATTTTTGATGCATGAATAATAAAAAGAATGCATATAAAAAGACGTAAACCTTTATTTATCCAGGGAAGGCTTTGCTGACCAAGCCTCGGCAGCTTGTGATACAGTTGAGCACAATAAAGATGAGTTTGTTCAATATTTTATGCCACCGCTACCAAATGTTTTGCTTTTCCCCGACAACTAGATTCACAAATAATGCACCTACTTATTCAACAAGTGCGCTATTATCGAGCCCTTCAAAGCTATCACCGCATGGAGAGGCACCGCTGTGCAACAATAAATTTGGAATTCAATTAACCAAAGCACATCTTGACCTTTGATATCACAACATAAGAAGGTAGTTATTGTCATGTGTTGTTGTGTAACCGTGTCCTACATGCAAAACCAACTGTGTGTTCAAGTCAGCTTTGTTTTCAAAATTCTGCAACTTTTCTCCCTTCATCAGCAACACTGTGTTTATCACTCTTCTCACTTTCTCTGTGTTATTCCGCCTTTCTTCTCTCAGACTTCACCCCTCTGTCTCTATTGATCTAACTTCTTTATTGAGGGTTTCTTTCCCTTTCCGTCTCCGGGGAGATGTATTGACATTCAAAGCTGCAGTTTGTCATATCAATAATTTACCCAGCGACTGTGCGGTGCCCTTAAATATGCAACAGAGCATCACAACAACGAATGTTCATAAAGCATCGATGTTATAGATGTAACTGTATACTGTCCAGTCGATTTACTGCTGCACCATGAGAGGGTTTTATAAGCCGAATGCCTGTTTACATTTGCGCCCATAGCAAGAAATAATACGGAAATTAGTTGATTGATTGAGGGATTGATGTCTGGATGAACTGTGCTGTTTAAAATCAACTTCATACGGTACCTGGAGGTGACTACAGTTATTGTTCCATTTGAATTATTTACATCAATCCATGTTTAAATTCATTAATCTAACTATAAAGCAAGGAATCTCTGACACTTTATTTTTGGCTTCAAAACCACTAAAGTTATCCTTGGCGTCACTTTAGGTTTAGGCAACAAAACCCCTATAGTTTGGTTTAGGAAAGAACTACATGGTTGGGCTTAAAACTACTACATTTGTAGAGTGAAAATGACACTGAACGTTGTGAACACTGGACACGAACGAACAGCTGATTGTAACGTGATGCACGGGACACGAACAGCGGTCTCCTGGATGAAAGCCTTGAGTTTGTTGGACCCATCCACCTCCCCTCCCGCCTGCCCGGTGTGTCTCTTTTCGCTCTTTAAACTATGTCACCACACTCCGGTGCACTTTCTCAGAGCATTTACTATTGATGCGGATGGTTTTACATTATAGGTAATGGAACGCACGGTCAGTTTCATACCGGCGCTAAAGTGTGCCTTGTAGGGCGGTGCCTGAAGTCTTGGTATTTGACGCCCTGGGAAAACGGGCTGGTTCATCCAATCGACTTCACACTTGGCTCAGGACCCAAGGGAGTGCTGTCTCAAATGTGGTGCAGTTTCACCAGATGGTGGCACTTTAACAATAAACTTTACATTTTGCCCTGTAACTTATGAACCGTATAACCCTCAAAAACTAAATTATTTTTGTGGGTCCAGACAAATTCATCCATATAAGCCACGCCCATTTGAGTCTAGATTGACTTTCCACCATTTTGAATTGTGTCAAAATCAGAGTTTTTTGCTACTCCTCCTACAAATTTTGAGCAATCGTCACCTAATTTGGTACAGAACATCTCTGGACCAAGGCGGAAGAAATTACTTTTTGGGATTTTTGATGTTCCAAACAGTTTTGCTATAGCTGACCCTGTGTGGGCAGGGCTTATTTTACAAAAAATGTCATCTCCTGAACGCTTTGTGCTATTGCACTCACATAACATGGCACCCATTGTGGACTTGTGTAGATATGATGTCTGAGAGACCATGACAAATTTGGTGCGATTTGGCCAATAGGTGGCGCTGTAGCAGCATCATCTAACTATTAAGGAAGGAATCTCTGTCTGTCTGTCTGTCTGTCTGCCTGTCTGTGTATGTATGTATGACTGATAGGCCCGCTCCGGACGGGCACTGTACTACTGTAGTGTTGTAGCCATGAGGTACATCAAACAGTTTGATCGACTGAGATATTTAATATAATCAGACACTGCTCTGACTGATAAATACTGTTGTATTGTGTCAGAGTACATCTTATCACTTATGTTGCTACACACGTACTTTTACTACATTTTATTAATCAATCCCCGACTCCTCCAGTCTACATGTTGAAGTGTCCTTGGACAAGATCCTGAACCCCAAACTGTTCCCTAAGGCTGTGCCATTGGTATGCAAGTGTATGTGAGTGATTAGATTAGATCCTGATGGGCAGGTTGGCACCTTGCATGGCAGCCTCTGCCATCAGTGTGTGTGTGTGTGTGTGTGTGTGTGTGTGTGTGTGTTTGTGTGTGTGTGTGTGTGTGTGTGTGTGTGTGTGTGTGTGTGTGAATGGGGTAAATGTTGGCATGTAGTGTAAACTGCTTTGAGTGGTTGGAAGACTAGAAAGGCGCTTTATAAATGCAAGTCCACCCCCCAACACCTCCCCTCCCGCAGCATGCACACACAGAAATGACAGCTAATCTTTTCCACTTACAAGTAAAAGAAAACACCAAACAGCTCGGCTGAGGTACTTTTAGCAGGGCAGAAATGTTTTACTATCAGGCGCTTTACAGCAATAGAATGAAAAAAATTACAAAAACCCAGAGATGTGTTCTGTATTTAACTACAGAACGTTAGCCTGTTGCACAAGCTGTTTGCAAGATCAAACTCATATATAACTGTCCAACTGTTATAATGCAAGTGCTTACTAAGTGGCTGATTTACACATCATTATATTAACACACAAATTGCATAATCAAGTTCTTGTGTAAGTTGTTACTAAAGACTTATACCTACTTACTGCCAGGTGTTGCGTAACTAACAGAACTAAAGCTAACTGGTTTTGACACAGCATGAAGAGTGAAAGAGGTAATATGAAATATGGCTGACACATTCAACGTGTGTAATAATTATGTAAACTTGGGAGATTTGAAATAATCTATCCATCCATCCATCCATTATCTGTAACCGCTTATCCCATTCTGGGTCGCGGGGGGGCTGGAGATTGGGCAAAGGCGGGGTACACCCTGAACAGGTCGCCAGACTATCACAGGGCTGACACATAGAGACAGACAACCATTCACACTCACATTCACACCTACGGGCAATTTAGAGTCAGCAATTAACCTAACCTGCATATCTTTGGACTGTGGGAGGAAGACGGAGAACCCGGAGAAAACCCCAGAACATGCAAACTCCACACAGAAGGGGCCCCGAGCCGGATTCGAACTTGCAACCCTCTTGCTGTGAGGCGACAGTGCTAACCACCGCACCACCGTGCCATCCAGATTTGAAATAATTTTTCAATAAAATAACACAATATAGCTCAAATCTCAAAACATTATGTCAGTTATGTTTTCAGACAACATAACTGGGTAACATCAGTTACGTTAGCATAATCGTGTTTGCCTCTCTGAACTACATTACTAACTTCAAACATACATATTTATCCAGGTATATACATATAAATAAAACAAGGGCCTGTTAGGAACAATTGGAAGATATGTTACAGCTTATATTAGAAGTTATATATTAAAAGTATTTTCTATCATTCTGAGGTTTTTTTTAATGGCATAACCCTGTTATATAGAACTTTGGAAGGACTTCACACACAAACTTATTGTTAAATAATGGATAATGTAGTAGCTTGTTTTAAATTAAAAGTCTTAGCTGGCCTCATGTAAACAGGAAGCCTTGCCACTACTAAAATATAACCCCTCTAAATTTATAATTTTACAGAAGCAAAGTTTTGTTCAAAGCCAGCTCAATTTAGTCCATAATACCCAGAAGTATGCAGTGGCAAGATCTTTCTTCCATTATTATTCCATAATTAATGAAGTAGATATTATTTTTGTCCTGGGAGCTACTGGGTCAACGGATGTAAGTGTGGCTATAACATAAACACTATAGAATGTCTCCATCTAGTGACCGAACGGGTGTAAAAATTCATGTTTCTCCCTTGTGTTCATCTATCACTTGGGTGTTATTGGAGGGACATGGATCATTCAAAGGAGTGGTAAAATCTTGGGCTGATGGTAGACTATTTTTCCAAGGTTTTTACAATATTTGCCAATACGGCAGGGCCAAAAATAAGGAGAATAGCTCTGTTTTGACTGCAGGATGACACATGAGGGTGATCATATTTGACTATTTTTAGTCATTTTTTTATTTAAAGATTAAAGTTTAAAGCTGCTATAATCAATATTTTTTATAATAACAAGCGCTCAAATTACCATGTGTATATGAAAAGTGTCGCTCGTAGTAGCAGACCCACAGATAATTATCAATTGACTCTGCAGTTTACTTCAGCTGTACAAAGCTTTATAATAACTTTACTGTTTTGGTTCGGTCTCACCGTTTTCATCAGGCAGCTGTTTTTAGCAACAACAAAAAAAAAGCTGTAAAAACCCATTGTACACTACCTGCTCAGCACCAAACAACAGACAGTAGAAGTTAGCAGCTAGATTGTGAACATAGTGGAGAATTTACCAGCTAAAGAGACAGATATTTCCAGGAGTTTCAGGAGTTGTGTGCGGACCAAAAACAGAGCTAAAAGGAGAGTTAATATTAGACTTAAGCCAAAATCATACTTTGCGCATCCGCGACTACGCAAGGGTCCGCGAGGTTCCGGGTGACGTACATTTTCTAGGGTGTAGGCATAGGCTCTGTGCGGACATCCAATTTGTTGTAACCGCGCTGACATGTCCAAACTTGTCTGAGGAATACAGAATCCTCCAAGCGGACTCCAGAAAGTAGTAGCCTATAAACTGAACTAAGTGTCTGTGGTGTCCGCAACTGTATGCGTCCGCTTGGGAGTATATCAGGGGCTTAACATTCACCTGGTGTTGTGAATGTTGCTTTGTGTCTGCTGGATGTGGAAATAAGCAACTGTTTGCTATTAAAATTTTCTATATCAACTTTATAAGATGAAGATAATATGTCAGTGTTGTGTTTGCAGCTTATTTCCACTGCCCTCAAGTGGTCTAAAAAATTAGTTAATGCTAGTTTAAAGGTAGGGTTGGTGAACTAGCAAGAGTACATAGATTTTAAAAAATTAGTCAACAAAAAAACCCAGCCTAGTGTTGCCAACTCTTTTCCAATGAAAGTAGCTAACAGCACTAGCTCCAAAAGTCCCTAAATTTAGCGAGAAAGTCGCCATGTCGGCAACATTGACAGTCCGTCCCTTCAGACCTCCCTCTAAAGCCACTCCCCAAAATTATCATTACGAACATAAACATGTCATAATGAACGTGAACGTTGAACATGCATAGTCACAGCTGTCAAGCTAGCAGCTTGTGGAAGATTCCGGAGACGCGCAATAATGCACGCAGGCAGGCAGGTAGCCCATCAAATCATCATATTAGGGCCGAATGAAATGATTGGACGGGCTTATACAGTCCTGCGACAACCACAGAAACCAGATATTTTTCTCTTTTTTTGTTTTTTTGTGAGCATTTGATTTATCGATTGCTGTCGGGATGTAAAGAGAATTTCATCTAATATAACAAAAAATGTTTCTACAATCTTTACCAACCCTACATTTGCTGTCAGTCGCTATGCTAAGCTAAGCTAACCGGCTGCTGGTTGTAGCTTCATAATTATCCCAAAGAGAGTGGTATCAATTGTCTCATCTAACTTGCATGAAAGCAAATATGCATATTTCCAAAATAAACGTCAGGCTATAATGTCTTTAAAACTATATGTGTATGTTTGGGCTCAAATGCATTTCTGCTCCCTGTGAGGAAGATAACCAACTGGCACAGTCCGAATTGAATTACTAAATCTCAGTCAAATGACACAAAATGTCCATATCAATTGAAGACCCTCTGAGTAGCTAATTTGGCAGCGTTGTGTGCAATGTCACTGCGACCCCTGTTTAAGATGTCCGTCAGCAATTCCCACATCTACACTGCCTGAGGAGCACAATGAGGCCAAAGAAAGTTCAACAGCAGGTCACTCTTAATTGCAGTGGAAAGGGTATTTCACCCTTTATTTTACACTTTACATTCCAGACCATCATCATTTTCTTGCGTCCTCGTTACCCCCCTATGAGGGATGAGCGGCAAAGGCATGTACATGTGTCCTCCATGGAGTGAATTTTAAGCAGTTTACTGAATTAAATAGTGTGATAGCCTTCGGGGATATTCAGTGTTCTGCTGGTTAAAAGTGACTGAGAACACCTGATTGATTAATTTCTAATTCATACGGGAATCATCTGAATTTCATATTAGTATTTTGTGACAGTTTTTTTTTTTTGAGGCTGAGACATTACTTTTTTTTTTATAAATTGTTGCCATATATGTATATTCTAATGCTTATTCAAGCACAATACATCTCGTACAAGGTTTATTTGCACAACAAATATTGTGAATAGATACTCCTTCAAGCCAATATTTATTTTCCAAATGTGGGCAGTGGGAGAAGGAAAATGTTAATGATGCTTTTAATTAGAAGATTATAAAGAATGGCAAATACTCCGAGGCATCGTGGAGGACTGGTGGGATTTCATAATTTCATGCTCAGACTTTTGAATTATGAGTTTGTCTCACTGATCGTACTGCCCTTTTCGCAAGCACAGCATTGTTCAAAAGATGACTTGAATTAACTTTTAAAGCCAAAATGCATTAAATGTTTATGAGAGTCTAAGAAAATATAAATGAGGAAAGCTTGTTGATGATAATTACCTTATAATTAACCTGCCATTAAGGAAACAGTGAAGCTTTAGCAGAGTCAGCATGTAGAAGTGAATCGTTGCTAGTCCTTGCAGGTGTTTCTCAGACTTAAAGATCTACAATTTCCTGATCTGATAACAACATCCAGTAGAGCAGGATGTTGATGGACTGATCACTCCTGGGTATTACTTTTCATGTGACAGTGAGCCAGGACTCTGAAACCAAATGAGCTAAATAGAGTTCAGCCATCATTAATTTTTCACACCTGGGTATTTCCTACCTTGACATGTCAGAACGTCTTACGTCTCCTCTTGACCGGGGTTTGACCCTTTTGTTTTATTCTCGACAACTGCCACCAGAGGTCTCCATAAAATTACAAAATGGTTCCATTTTTCCAGACAATTAAAATCTCTCTGAAACAAGTCACATAACACAAACATCACCATGATGTTTCTCACTAAATCCTGCCAAATGAGGATCCCATATGTGTATGGAAGCCCATTTGTGATGAAAAAATTATACTGCAAATCATTATAATGAGAAACTTTCTTAATAATAAATATTGACTTAGTATCTCAAAAAAATGATTCAGTATCTCAAAAATAATGACATAGTATCTCAAAAAGAATGACTTAGTATTTCAAAATAAGGACTTAGTATCGCAAAATAACGACTTAGTATCTCAAAATAACAAAACTTATTTTGAGAAAGATTCTCATCGATTTAAGATACTAAGTCATTATTTTGAGAAAGTTTCTCATTATTTTGAGATACTTAGTCATTATTTTGAGAAAGTTTCTCATTATTTTGAGATACTAAGTCATTATTTAAAGAAAGTTTTTTATTATTTCGAGATACAAAGTCATCATTTTGAGAAAGATTCTCATCATTTTCAGATACTAACTCATTATTTTGAGATATTTTCTCATTATTTTGAGATACTAAGTCATTATTTCAAGAAAGTTTCTCATTGTTTTGAGATACTAACTCATTATTTTGAGAAAGTTTCTCATTATTTTGAGAAAGTTTCTCATTATTTTGAGATATAATGTTATGTTGAGATACTATGTCAATATTTTGAGATTCTAGGTCATTATTTTGAGATAAGTCATTATTTTGTCAAAGTTTCTCATTATTTTGCGATACTAAATTGTTATTTTGAGATTCTAAGTCATTAATTCAAGAAACTTCCTCATTATAATGTCTTACAGGATCTTTTTTTTTTTTTTTCATCACATTGGTGGATATTGGCCTTGTAAGACCAGTTTCTCCATATTCACAGCTCTAATTAGCCTCTCAGTGAACCTTGAATTTATTCTGTCATGGTCTTGCCTTGTGAAACTTCACACATAATCCTTCAGTCTAAGCTTTTAAATTAAATTTATGGAATAGTTTCCTCTTAAGAGAGAGCGATATTAATTAAAATTCACACATTGGATAATTTTTAAAGAAGCCTGAAGAAAATAGTCACCTAGTAATCACAGCATTAAGAAATCATTTAACAAAGCTATGCTTCAGCCCAATGGACGGCAGCTAGTTGATACCAACCTTGAAGCTTCTCTTGACCTTGAAACCAGTGAAGCACCAGTCCACAAACTGGATGTTGTGCTTGGTTTTGATGGTGGCAAGGGCAGCTTTGACATCTTTGACAACCTTCAGTATGATTTCAGAAATTGTATTGTGTATTTTGGGATACTTGAAATTAAAAATACTTTTATAACATTTTTCAGGACCATAGGCTATATTAAATGATTTCTTATATTACTGTTAGCTGAGATCTATGAGTTTTAAATGCTGCGTTCAAGTACTCCTTCTGAGATTCGGCCTGCAACTAAAGACGTGGAAAGTTTTTTTGAAGGTTTTGGTCTGAAACAAAATAGCAAACATATTTCACCAACTTTTTACCCACCTTTCTCTTTTTTATTATTTTTTGTATTTGTATTTTTGTCCATTGTTATTATTATTATTATTATTATTATTATTACTATTATTTTCATTGTTGTTCTTATCTCATTAGGCCTGGTAGTAGAAGTTTGTAGGTGTGCTTTTTATTTGTGTTATTGCACAGCAATGTACAGCAATGCCGCAGGAACCCATGGGCAGGAAGAGTCGAAAATATATATGGGCAAAAATAGTAAATTGTATGCCAAACAACCCAAAAACTTGAACAAATAGTAGAATTAGGATCATACAACAGGATTTATTAATCACATATTATTCCCAGTACAACCTATCAGCCTACATCTCTACAACCAGTCGAGCATCCCTCAACCAGGACTGTCTGCGTGTCGAGTATGATATTTCCGACATCACGTGAAAGCAACATTTATTACAGTTGAGGGTATCATGGCGCAGAGGAGGCCGAACAGATCCGCGGCGTCAAAAACTTTAATTTCAGCTCTATTTATCCGGTATTAACTCGTTATACTCTTTAAAATTAATAACATCCAGTGAAGACGAATACTGGTAAGTTTACTGAAACTGTGTTGGCATGTTTTAATGGATATTTTCTTATTTACAAGCGGAGGACAGATTGACAGTAGCGGTACGTTATGTCCGATAGGGAAATAACGTTACGAGTTTCGTATAAACATGACTTATAATTATAATCGGGGGAAATGGAGGGCATGTTAGTGCTTCAAACTCAGGCTTGTTATGTAGACTATGTAGACGCTATCATAAACATTAATGAAATGGGTGTTTTGAAAATGAGTCGATACGTTATGCGCAAAGTTCATTAGCTAGCTAGACAGAAGTTGCTTAACAATTTCCCTTGCACCGTGTTGTTGTTGTTGTCATTAGCATAATAAGTAGCTTTTAGTGACACAGTGTGTGGTTTTGGGCCTTGCATTATATCTGAGCTATGATTTAGCATTAGCTACTGTATTTGAATATTATCACGAGCCAAACATGGCTTTGGAAAGAGACATGTTTTTTTTCTCTGACTGAGGCCTCACTGTTCTCAGTAATGTGGACTTGTATGGCTGCATGGCCTGAGTGATACAAATGTTTATTATAACCAGTGGTGGAATGTAACTAAGTACATTTACTCAAGTACTGAACTTCAGCAGGCTACACTTTTGAGGTACTTGCACTTCACTTGAGGATTTCTATTTTATTTCTACTTCTACTGCTACAATTTGGAGGCAAACATTGTACCCCACTACATTTATTTATTACTTTAGCTTTAGTTTCTTAGCAGGTTTAGATTATTGATACAAAATGTAAACCATTAGTAATACATTATGTATTATTATAGTTAAGCTACCAAGCAAGTTATTGAAATTAGACCCACCTTTACTCACTACAACATGAATACATTAATGCATCACTGATATAAATCAGTAATATAATATATGTGATTCTGAAATGGACCACTCTGCCTAATGAGTACTTTTGGTACTTTAAGTATATTTCGATGTCAATACTTTTGTACTGTTACTTAAGCAAGAGTTGGAATGAAGGACTTGTACTTGTAACAGAGTATTTTTACACTGTAGTATTGCTACTGTATTTAAATAAAAGGTCTGAATACCATCACTGACTATAACTTCTAACTGTAACTCTTGTTACAGGAGCAGGAATTAGAGGAATGCAGGGCCAGATGAAGGAGCACATTGCTTGGTATTTGGTGGTTTCATAACAAGAAACAAGCCTTCTGGGTGGTACTACTATTTACTCTGCCCTGCATTCCCAATACCAGATTAATGAATAATGTGCTGCTTTATTCACTTGGCAGTAGCCAGACTGTAAACTCAGTCACGAAAAGTTCTGCTTGACCTGGCAGGGGTTCACCGACTTCAAGGACACTTCAGCTGAGCTCAGTTGTGGAGGACGTAAAAAAGACATCTATTACTTAAGTAAAAGTAGCAATACAACAGAATAAAATGTTCTATTGCAAGTAAAAGTCCTGCATACAACATTTTAATTCAGTGAAAGTACTCAAATATTTACAATATACAGCATATTATTGGAATACTATTAGGTACTGTTTAGCTGTAAAATGAGAAAGTTTGTGACCTGGCAGCCATGTTCAGATCAGATGAGGAAATAGCAACCACCGCCCACCAGCCGGAGCAAACTATCTCATTTTACAGCTAAACAGTACACTACAAGATGTTGCTGAAAACTTTTGGGGAGAGAAATAGGCATTACAGTAACAGAATATTGATTCATATTTGATCAGCGCTGCCTAGTTTGACCGTTTGAACGGAGTTCACGAGTGATTGACAGCTGCCTCCGTTGAATGAACAGCCAATAGGAACGCTCTCTCTCTGAAATGACCTGTGATTGGCCGAAGTCTCCCGTCACGAGATTTTTTAAAGCCTGAAAACAGAGCCATGAGGAGTTGCAGAAGTCTAGTTTTCGCTCAGAACACTTAATTAAATAGCTCAGAATTACAATATGCTGAAAGGTTATTATGGAATTTTTGTCCAATGATGCCAAAAACGTTCTGCCTACCCCCGCTTTAATCTATAACAATACAGCATATTTTATTAGTTTATCATGTGTTTCATGTAAAATGTTAAGCTGCTAAGTAACTATTGCTGTGAAATAACTGTAGTGGAGTAAAAAATGTACAATAATATCCTCTAAAATGTAGTGGGATATCAAGTTAGTCATATCAAATTTAAATGCGTGAGCAGTAAACCCAAATGCAGTACCTCAGAATAATAATTAACTACAGTACTTGAGGGAATGTATTTAGCTAAGACCCTGCTTGAATATGGGTTGTTGATTTTGAAGGACAGTGATTGAAACCATTAGCTCCCGTCAGATAGTGTCTTGCCACGTGTATTTTCATAATAAGTTCCACAACCAAACATTCACCATTTAGATGAGACACTGTGGCGTCAACATACCAAGAATATATCCCTTCTAATACTGTCCCCTTATCTGAGTGTTGCTGCTGCTAGTAGCCTCGTGCTGGCCCTCCTCAGTGGGGGATGAGAGGAGTGTGGTGTGGTTGCCTTTTTATGGCCAGGCCAGGCTCAGCTGTGGACAACCAGGGAGTTTATGTCTCTCCTCTCTGATGGCTGCCTCGGCTCAGCAGCCTGGAGCCACAGCAGTGAGAGCAGCTGCCTCAGTGTGGTTGATATGAAGGTAATTCTGTACACAGTAGAGATATTCTGCTGTTATGATGACTGATACTGAGATGACAAAAATGCAAAACAGTGTTGAAGCCTGTATGTAAATTGTCTTTGGTGGCAATTGCACACTCGCACCACCGAGGGGCAACGCTAGCATTCAAACCCGGAGATGGAGAACACACTATAAGCACCTTCATGTAAACTGAGCCTGTTTTTGATTTACCCTTTTCACATGCACAGATCAGCTTCCGAATAAACATTATACTCACTGAATACTTGGAAGCCATATTGTTTTATGAAGCTTTGGCACAAAGTTATGCATCGCAGTGAATAAATGAAGCCAACTTTTTTTCCCTAGATTTAAATGTTTAAAGATGGCTTTTACGAGATGCTAATTTGATTTGTGCTTTGTTTTGTTTTTGTTTCCCTCCAGTCTTCTGCCTTTGTATTTTTACTCTCAATCTTGGTCTGTGGGTTGGTTCGGACTCCGATATCTCAGCAACTATTAAATAAATTACCATGACATTTTGTACTGACATTCATGTTCCAGAGAGAATGAATCCTACTGACTTTAGTGATGACTTTGTCTTGTAGCACTACCATGAGGTTGACCTTTGTGGTTTTTGAGAAAAAAATTCCCAATAACTACTGGATGGATTGCCATGATTTTTCTAACTTCCATTTATGTCCATCGCTCACTTTATGCGACTCTGGGAAGCGTCCGGGCAAAAAAGTTTGACAAATACATAATTAAGTAAATAGTTATAATAGTATACACATTTATATTTTTACACTGGACACCGGAAATTTCGGTAGAGACATTAAAATTATGACAATAGAAAAGAAATAATTTTGTTTTACTTTTGTACGGCACTTCGTAGGCGGACGTTTATCTGGCATCCGGTAGTCGCTTTCAGTCCAAAATGGCAGAAGCGTAGCTCTGCTGCTGGACACTGATGTTGCAATGGAACGAACAATTGACTTTCACTTCTTAGCAATATGAGTTCTTTGGCATCAGTCTCAGCTGCAATTTGTGTTTGGTGCTAATTAGCAAATGCTAGCATGCTAATTAAACTAAGATGGCAACTATAGCGAACATTTTACCTGCTAAACATCAGCATGCTAACCATGTCATTGTGAGCATATTAGCATCATGCGTATGTTAGCATTTAGCTTAAAGCCGCTAATATGTCTGTAGACTCTTAGTCTTGTTGCTGGATGTTTAAACTCTGATTCAGTTGGATCATTTAGTCAGAGATTCTATTTACAGTAGTATTTGCCCGTCTACAGATACACTAGTTAGTAACATGGTTCCCCAATACAGGAATAGACCCTCTCATCAACCATTATAAGGAATAGAAAATGACTTCCACCACCCTCCCATCCTATCCCAGGATGCTACTAAAGTCCTCTGACTAACAGGATTGCACCTCTCTGAGTGTTTTTGTCCGGAATATAATTGCAGGTCATGAGTTCAGCTGCTGGGGCAGACAGGCTAATTCTGTTCTAGTACGTGATGAAAGGAGGCATATGGTCCCTTTCCCTTCGATGCTGAATGTTACACTAGTGTCTCTGTACTCATCACTCACAGCAGTGAGATTGTTTCCCTCCCTCTCACCTCCCCTCTCTACCTTCATTTGTGAACATAAGTTTCTGTCGGCTATTCTTGGATCTGGTTGGTAAACACACCGATTGTAAGTTGCTCAATACTTCTGACTGTTGGAGTAGTAAGCTAAATCATGGCTTTGCTCTTTGTGATAATGTGTAGTAAAAGATAAAATGTTTAAACCATGTAGATAAAGACCAGATGTAAGGGTCAAATGACTCACCTTTTTGTAACAGAGGGCAGTGGGAGTAAGAAATCACATACACGACTGAGTGAACCGAAAGCTCACGACGTCTATGTAAGGAAATGCCATTATCCCCTCTAACATGAAGACAATCACTTACACAGAAGTTGGGTGTTTTTTCAGTGCAGGTCTGGGTTGAGAGGTCCTGTCTGTCCTTCAGGAGAGCAGTTTGATCCCTCACAGAGCTATAGTACTGTATGTGCACCGCTGCATTGTCTAACCCCTGTGTGGAATGTGTACTAAGTCCTTTGGCCAGAGGACCGGGGGCTTCATTACAACCTTTAAACAAATCTCTGTAAGGACATACCTTTGTATTTTGAGAAGGAATGATCATCTCCAAATATTGACAAGAATCCTAGATAGGCCTTTAATGCGGGTTCCTACTAACTCAATAGCAACTTGTGTTTTTTAAGTGTGTTCAACGGATTTTTACCTTATGTAATTTTTTTGCCTGATGATTTAACTGGAGTGAATAACTAAAATGTAACACCCAATACAGTACGATGTCAAAATCAGATATACTTCTGAAAATATGTCACTGATTTAAATTTGTATTATCGATTAATGTTCCGATTATTTCCTTGATTAATTGTTTGGTCTATAAAAATGCCAGAAAATAGTGAAAAATGAAATCACAATTTCCCACAGTCCATTAAGGTGATGTACTCAAATTGCCTTTTTTGTCTGACCAACAGTCCAAAACTCAAATATATTCAGAATAGAGCTGCAGTTATCTGTATTATTGCTGATTATTTTCTCAATTAATCAATAAGGGCTGTGTATTGGCAAGAATCTGGCGATACGATACGTAACGATTCAATATATTGCGATATATTGTGATACTGTAAGCAAAGTGATATATTGCTTCTTCTTTTTTTCAAATCTAATTTTAGGAAAAATGTCTTAGTATAAAGACACATCATGTGTTTAAAATCTGAGCAAAAAAAGTCACTATGTGAAATGGCTACTATGGGGACTAACATCATTACACATGAATATAATTGGGCTCATTGGATCAACAAGAGTCTCAGCTTTAAAGTGATACCCAATTTATGTAATTCTAAGACTGTTTATGGACCCCAGTATGCAGAAATATTCAAACACATCATTTTAGAATAGATGAAAAGAACTGCATGGTTTTTGCACCAAACTGCATGTGATTATCATAAAGTGGGCATGTCTGTAAAGGGTAGACTCGTAGGTACCCATAGAACCCATTTTCATTCACATATCTTTAGGTCAGAGGTCAAGGGATCCCTTTGAAAATGGCCATGCTGGTTTGTCCTCGCCAAAATTGAGCCTAACTTTGGAGCGTTATTTAGCCTCCTTCGCGACAAGCTAGTCTGACATGGTTGGTACCAATGGATTCCTTAGGTTTTCTTATTTCATATGATGCCAGTACCTTCACTCTAGCTTTAAAACTGAGCCTGCTACAACCTCCAAAAGAGGGAATAGCAGCCAGGTCTGCTTTTTCAAGAGGTTAATGAGAAATCAATACAGCGTTTTGGAGAATCGATACAGTATCGCGAAGTCTGCTACCTGAAGTTAAGTCAGGTTGCAAAGATGTAAAACAAAAAAATCCTCACATTGAAGAAGCTGCTACCAGAGATGGTTGACATTTTTGCTTAAAAATTACTTAAATGATTAGTCAATGATCAAAATAGTCGCTGGTTAATTTTCTGCCGATCGACTAGTTGACTAATTATTCAACTAATCATTACTGTACTACAATAATATACATGTAAGACAAGGAAAAGCACTAAATTGAACCAAAGTACAGCTGAACCTCGTAGCCAACTGTAAATGTAAAATTTTAACATTCGTGACACTCGAGCCGTCCCTGTTCCCGTTTGTCTGCTGTGATCAGATCAGGTCTGTGCTGCTGTGGGTGCTTTGGTCACCTGACTGCAGAATATTATGACAGGAAGCTCTGTGTTTTGGTCTGCTGCTGTACTGAAGGTGTCGAGGAGGCCCGGGCTCAGCTGGCTCCTCTCTCAAAGACCACTTACTTAATGCTGACTGACCACAGAGACATACCAGTGGGGGGGTTATACTCTCCCCACAGCGTCAGCCCACGGCCTGTTAGGTGTTCTCCCTAAACCAACTCCCCCCCCCACCCTTGCCTGGAAATGGACACTGCTGGTGTATTTATAGCCCCCTGAGCACAAGCGAGCTCTGTATCTTAAACACGGTAAGAAGCTGGAGCTCAGATTCACAGGAGTCGCGCTGAGTTTCGCTGACGTGTATTCTAGACGGTTGTAGGAAACGTGCCTGGAGGGGCTCATCAGGTAGGAGAAACAACAGTTTTTAGGTTTTATTTATTCAAAAAAAATTGTTTCAACGGGCTGTTACATTACTTACATATTTGGTTGTATAGTTTCTAAATAAAATACTTATCAGTGAGATTAACTGATGGAAATGAATTTGTTTGCTTTTAGGCATTTCATCTGACATCTGAGGTTGTAGAAATGTAAAGTCATACATCCCTTTTGCTTTTGTTCTTTATTTTTTAACTGTGAAACTTTTTAAAATGTTGTTAAACATCATCCTTCACCATTACAGATCACTGTTTATAGATTTGATTTAATAGGTTTTACAACATGCTATAAGAACTGCCACAATTAAGAGTCAGTTAAGTGATTTGTCATGTAACAGAAAGTGACCACTACATTGATAATACTTTAATCGTTTATGTAATTTTTCAAGCAAAAATGCCCAAAATCCCCTTGTTCCAGCTCCTCAATTGAGAGGATTTGCTGCCTTTCTTGGTCTTAAGTGATTGTAAACTGAATATCTTTGGGATGACTGTTGCTCGGTCAAAATTAGCAATTTAAAGGCTTTAGGAAGAACTTAAGGAAACGGTGATGGGTATTTTTCACTATTTTTGACATTTTATAGACCAAACAATTACTCAATTAATCAAGGAAATAATTAACACATTTATCAATATTGAAAGTAATTGTTAGTTGCTGGCCTACATGGTGAGTAACATATAATGGTATAATGTAACGTGTTGGTTTGGAATTTGATGTAGGGCTGCTCGATTATGGCAAAAATCATAATCACAATTATTTTGGGCAAGATCACGATTATTTAACACGATTACTCATTGACTTTGGAAACATCATGCATTTAGAAAGAACATTTTGTAGCCCACATTTTAATGTTAAATACATCAATCTGGTGCACTTTGACAGCAAAATTAAGAGGCTAGATCTATGAAGAGCTTTGTGCTCTTCTTAACAATTTAATCATAAACACATTGGTTGTATAAATATTAAGGGTGATGACACGGTAAACTAAAGCATGGTAAACGAGATGGGGCCCTTGTTTCAAGACCGGTCGGGTGGGTTTGCCGGCGTCGCCACACTAAGGTCACTCTGTCCCGATTGACAGTCGCACCGGAAGCAGGAAGCCGCGTCCCTCCTCACAGGGAGAGAGGGCACAGCGAGCACTAATCGGCAAGGTCAGGACGAGGTGTGCTGTAAAGCGCCACCTTCACTCCGGGCCCTTCCAAGCTGACCTAGAGTTGATCGCGGCGCACCACTACGGTGGAAATACAGCTGACGGTCCCACAAGAGGATCCTCCCACACTGAGCCCTGACCCATCAAGCAGGGCGAAAGCACCGTTTGTGCGCTGGATTTATAGCACAAGACAAAACAAGAGCATCATTACGAACCAGAATGCGGAACAATAATCGTTTTATGTCGATTGTCTTGTTTTCTTAATAGTTGGAAGCCAAAATTGTAATTGAAATTCGATTAATGCACAGCCCTAATTTGATGTATGTTTCTGGTGTCTATCTGTTTTAGACGAAAACATCATTCTGACCACAACCAGCGGACACTGATACACCCAGAGAGAGGAGAGATGGAAAAGCCAGTGTTGCAGACACAACCGTCCACCCTGCCTTTTTTCGACACGGCCCACGCCTTCAACCTGCTGCGGGGAATCCATGAGCTCCGCGCCGAAAGAAAGTTTTTCGATGTGACTTTGTGTGCCGAGGGTCGCGAGTTCCACTGTCACCGCACAGTGCTGGCCGCTGCCAGCACCTACTTCCGGGCTATGTTCGCAGGAACTTTGAGGGAGAGTGTTATGGACCGGGTTGTTCTACACGAGGTGTCGGCCGAGCTTTTGGGCCTGCTGGTGGACTTCTGCTATACAGGACGGGTCACCGTCACGCAGGACAATGTGGACGTCTTGCTGAAGACGGCCGATCTGTTTCAGTTCCCGTCTGTCAAAGAGGCCTGCTGTGCTTTTCTGGAGCAGCGGCTGGATGTTTCCAACTGCTTAGAGATCCAGGACTTTGCAGAGGCCTACGCTTGCCGGGAGCTGGCGACCAGCGCTCGCCGCTTCTGCCTCAAAAACATAATGGAGCTCGCTAAAGCGACAGACTTTGAGCGGTTGCCGTGGAAGCGCCTGCTCGAGTTTGTGTCAGATGATGGGCTTGGAGTGGACAAGGAGGAGGCCGTTTATCAAATTGCAGTCCGCTGGGTGAAGTCGGACCTCCAGCGGAGGCTGCACTACTGGCCCGAGCTCCTCCAGCAGGTCCGGCTCCCCTTCGTCCGGAGGTTCTTTCTGTTGGCCCACGTGGAGAGCGACCCGCTCGTCTACCTGTCGCCCACCTGCCTCCGCATGGTGAACGAAGCTCGTAGCTTCCAGTCCTGCGAGTATGACCGCCACGACAGGCCCTGCCACCGAATGCGGCCGCGGCCGTCCACGGGACTGGCAGAAATCCTGGTGGTGGTGGGAGGCTGCGACCAGGACTGCGATGAGCTGGTCACTGTGGACTGTTACAACCCCCAGACCGGACAGTGGCGCTACCTGGCTGAGTTCCCCGACCACCTCGGAGGAGGCTACAGCATAGCTGCCCTCGGAAACGACATGTATGTCACAGGTAAGTTATTCAAAGAGTTCCAAACACCTCTCTACACACTACGGATATTGATGAAAACTCAAATTTCACTATTATTTATGGAAATTTGCATTGAATAAATCAATATGAGCATATAAAATGTATATAAATGTAGCACAGAGGATTGAAGTTCAGCTTTATCTGGTTTCCCCCATTACTGGAGGACGAGCCACAGCCTCTGTGTGCACTGGTTACAGTTGCTGTGTATATTAGATTCACTGTAGTGTGAACGCTCCAGTCAGTAGATTTCCATTCCCGCTCCTTCATCTTATGAAATGGCCGTCAGGCTGCGCTTATATAAATAAACTGCAGGCTCTTTGGCTAGTGGCTCTCTGTGTGAACAAGGCCAAGTGAGCAGCAGGACATGGTGTGCTGCCAGAACAGAAGTGGCGTTATCATCGTCATCATCTTCATCATCGTGTTACCCTCGAGGAATAATCCTAGTAGACCTTCACTCGGAGCTTGTGTCCCCTGCAAGAAATACAAATTTAGCTGTATCAGCTCACTCCTTCGATGACAGGAATAACAGCAGCATATGATGACATACAGTCGACAGGCCAATTTAGATTTTGATTTTATAACCTTTAATAGAATTTATTTTATCTTTCACCTGTCAAATTTTAATAAATATTTAGAAGGTACATTAGTCTTATTTTAAGGGCAACAAGGTAGCTTGAAATATTGAATATTAAAGGAGGAGGACTGCAAATAGCTGCATCACAGGATATCTAGAATGTTCTTCACTCATAAATTTAACTACAGAAAAAACGGGGGAATGAACAGGGTGTCCACAGATCCTTAAAGAGTCTTACCCTGTGTCTAGACCGCAAGCGTATCACTCGCGCATCCGACGCAACAAATATGCTCTCATTTTAATCTATGCAATTGTCTACACCGGCTCCATGCAGGCTCAGCTGCGTCTCACCGGCGTAACCGCGACCTGAAGCGTTTATTTAGGCTTCAAGTCTATTGTTTTCGATAATATGTGCGTAAATGCGAGGTCGATGGCCAACAAACACTACTATTTACTATATTACTAAAATTTACTACTTTATTTTCTCATTATCTTACTGTGTTCTTTGATTGTATTGTTTCCAACGGCTTGTTTCTTCATTCATTGCCGTTTGTTTATTGATTCCATTTTGATTGATTTGATTGTTAAGTGGTATACAAATAAAGTTTTCTTAAAAAAATGTTTCAAACGCTCAAACTTTAGGGAGAACATTCATTGTTTAGTGTAAAATCGACATCTAGTGGTAAAAATAATTAATTCAGGCCTTGCCCAGGCTCAGAGAAAGCTGTAACCTGCTGCAAATGAATCATATGCATCAGTGTTGATGGAAAAATAGTAGGGGTGTGACGATTCACTCAGCTCACGATACGATACGATACGATACACGATGTTGGGTTCACGATCTCGATACGATGCGATGTTATAACAATAATTTTAACAAAACCTTATGACTGAAAAAATAGCCTTTTATCCAAAAGACATAAAAATACAAAACAATGCTGTTGTTTGCCTCATAGCTCCATTTTTTATGGTATCAGTCCTGTCCTGTCCTCTGTCCTCCATCAGTCAGTAACAGTCCTCCTGTCCTGTTGTAGCTTGTTTCCGATTAAAAATTCACCAACATTATGCCAAAGCATATTTTTCCAAACCAAGTGTTATAGTACAACTATGAGGAGACCATTGATGTGTGAAGTAATTTTGGTGGTACTACACTATATAATACTGAAGTTATTGAAAATGTTTCTCTTTTCGGCGTTGCACTTTGTAGACGGTCCCTGATCCCTCGTCTCACAGCCGGCTGGACATAGAGACCAATGTTATGTGTCCAGCTCCGAGGACGGCTCGTTTTGATTAAAATTAGGTTCTAGCTCGTTGTCTACCTTACTACGGTTAGAAAGAGCTGTTGTTTGTGTTTTAACAACGTTTCGGTTATGAGTTATTGATCCAGGAAGTTTGACTCTGTCAATATCTTTCCAACTTTACCGAAGTCAATGACGTGACTGTCAGGAATGAATGGAGGAAGTGCACTATGAGGTAACTCGTTCCCTCAAGTTACTAACTTGAGGGAACGACTTACTAACTTGAGGGAACGAGATCCTAACTTGAGGGAACGACTTACTAACTTGAGGGAATGAGATACTAACTTGAGGGATTGAGATACTAACTTGAGGGAACGACTTACTAACTTGAGGGAACGATTTACTAACTTGAGGGAACGAGATACTAACTTGAGGGAACGACTTACTAACTTGAGGGAACGAGTTCATAAAATCTTCTAGGTGGGCTCCGTATGTGGGACACAGCTCATTGCAATATTTCAATTTTGCATATGCTTCTTATTTGGAGATTTATATAAATATTGGAAAAATATCCATATTAATATTTTGATTGATTTAAAACATGCCACTCAGCCCTAATGTTCATTCATTCTGTATGGAAAGGTTATTACATTTTCTGTCGAGGGCTTAAAAAGGTCTTAAAAAAACATAAAATTTGATTTCAAAAAGTGTGCAGAAATGCTGATGAAAGTAGACACAGCATTGTTATACATCTTATTACCTGGAGGATTGAAATTAATCTATACAGACGAACCAAAACTACTATTTTGCTTTGCAGTATATTATTATTTGCAGCAGTTATTGTGCACCATGACGCTAAGCAGCAGCACATGGAAATCCTTGATGCATGTTAACCGTTGAGACAACATGTCTGTGACCTCCAGGTGGCTCTGATGGCTCTCGCCTCTACGACGGCGTGTGGCGCTACAAGTCCAGCGTCAACGAGTGGACAGAGGCGTCGCCCATGCTGAAGGCCCGCGAGTACCACAGCTCTGTTGTGCTGAAAGGCCAGCTGTACGTTGTGGCGTCGGACAGCACCGAACGCTACGATCACGCTCTGGACTGCTGGGAGGCCTTACCCGCCATGCTGCACGCCATGGACAACTGCTCCACCACCACGTGCAGCGGACGCCTGTACGCCATCGGCTCTCTGACCGGGGAGGACACCATGGCCATCCAGAGCTATGATGCAGACTCCAACCACTGGGCCATGGTCAGCTGTGGACAGCTGCCCCCGTGGTCCTTCACACCGAAAACTGTGACCCTCAAAAGCCTCATCTACTTCATCAGGTGAGGAGAAGAGCGACTTCAGTTACACATTTAAAACTAAATCTGTTTAGTTTCATTTACCATCATTTAGAGTGCACTTGGGAGGAGAAGCAGCTTGGTTTCTTTTTAAAACAGTAGTCCAAATACTAGTTGTAAACACCAGTGGTGGAAAGTTCATTTACTCCAGCACTGTACTGAAATACAATTTTGAGGTACTTGTATTTTACTTGAGTATTTCCATTTTACGCTACTTTATACTTCTACTCCACTACATTACAGAGAGAAATATTATACTTTTTACTCCACTACATTTATTTGATAACTTGAGTTACTACTTACTTTTCTGATAGAGATTTTTTTTAAATCCCTGATACGTTTATTAAATATAACACACTGCTAAAGATGAAACAAGTTTCCAACCTTTTCACAAAAAAGCGAAAACAGTGTGTAGTTATTTGGGAGAGTTCCACCAAGAACAGACATTTCCCCTCTTAACTTCTGAAATATTTTCATTTAAATGACTCTTTGAGTCCCAATTAGGTAAAACTCTCCAATATTTCACAAAAAAAAGCAAAGATTAGAGACATTTTTGAAAAATTAATCCAAATTTATGTATCAGAACTTTATTTTTTCTTCTTTTTTCTCCCGTTAATCATCTCACGACCCAAATTTGTCTTGTGTAGTGTTGTCACGATACCCAAATTTTGACTTCGATACGATACCCTGCCTAAATATCAGTATATAGGTTGGGTACCACTGGACTAAACTACCTAAAACTGTGTATAATGTATTTCACACTAGCTTCACTTCGACCAGATAGAACTGTAAAATGCTGCTTACATATTGAAGCATCAGTATTAATGATGTAATTTATAATAATATATCAGTCAAAGGGGCAGATTTTCTGCAGAACAAGTACTTTTCCTTTTAATACTTTAAGTAAATAAAAAAGGACTTGTATTTTTACATTGTTGTATTGGTACTTTACGTAAGTAAATGATCTCAGTACTTCTTCCACATCTGGTAAACACTTAATGATAAAGGCATGTAGACTATTTCGTCCAGACAAATGGCAAAAAAAGAATGCACTAATAGAGAATGTGTGACTTTTATAAAATACAGAATCAATGGACAAAATATCCTAATCATGTTATCGTAGTGGCCATGCAAAGATTAGTTTAGTTAAGGCGTAAAATACAGATAAATTATATATCTATACAGTTTAATTATATATGTCTCACTTACATGTAGAATACTTGAATATTTGGGATATGATTCATTATTTAAAAGTCCAGAAAGAAACATTTGTTCATAATACATTGTTGTTGCTATAGTCAGTGAAGTTTGCACAAATACATACGAAGTAATGTTTGTTTTGGCAGCGGCTTGACTTCGGTGTGTTTCTATTTGTAGGGATGACTCAGCCGAGGTTGATGTTTATAATCCTCAAAAGAACGAGTGGGACAAAATTAATCCGATGACCCAGGTTTGTATTTCACATCTGACACCTGTCTGCTAGCATGATTTATTATGTATTCTGACCTGTGAACAGAGGTGTCAACAGCACTGCAGTAACTCCAAAGATGATCGTAAACACATACAAATAACAACTGCCGCAGTTTGTCACCAGTTGATTTTACTTGTCTGAATGCAGTAAAGATGATGGATGGATGAATGTGTGTCAAGCTTTGTTGACAGGAAATGTCATATCATTAGAGGCAGTAATCAATTACATTTCCTATCAGCCCCAAAACTGACAAAAGGCAGTAAAAGGTTATCAGATGAGTCCAAAATATAGCTAAATAAATCAATGAATAATACTATTACTTGAATAATTAAACACGTACACTCCTATGCAGAGCTAGCTCTACGCCTGTGCGTCACAGCCAGGACCAGCGCGTCCATATAGGTGAACTAGACAATTGCCTAGGGCGGCACTTTTTAAGGGCAGCGAAATGTGGGCCAACTATTAATTATGAGCAAAATAACAATAATAATATAATAATAAAAAGTAACCAAAAACTGCAGGCTGACAGCACAGAGCGGAACGCTGTCTGTCAGACAGGGCCAATCTAATACTTTCCATATTGGGGGGGGAAACAAGCGGCCCCTCCTGATTTGGACTGATCCTCATTTTGCTTGAAATCTGATTGGCTCAGTCGTTTACATCGTGAACGTGATGAACTGTAGCCATTGTCCCAGCTCAACTCAGCTTGCCTGGCCGGTCTTGTTTTGATTCAGTGCAGTGGCGATGTGCTGATACAAACTGAGGAGGTGTCATCCACTATGAAGAGTCTTGAAGGTCTTCAGCATCATCAGATTCTCTTTATACCACAAAAACTGAATTAATGTTAAAATTACTGCCCAGAATTTTTCAGCTCGCGCCTTATGCACACTCACATTGAAGGCCTCTCCATCTCAAAGTCCCAGGATGGATTTCTGTCCCATTCTGTCCCTGTTGCTAATAGAGGGGGGGACATAATTGTTTTTCACCTAGAGCGCCATTTGCCCCAAGTGCAAGATGTTTGACAGTGGAGCGTCGTCCAACTTTCTGCGTAGGGCTGTGGACTGAACGGCCACAATGAGTAAATGCAAGTTTTCTGAGGGCAGGCTTGACGATCCCAAATACAAAGGCTGGTTGATTAACAATTCCAAATGGGGAAAAGAGAGCTGGATGCAAACTTTGTGTAAAATCGTTTGCCCCCTCAACCATGGGGAAGGCCCCAAACCACTGTAGTCTTGTCACAGTATCCTCTGCACCCCGAGTCACAAAGTCAAATATGGTCTGAAAAATCTACCGAGAAGTCTGGAAAAGTATGGAATTTTGAAGTGGACAATGTGTGGGAACCCTGATTAAAATGGAGTGTAAACAGAAATATAAAGCTTTATTATTGTCCTTTAACCTCCAATCAATTTATAAAATAAATTAAAACTTAATAAAATAAGTAAATTAAAACTTAATTTATTTTACCTATCCCCTCTTTTATTTTTCAACTCCTTAGTTTTCCTATTTTTTGGTCTTGGTACACATTTAATCATTAATGTATTTCCTATTTTCCAAAACAAAACATCACCAATTTTCCTCGTGCATATATGATAATGAGATGTTCATGTCGATGTATGCCCTGGATAATGATTGGTTCAGGGCGTGTGTGTGTGTGTGTGTGTGTTTGTGTGTGTGTGTGTGTGTGGGGTTAATGGAAAAGTATAAAGCTTATTACTCCATTTTGATTAACTACCTGTATTATGTATATATATTCACTTATATTTTTACTTACTAAATGCAGTATATTCTATTTTCTTCAGGTCCACGTTGGAGGCAGTGTGGCAGCCCTGGGCGGTAAATTATACGTGTCCGGTGGTTATGACAATACGTTTGAGCTGTCAGATGTGGTGGAGGCGTTCGACCCGACCACCCGCTCTTGGACTCTTGCTGGACGACTACCTCAGCCGACCTTCTGGCACGGCAGCGTTAGCATATTCCGCCAGTTCATGCCCCAGGTGTCCAGTGCATTTGAACCCATTGAAATGCCAGAGTCAAACTCCATCCACTTGCACCGGCACCAGCGTCACCAAGCGCTCCACAATCTGAACAACAATCTCAACCAAAACCAGAACCAGGATGTGAACCCAGCGCACTGAGTTTGGACCTGGAAATCCCTGTTTTATTATCAGTCTGTTCCCCCTCATTGCCGCGAATCCATTGATGGGGTGAATTACAAAAAGGCCTGGTGTTTGTTAGACCCGTTTGGTCTCACTGCGTGGGAGACAGTCCCAGATGGATAGAAAAGTTAAGGGAAGCTGCTGCCTTCGAATTGAAGGTGGAGAAGTTAACCAAACCAAACAGCTAGTCCTCAGGGTTCAGGTTATGCTCAATCAGAACTAGTTCCCAGGATGTGCTGTCCGACCACGTTGGAAATCAAAAAGTGTTTTAGTTGTTCCGAACAGCTACACTCGAAGGCGGAGTGAAAAGCTGGCCTCCAAAAGGTGGAGACGTGATATCATTTAAATATTGGGACAACAGTGGCCATTTTCAGACAGTGTCTCTCGGAAGGCATTCATAGTGCTGCACTTGTTTGTTGACTTGAAATAGTTGTGTGAGAATCAAAAAAGAGAGCAAGAGAGAGAAGGTCAAACCCCGGCTCCTTTCTCACCTCCACACAGCTCAACAATCACGGCGTGAATTGAGTGTGAATGTCAGATTGTGTGTTTTACTGGCAGCTTCATCCTGGAGGTCTTTTGTCTGGTAAAACCAAAATATACTCTTTATCAACACTTTTGATACTGCATAAATGTCACCTTTGTGTCTTTTGTCAAAGTATTTTTTTCTAATACAGCGACTTCTTCGCCTCATTCTGGTGCATCAAGCGGTGATGGGCTTAGAACTGCCCCCTGACGCCAGAGAGCAGAAAAAAAGAACCACAGGTGTTGTGGGTGTTTTCCCCCTATTGGCCACAAGGGGCAGCAACAAGCCCATGTACGCTAAGAAACAACTGGGAAAAGCTGCACAAAGGTTTTATGTTTTGGCGTTAGAAAAGAAAAGACTCCAAGGATGAAGACTAACTGGTTAACTTCCCCACCTTCGATGAAGTCCCCAACAGGGCGAGGTGATTCTGTGTATGGATTTCTTTATGTTAGCAGTGAGTTACTGCGGATTGGTTTTTTTTCTACAAACACAATAAATTTAAATTTGAAACACTTCAGGGGGAACTTGGTTTAACACATCAGTCAGTTAAGAGGTCTTGGAGTACTGCTGCATATGTTTGAAAAGTTGTATGAAGCCTTTTGAGGCTCCAGAGGGAGCTGCGCTAAATCAGTCAGCGTCGGTCGGGGCTTGAAAATGAAAACAGATCTGTGGGTGTGGAGTTAGAAAGAAGTGAGTTTACCAGACCTCTGTAGCCCGCTCCTCATCTCTGATTGAGGCTAGCTGCTCGAGGCTACATTAGTCGCTATTAGCCTGACACACCCAAATTTCCGACCAAACTGTTGGCGGTCGAGTTGCATTGTGGTTTAATGTAGGCGTCAAGTTTTGGCGAGGAAGAAGAATGCGTGAAATAAAAAGAGACCATATCTCTGGTTCTGCTGCATTGATTTTGATCTTTTTTCTTTTTTACAACTGTCCATCATGAGTCTGTCAAAGTTACTGACTACTTGGAGTACTCTTTTCACAATTTGTAGCCCAGAGCAAGAGCCAAATATTTGTTGAGAAACAGCAATAATCTGTTAACATTCCAAAAAGGATGACAATCACAATTGATATCGAGCACTAAACAGTAGGGCTGTACCGAATCGTTCGAAGCTTCAAAGCTTCATTCATAACGTTTATATTCAAATTCTAAATCAACATTTGAATGCTGTGCAGCTTCTTTTTTTTTTTAGCCTTTCAAAAACAACATTTTCACTCCAGTCAAAAAGCTGTTTTGCTCTCCCGCTTGCCACACACAAAGGGAGGCACGCACCTGTATTAACGGGGCAGTCTAGCAGCAATCTAACAGCACCATGTATTACATTTATTTAACCACAAAAATAAAAAATCTTTATATTTAAAAAAGAAAAATAATAATTTACCCAATTTTTTTATTGCGACGACATCATAAAATATTAGGGGTGGAAATCACCTGAGGCCTGGGATATGTTATTATCACGATACTTAAGTCACAATACGATCTTACTGCAATTTTAAACATTTTGCAATATGCTGAGTGTTGCGATAAGATATATTGTGATATATTGCGATTTATTACCTTTTTTCAACTGCAGATTACACCGTTTGTCAACATCTGTTTTATCTAATAAGATACAGTTTTCACTCAGTTCATCTCAGTTTTCATTCACATATCTTGAGGTCAGAGGTCAAGGGACCCCTTTGAAAATGGCCACGCCAGTTTTTCCTTTGCAAAATTTAGCGTAACTTTGGGGCGTTATTTAAAGTTCTTCCCGACAAGCTAGTTGGACATGGTACCAATCAATTCCTTAGGTTTTTTAGTTTCATAGGATACCAGTACCTTCGCTCTAGCTTTAAGACTGAGCCCGCTACAACCTCTGAAAAGGGAGAATAGCGCCAGATTGTTAAGAGGTTAATAGTTTGTCATAGAAAATCGATAATTAATGTCAGTGTATCGATACAATATTGCCATGCAAAATACCGCAATACTATGCTGTATCGATTTTTTTTTTCCCTCCACCCCTATAAAATATACTGACACACGTTCGAAGCTTCATCTGAAAACATCAATAGACGCTTCGAATGTAAAAAAAAAAAAAAAAAAACATTCGGTACAGCCCACTAAACAGACATATGACTTTATAGGTTGAAATATCTCGTACTCGAAGGTGTGCTGAGTAATCGGGATGGTTGCATGTGAATGCATACTCCATTGCTAGCGATAATCAGGCATTTCCTTGTGTCACTCCTGACCCTTAAACTGGGCTACGTCAGCCTTTATAATCACCAGTCGATTGTGCATAAAGAATTTTCTTTGAGAATTGTATTTACGGATGTTTTCATGTTTTGTATGCATATTTATGGATATATTTGTGCTGTGGTTGCTTAAAATCTCCCTGCCTACCAGTTGCAGGCGGTAAATGTTGGCGATTGGTCGCCAGTAACTGGAAGTGCAAGAGAATCTCAATTTATTATCATGTATTTTAACTTTTATGTTTTTATGGTATTGTTTATGCATCATTGTTGTCTTAGTTTTCATACAAGTTTGTGATGTTGAATCAGTTTTGTAAATACAGTATATTCGTAACCTCACGTACTGTGTTTGTATAATGTTTACAGTGTGGTTACCAAAAATTAAACGGCAAGCAGGAGAGAGTTTATTCTGCCGAGTCACATTTGATGAGCTGTTAGCAGGTTGCTAATATTTTTCTTATAAACAATTGACAGTAGTTGCGGCTGAGTGTGAAAAGAATTTCATAAATAGCAAGAGTAAGCTAATGCGCTCACTTATAAAGCTGTATATTTTAACATAAAATCATAACCTGTGTAGCGTCTTAATTCCAAGTAAGGATGTTCTGATGTCTGTAAACAATGTGCATCTGTTACAACCTACGTTAACTGAGGACATTGCAAATGAGATAGACCAAGTTAATTTGGTCCTTAAACATTAAAGGTGCCCTGTGGTGTTTTCTTGTCAACAAGCAAAACTTATTTACAATCAGTGATTCTCACCAAAATGTGTGTATCTTTGAGGCCCGCATTGAATGCATTTCCTTCCGCATGAAATATTTGTAAAGCCAATTTAAAAACATATATTTATTTTCCTTCTTTACACGCTGCGCTTCTTTGTGCGTTATCGCCACCAACTGTTGATCAGCTGAATAGCGTGAAATCGGTCACCCTCGTCCTTAAAAAAACATTGCTCCATAGCGCTACTAGCGGTCAAAAGCATCACAGGGGTACCTTTCAACCCGGGCCTCTACTTCGAAAAGATTCAACATATATCTGCTCTGCTAACAGCTATAGAGCTCATAGATATGGGAACATCCACCTTAAAGCAAAAGTTTGACATTTTGGGATATATGCTGATTTCTACAGCCAGCAGCCGGTTAAATTAGCTTAGCACAAAGATTGGAAGCAGCTGGCCTGATGCTGTCTAAGGCCCTGTCTACACATATACGATATTCTTTAAAACAGATATTTTTTCCCCTCCGTTTAAAAGTAAACAAAATTCTGTCCACACGACCTTTGTTTTACAAAATATCTCCGTCCACACTAGAACGCAAAAACGACTCCAACCGTTCGCCGGGCCAGTTGGTGGCAATAAAGGCTTCATCAATGATGCGTCAAATATGTGTGGACGAGAGGCCAAAACGTAGAGGAAAATAATCATAAATATAATTATCTAAAATATCTGTATACGTGTAGACGGGGCTTAAAGGTAACAAAATCCACCCACCAGCAACTCTAAAACTCACTAATTATGCCGTCATATTTTCTTTGTTTAATCCGTACAAAAACCTACGGGGGGGGGGGGGTATCGGCCAGACTATTTCTTTGTTCTGAGCAGTTGCCACGCAGCAGCAAGCAACAAATAGCCCGGCAATTCCATGACTAGTTTTTTCCCCGTTTCCAGTCTTTGTGCTAAGCTAAGCTAACCAGCTTCTGGCTGTAGCCTTTTATTCAACAGACAGACGTGAGAGTGGTATCGATCGATCTAACTGTTCCTTTAACACCTTCAGTAACAAAAACTGAGCCCCACTGAGGATAATTTATTACTGATTTTCAGAGTCAAGCTGCAGTAGGCACATTGATAAAAGGAGGCTTAATAAAACAAGCCAAAAAATATTCATGCAGCCTTCACAAGCATGCAGTTCATTTACTGTTGACTACTAAAAGCATGAGAATGACTTGCTGCTCTTCTCTTGCTTGTGTAGAAACTCAGTAGCTGACTATGTTGCAGTTTCATCTTTGGATCTGAAAGGACAAATGTCCTTAAATCACACTGAGGTGCTTCTCATTTCATCTCTGAGTGGGTTGCACACAGTCTCTGGTCTTTCAGTCCTCAGGTGTTTTACTCTCTGATAGATTCCCAACCATTCCCTCCATATCCATCGTGGACTCGTCATACGCCTCAGTGCCCAGCTGTGATTGCTGCAAGACTTCTGGCACCGAGAAACTCTCTGCCGCCTCGACGTGTCCCAGGCTCTGGTTGGACACCACCTCCTCCATCACCACCCTCACTATGCAGCTAGAGCTGAGGCCTGTCCCAGAGTCAGGCTCAGGGTTTGTGGACTCCTGGACGTCAGCGGTGTCCGGGACATAATCGGTCTCCTCTGCGATCAGCGAGTCTTCCGCTTCTTTTGTCGCTTCGTTCTCGACAGGAGACCATCCACCATCCACTTCCTGCACTATCAAGTTTCTTAGTTTTCTCTGCCGTGGGTTGTAGTTCTCAGTGCGTTTGTGGATTTGAATGTGTCGTCGTAAGTGGGCCTGGAAGAGGAAGCATGTAGAGAATTTGTCGGTTAATCGATTGGTCGATTGACAGAAAATGATTCATCTAATATAAATAGTAGTCATTTTTCAAGAAGAGGCTAAACACCGCCTACTTTCAACTTCACAAATATGAATGCTTTTCTTTGTCTTTTGTTAACTGAATGTAATCATTTTGGGGTTTTGGACTGTTTGATTTACAAAACAAGCCATTTTGAACATTATTTCTTTATTGAAGTTTATATTTTGGTTAGAATATAAAACAGACAAACTTAAAAGAAACGGTCACATAAGAATAATGATATTGAATAAATAAGAATTACAAATGAAATGTCTTCAACACACATCCCCCACATACGCGTACCTTTGCACTTTGGGGTTGAGGGTTTTACTAAGAAAATGGCTGAATTAATTAATTAAAATTAATATAATACAAAAGGGAAGAAAAAGGGGGGGGGTCAATAGAAGACAAAAAACCAAACTGTATAAATAAATAAAATTATTAGAATAATTATTAAAATAATTAGAATAAGAATATTAGAATAATTATTAAAATAATTATCATGTTATTATGCAGTGTTTGTAGTTTGTTTACCTATTGTTAATGAGTAGGGGGATCTTCTCCTATCCAGATAGACATTATACATTTTTTTTTTTTTTTTGCAACTCTCATTAAACCAAAATGCCCCCAAAAGAATCAGAGGTAATGAACTGAATATATTTGGGTTTGGGACAAAACCAGTCATCAGCTTTGGGAAACTTATTTGACATTTTATTGACTTTTTCTGCAGTGTTGGGACACAATGAACCACATCACACTAAAGCCACTAAACCCATTCAGGCACATTCCCTGATTTAACTTCACACAAAGGCTACCATCCCTGTCCATAGAGAAGTGATTTAAAAAGGATTCCAGTGTGAATACCACAGGACTCTGATGGTGCACAGTGGCTCCCCATCAGGTGTAGCAGCCTCAGTGGCCTAATGGATAAGGCACTGGCCTCCTAAGCCAGGGATTGTGGGTTCGAGTCCCATCTGAGGTGTGTAGCAGAGTGGCGCAGCGGAAGCGTGCTGGGCCCATAACCCAGAGGTCGATGGATCGAAACCATCCTCTGCTATGTCAGAATTTTGACAAAGATCTGACATTTTATAGAGCTATATCAATTAATCCAGAGAGTAACAGACAGATTAACCAACATTGTAAATAATTGTTGCTGGTAAGCCTACCTGTCGAGTGAACTTGTAGCCGCAGTCGATACACTCAAACTTCCTCATGCCCTTATGGCGACGCAGGTGAACGCGAAGTTGCTCCCTCGCTGGTGAAAACCACAAGAAGAATCACATCAGTGAGTCCTTGCCTCCGTGCTCATCACATAATCAGCATGGTATATGTTACCTTTGAAGGTTTTGCCACATATTTGACAACAGTGGGGACGGCCCTCCTCGTGCTTGCTGGCCTTGTGGCGGACGAGAGCGCCTTTCTCTGTGAAGCGTTGCTCACAAACGTCACAGCTAAACGGCCGCTCGCCAGTGTGTGTCCGGTGGTGTTTATCTAGACTGGCTGGTATTAAAAACACAATGATCAATACAACAGTGTTTGGATTACTCTATTAATGAATCTATTAATCCAATCAAGGGATTTTTAAAGTCTGACACTGTTCCCTCTCCCACTCGGTGACATTCTGAGTCCAAACATATATTGATTGCAACACAAAAAAAAGTTACTGTTAATGGATTTTGTCAGTCTTATTACGATTTTACTTGTATTTGTAGGATAATCATGTTCTAAATGTTGGAACTACAATTCCCATAATGCCGTGGGGGATGTAAACAGGAATTATAATGTTGCTGGGAATGAGTGAGTTACACAGTGGGCTACAACTTCAGTCCTGTCTTATTTTAGCCTATATTTGTATCGATTTTGGCAAATTAGCACCATTAAAAGTATGCCGAATTGGCTATTAGCTATTTTTGTTTGCAATGTACCCATGGGTGTACAGACAACTACCACTGGATTACTTTGACACTGAAGAAAACTTAAAAACAAGATGATTCTCAAGCAAGCTCTGGGGTTATCAGGAGCATCTTGTTTTCTGTTCTGTAGGTGGATTTATGGATGTTTATTAACGATGGACATCAGAGTTAATGATCCTGTAAGTCATCCTGAATTTAAAAATGTGTCTATCATGTCTGTGTGTTCTGATTTGACTGAGTGTGAGTGCAATATTTGACTCAAATTGCAGCATTCAGGTTAAATAATTGCCTCCATGAGGTGTGTGTCAGTGTGAAAACCTCTGATCTATTCAACATAGTTGTGTTCACAGTGATGAAGACGGCAGCAGACCGGGAGAGGAAGGCCATTACCTTGCGTCCTGAAGGTTTTGCCGCAGAGATGACACTGGTATGGCCTCTCACCACTGTGTATACGCATATGCATGTTCAGGTTGTTCTTCTGGGAGAATGCATGGCCACATAGGTTACATACAAAAGGGCGCTCATTTCTGTAAAGCAAAACAAAAAAGACTCAGACAATCTGCACTAATGCTATCACATTTTCTATGAAAACTGATCTCCAAATTGGTACTCATATTATTTAAAAGACATGTTTTCTAGAGATGTTAGGTCCCTCTAGGCCAGGGGTCCTCAAAGTGGGGTCTGGGGACCCCAAGAGGTCCGTGGCCCTCTGTCAGGGGGTCCGCGAAATAATTTGCTATAAAGTATAATCATTAAAAAGTGCATATCTACAGATGGGGACCATTTGGGCGAATAAAACAAACATATTTTGTCCATTTCTCCCACCTACATTTTTGGGCCAATAGAAACTCTGATATGATTGTGACACGCAGCAATAAGTTCATTATTTTTAAATTGAAGCACTTACTGAAAGTCAGCTTTAGACTGGCAAGTTTAAACGTCTGGATTTATTAGGACTATGCCAGTCTTGCTAAAATTAATTGTATGAAATTGTTCAACAATTACTTGAAATGTAGGCTATAAATGCTGTTAAGTTGCGTCCAAATGCAATTAGAATAACATCACCCTCTGTTTAAAAGTATATAAGGGACATTAACATTCAATAACATTGCAAATTTCCCCGCTGTGGAACTAATAAAGGATTATCTTATCTTATCTTAACATGATTCAAATTGAAATGTGTTACTGTTTATCTCTATCAAACAGGTCTGAAGTATTTAGGTTGAAAAGTTTTAGAATATAAATAGTTCCAATGGCATCTAAGAGTACAAATGGTAGGAAGCATTTTGCTTAATCTGTGTTACGATTATGAGGGTGTCTTTGGGAAATTTTCTTTCCCCGCACCCCACTTTGAGAACCCCTGCTCTAGTCTGATCAGACCAGACAAAGAAAACGTGTTCTACTACCTGTGAATGGCTTTGATATGCATCTGCAGGCCGTTTCGACTCGAGGCACGATGGCCACACTCCTCGCACACAAACGGCTTTTCGCCTCGATGTTTGGCCGCTTCGTGCACACGCAGCTCCGTCCGAGTTAAGAAGGTTTTGGGGCACTGGGGACACTAAAAAGTAAAATGATGTCTTAATAGAATGAAACCCACAGGCTTATACTTATACTTGGATTCAAAAGGGACTTTAAATGAAAATGTAAGTATAACTGTGTGAAACTTAAAGCTTAAAACACAATTCAAACCATGAAGTCACTATTTACTGTAGGTACATCACCAGCAAGTCAAAGGTCTCATTGAAAGACAGTCAAGAAAACTTACTGCATGTGGTTTGGGATAACCATGGACCTTCATCATGTGAATTGTCAAGTTTTTCTTGTGCATAAACTGTTCAGGACATGTTGAACACTGAAAAAAATGACACCATGTCAATGAAAATATTGTTTAGAACTCATTTTAGATCTCATATAATTAGGGATGCACCGATCTGACTTTTTCAGTCCCAATACCGATAGCGATACCTGGGCTTTGGGTATCGGCCGATACCGAGTACCGATCCAATACCGGTGATTAATTAATAAGCTGTATGCCTCACTGTGTGGAAGTGACTGGGATCATTCTTTTATGTTTAAGGCAACATCAGGCTTGACTTAATATTGCTGTCTTAACTTTGTAAAACTAAATATAACAAATAAATACAGAGATACAAATTAACTGAATTGTTATTCATTATTAAAATAATAAATCGTACACCAGCAACTAGGTAAAAGAAAATCTTCAAAATTAACAGGAATCACAATTCAAGTGTAATTCTTTTTAATGCAGCAACAAATTGGTCAAAACTTAAACAGGAATTCAAATTCCAGTCTACAATGTAGATAGTATATAAACATAGAATTGAATTGAATAGATCGGCCCCATTGTCACCCATATCTGATCCAGCTATTTGAGTCAGTTATCCGATATCGGTATCGGTGCATCCCAGATATAATGATGCTATGTTTGTTCTGTGTTTATGAGGCTGTACCTTGTGGGGCATATTTCCTGTGTGGGACACAACGTGCAAACGTAGCTCCTCTTTTCCTTTAAATGTCGAGGAGCATGTAACGCAGGTGTACGTCTGTAATTTGAACACAAACACTGATGTTACACTCTCTAAGATCTTACTTGATACTGAAGACCTTTTGATTTAGAGATGCTCACCTGTACTTTGGCACAGTCTCTGATCTCATGCAGCAAAAGATTCTCCTTCCTGAAGTACCTCTTTCCACATTTAAGGCAACCAAAGGGCCTCTCCCCTGTATGCCGCCTACGGGAAAAAGACATATTAGTGGCTATTCGTTCAACAGTTAAAAGAAATACTGAAGTTGTATACCTGTTGTGGACTTTGAGGTAGTATTTGCTCTTGAAGGATTTGTCACAGATGGGACACTGCACAGTGTTCTTCTTGGAGTCTTCTTCCGCAGCCTCGCCGTTCTCGTTTTTCTCTGTTTTACTCTTGCGCTTCCGTGCCGTTGACGTGGACAGGGCTGAGGAACCGGGCTCTTCAACGGGCACGTACTCCTCATCTGTGTCTTCAGTGATCTCCTCAAAACCCCCCACATCTTCTTCTTCATCTTCTTCTTCCCCCATTACCTTGCTTACACCATTGTCATTTATGTAAATCTGCAAGTCGGTCATCTGCAAATAGCACAAAACAAGTGTCATAATGATAAACACCATATTCATCTTTAAAGCAGCGGTAGGCAAGATTGGAGCAAATATGATTCAAAATTAAAAGTTATTTTTAAATAACGGTCACTATATCCTGACAGTAACAGAGACAGGTAATTTGAAAAAAAATCTTGTGCCTCTGTGTCCTCCGGTGCTCCTAATGGCATCTGCAGAATTTCACAGACTGGAGGAAAACAACCAATCACAGCTGATCTGGAGCCTTGCCGTCTCTGAGCAGCTATCAATCACTCGCAAACTCCGATCAAACGGTCAAACTAGGCAGCGCTGATCAAATATGAATCAATATTCTCTAACTGTAATGTCTATTTCTCACATCAAATGTTTTCAGACATCTTGTAGTGTACTGTTTACCTGTAAAATGAGAAAGTCTGTGACCCGGCCGCCATGTTGAGATCAGTTGAGGAAATACCAAGCACCGCCCACCAGCCAGAGCAAACTTTCTCATTTTACAGCTAAACAGTACACTACAAGATGTTTCTGACAACATTTGAGGCAAGAAATAGGCATTACAGTAACAGAATATTAATTCATATTTGATCAGCGCTGCCTAGTTTGACCGTTGATCAGAGTTTGCGAGCGATTGACAGCTGCCTCCGTTGAATGAACCGCCAATAGTAACGCTCTCTCTCTGAAATCACCTGTGATTGGCCAAAGTCTCCCTTCACGGGCTAGGTTTTTTAAAGCCTGAAAACAGAGCCATGAGGAGGTGCAGAAGTCTAGTTTTCTCTCAGAACACTTGAATTACAATATGCTGAAAGGTTATTATTGCCCAATGATGCCAAAAATATTCTGCCTTCTGCTGCTTTAAAATGATATCTGTTTGCTTGCAGTTACATGTAGAAGCAAATATCCGATCACTGTAATACTCATGTATTCTACCTCAGATTCACCAGTTGGCTCATCTGGGTTTCCGTTCTCCACAGCATCGTCACCACCTTCTGTCTCCGTGGAAGTAAGTGGAGCCTTCTTGCCGGCTTTTTCAGGAGCTGTAAAGTCAGTAATGGGGCTCTCATCAGTCACCAGTCGCCTGGGGCCCTTCACTACACGACCAGAGCGGGTGGTGGTGGTGGTGGTAGTGGTGGCAATGCTACAATCGGCTATGGCAGTATCAAAGCTGGACTCATCTTTTGTGATTGTAAGCAACTCCTCTTCTTTGACCAAACAACGAGGGGTCGTATCTGATGCAGACTTTCTAGGTCTGCCTCTTTTGCGCTTGACAGGCTTGACAGGATCCACAGAAGCTTCCTTGAACTGCTGACAGAGTTTGAGCGCCTCTGGCACACACAGGCTGGCCGCTGCATGCCGCACCTTCTCCAGGTTGTCAGGATCCAGCTTCAGCTCCCCGGTGTAGACGAAGTTCAGGAGCAGCTCCAGGCCGTCGTTGGGGCACTCCTGCAGGCAGATCTCCATGCACGGTGCAGCGGGCATGTTGGACTGTTGGAACATCTCACTGAAACAGGCGAGGATGTTGCGATGGGCCAAGTAGACCACCCCATCTCCCACATTCAACACTGCATCACAAAACCTCCCTACCGCCCTCTGCTGGTTCAGAGAGGACAGGACGCGCTGTGCATGGCTGCTCTCTGCTGCAGACATCCCTCCGGTTTCACTGTAGTCTGCTGCTGCGTGAGACACATGGACATTACACTTTATATGTATATATACATATTACACGTGATATGTATATATACATATATACACAGTTTACAGTAACAGTTTAGATTAGATTTAGAAAATAGTGAAAAACCATAATTTCCCAGAGCCCAAGTTGACATCTTCAAATTCCTTGTTTTATCTGGCCATCAGTTCAAACCCAAAGATGTTCCTTTTACTACCACATATATGTCAAAGAAAAGTAGCAAATGCTAACATCTGAGAAGGAAAAAAAAGGAAAAAAAAAAAGTTTGGCATTTTTGATCGGAAGAAATGAGTGAAGCGATTAACAATTATCAAAATAGTAGCAGATTCATTTTCTGTCTGTCTGTATGAAGGATGTATATGTATCTATTTTTCACCTACTTGCCTGTACATAATAGTTGCATGTTATGTCTGCTTATCTCTGTGTCCTTGTCGTAGCTGTATGTGTATCCTCTTAGAGTTGAAACAATTAGTCGAATAATTGATTAGTCAATCATCAGAACTAACAGAACAACTCTTTGATAATCATTTCATTGTTTAAGTAAATTCCTTAAGCCAAAATGGTGAGAAATGCTGGTTCCAACTTTTCGAATGTGAGGATTTGTAGCTGTTATTTGTCTCATGTGATAAAGAACTGAATATCTTTGGGTTTTGGACTGATGGTCAGATAAAACAAGATTAATCAACACTGAAAATGATCTGTACTTTTGCATCTAAGTACACTGAGAGCCAGTGGAAACCAGAGTCCCATTCATTGTATGTCCAACATAAGATAAAGTAAGTTAAGATATAACTTTATTTATCCTGAGGGAAATTGTCTACAGCAGTGAGTAGTAGGACAAAGTGCAAATAGCCTATATAGAGTGCAAATATAAAATATAACATATCAAATATCAATAAGGTGAAAATCCTAAATACATACAATGCCAAAAATGTAAACAACTTAATGGTAAGGGCCATAGATATGTATGAGAAGTAACAATAATTCTGATTCTGATAATTTCACATCTATATGGTTGCAAATACTTGTACTTGTATATAATTAATTTGAAATTAGACAACATAAAACATAGCATTAACATTATTATTATTAATAACATTTTGAATAAGTGTTGAATATTTAAGAGAGCTTGATATCACTTGCATCAGGTTAAGTTATCCACTTCTTACAAATTAAGCTAACTGAATTACATTTGTGTCAATGTTAGCTCATAGCTACATTAAATATATTGATTATTAAATTAAAGCATTTCTAGTATATTTTCCTAGACTGCTCATAATGCTGCTGTTGACACTGCTTAAAATGAAATTATTGCAAACCCCTAGCTACCTACGCACCTCGACGTTTATTTCCTAGCACATATTTTAAGACGATCCCTTAGCATGGTACGCACCCGACAGCTGCACTCTGAGACTCACATCTGCATCTGATGAAAACTGATTATTTATCTCTTATATTGTTGAAAAGCTGCACCCACTTCGGATTTACTCTAAATAGGTTGAAAACGTAGCAAAGCCGCTACATGCACGTTGTTTTCGTTTCTTGTAGGCCCCTAAAAACTGCAAAAGGAAGAGGATGTGACGCCGTTTGTTCGACTGAACTCCGGGAAAACTGCTTGTTGTCCATTATTAAACATCCACATGCACACCAGCAACAATAAAATAGCCACAGATGTAATTATTATTGGTAGCTACATAACTTTTTGTTCATTTTTATTTGTGTGTGAGTAGGTTAAATAAAGTGCAATAGTTTTGCTTAATAACGTAAACGTAAATAATAAAACTCCGGTTTAAACCATAGTCGACCATCCAGACGCGGCGTCTGGGGCTGTTCGGTGAGAGCTGCTGGTCTGAGGCTCACACATGTTAGCTAGCGTGTTAGCACCGCTGTAGTAACAGTTGGACAGCTCCTCGGCTTCACTTTAGCCAGTTATAAATGTGTCCCAATTAATAACATAAACAAGAGTCATCTCTACAGTTCTGCGTTGTTTTTTCACAAGCGGGGGGTAAGTTTTCTCCATCTGAATGCACAATATTAGTTAGCAGTTAGCATAGCTGTCAGGTAACTTCACGCCAAGTTTAAAATTCATTGTTGTCTGATTGCTCGTTCTTCTTTGTGGTGTTTGTATTTATTAATTACTCAGCCCCGCATGTTGAGAAACTAACTTAACATTATAAGAAGTATAATGTCATAGCTAGCTCGTTATACGTCTTAGCGTGGTTAGCTTAGCTTTCAACTGCTATCGATTTCCTGCAAAACCAAGCTAGCTGTGGCCAATTTGTTTTTAAAATAAATACCGTTATCGCCAGTGGTGGAAATTTACCGTCGTTAGTTAGGTAACGTTACATTTAACGTTACTCAAGTACTGTACAATTTTGAGGTACTTCTTCTTGAGTATTTCCATTTTATGCTACTTTATACTTCTACTTCACTACAATTCAGAGGTAAATGTTCTACTTTTTTACTCCACTACTTTTATTTAATAAAAAATGTTTGGATAATAGTTACCACCTACTTTTCAGATTCAGAATAATAGTACATAATATAACCAACAAACAAATGATGATGTATCATTATAGGTTAAGAATAAGACTTTTTATCCCCGGAGGTAAATTCACAAACTACCCAGGAGTAGCTATGTACACACATTAATGCATCAACATTTTGATCTAATAATATACTGTATATTATTCTGAAATTGGCCATTGTGCATAATGAGTACTTTTACTTTTGATACTTTTAAGTGCTAATACTTTTTTACTTTTACTTAAGTACAATTTTTAATGCAGGGCTTTTACTTGTAAGAGAGTATTTCTACACTGTGGTACCTACATGTTTTTATTTATAAATAATTAAAATAGTAAAAAATAAAAATGTACCTGATTTTTATTTTCCATCTTATGATATGCATTTTATGTTTTCTATTTTCATCGTTTTTTGTTAAATCTTATTTTTATTTTTATTATCTAGTGGGTGTTACTTTCCATCTTATTTACCATTAATAATTAGGGCATTTTATCCTTGTTTTTATGTTCATTCTATGTCTATTTTCATATGAAGTACTCGGTGTATGCATTTTTTTTTATTGTAAAGCTCTTCAGCATTTTTTGAATGAAAGCTGATATACAAATATAGTATTATTATTATTATTATTATTATTATTATTATTATTTTTATTAAGTAAAAAAAGATCTCAGTACTTCTTCCAGCACTGGTCATCGCTGAATTAATTAGTGAATGGTAATTTATTGCCATTCTTTGTTCGCAGAGTTAATGTTGTGGTGACACCTGTCCTTTCAGATGCTAATTTTCTTGCCTTTCTCTTCGCAGGCTCCCCCCTTTTGTTTTTCATCAGCACCCACATGAATAATTGATTACAGGATCATGAAGGTGAATAAACCCACCCAGGGTAAGGGCCAAGCTAAATCTCAGAAGTGGAAGGATGTGAGGGGCAAACGGTGCCGGCCTCCCATCACTTCCTCAGAACTCAACTCGAGTCCTGTCGTGGCCATGATGGCAAAGGAGTACCAGGCGGCTGTGAAGAAAAAGCCCACCGTCAAGAGACTGAAGAGTAAGACAAAGCCCGTCTCTGACACCAAGAAAAACACTGCTCAGTCTGGATTTAAGAAATCTCACACTCAGGCTAATGGAAGTTCAGCGTTTACAATGGACGACGAGTCAAATGACTCACAGGACTGGAAGGAGTATTCCCAGTCCATTCATGGGAACGGTGTGGAGACCTCCGGTGACATGGGAGATGTACGTCCGGGTAGACTGGAGGGAGAGTCTCTCCATAACTGTGCGGGGAGAAATGATCGACAAAACCATGCAGTACTTGTCATGCAGAAGGATCAGGTATGCTTCAGGATATTATGGTAAAGATCTGTCAACAATTGAGATGTGTTTTTTAAACCATTTATTTGACCGAGCATTACAATACTCTCCCACAGACCCTGTGTTTCCGTGGGAAGTGCTTTTTGACCTGTCTCTACGGTCGGGTAGAAGTGATGGGGTTCACCATTGAAGAAGGCCAGCAGTCATATCCACTCTTCTCCCCTGCCTCACATTGTCCACTAACCATTAGAGCTCTGGAAAGCTCTGATCACTCCAGAGATGACAAAACGGAGGCTACACCCATCCTCCGAAAGTATCTGCCACAAGGTAAACGTATAAGCATGCTATGCTGCTATGTTATAATAGAGTGATGTAATTATTGTAGTTATTTGGTGACAAAATACTGAGCTGCGTATTAGGAAAAGATTGCAATATGAACTATGTTTTTCTGTCCTTAAACCCTTTGAATGTGCGTTTTGCAGCATCACGGAAAAAGTTGCTAAAAACAATTACATCAAACTCGTCCATCATCCTACTGGAGCCCATGGAGACGCCTCTGACACGGTTTCTGTCAAGCTTCACAGATCTCAGTGAATTATTCAGCCCCCCGATGGTGAGTTGACTGATACTTGTACATTAAAGCTGAAGTAGGCAGATTAGCAGAGCAAATATGATTTAAAAAAAAAAGAGGTTATTTTTATAAAACGGTCACTATATCCTGACAGTAGTGCATGAGCTAAGTAATCTGAAAACAAGAATTGGTCAAAACCGAGTATATGTCTGGAGCGGTGACGTACCCTATCGTGAAATGCACCTGATTGGTCCGGGGTTTTCTGCTTGCCATTTCAAACAGGAAACAACATGGCGGCCTGCTCGTAATTGTTCTGTTATTCTGTCTAAACAATCCACCAAAATCTACTTCTGAAAACATTTTAAGCGAGAAATAGGCTATGTCTCTGCTGAAACTCATTTAATTTTATAACTAGATTGCCTAGTTTGACAGCTGGTCCAAGTTTCGTGAGCCGGACGCGTCGCGCTGGACAGGTTCATTTGCATAAAGGACTGTTCCCTCCTTTTCATTTTGAAAGAGCAACGGCCAATGAGGAAACTCCAACACTCGGCCGACCAATCGTGTAACTTCCTCACTCAGTCAGTCACTCAGTGACAGACTTTTGCGTTTTTAGGGTTTGCCCTCTGCGGTCCAGCCAAAAATCATGTGCCTCTGTGTCCTCCGGTGATCCTAATGGCATCTGCAAGATTTCACAGACCGGAGGAAAACAAGCTATCAGAGCCAAGCTGGAGTCTGCCGTCTCTGAGCAGCTGTCTCTGAGCAGCTGTTATTATTGAATTTTTGCCCAATGATGGCAAAAATATTCTGCCTACTGCCGCTTTAAGCTACTGTCAATATTCACCTAATCACAAGAAATTAAACTACACTGAATGTGGAATAGAGCTGGAATCAGGAGGTGATGAAAACATGAGCAGAGAACATGTTTAGGTTAAGGTTTAGGTCATTATGAAAGCTCAGTCTTGCACATGTCTAACAGAAGCTTTTCCACTTGCAGAGTGAACTCATGTCAGCTGTTCTCGACACTCCACTCAACGGTCTGGGTATGATTCCCCTGGCCACAGCCATCGAGGGCCTGAAAATGTCAAAGACCTACAGAGATGCTCTTAACATGGTTGTCAGCGCCTGCAGAGGTAAGCTCCTTTTTAAACATGCAACTCGTTACCTAATTTTACACGTCGGTCTCATGTCTGCAAAAGGTTAAAGGGGAACTACGGCCATTTTCAAAATTCATACATGTTATTCCTATGGTCTAATACAGTGCAAAATATTAGTAAACATAAACAACTCTCTCCCAAATACCAAAACTAGTGTGCTAAAACACAAACTTGTGATGTCATCGGGTATAAAGTGTGGAACTGCTCCATCTACAATAAAAAAAGTTAAAAGATGTTACAGATGACACTGACAGCGACCCAGGGGAATGTTCTGAGTATATGGGTACTTTTTCTGTTTCACAACTGAGAACACTACTATAGAAGAAGATCATTTGGATATAAAAAAGAAAACAAACATTCTGTGTAGTCTCCCATTCGTTGTCTATGGAGCATCTCCAGACTTTGTACCCTATGACATCACAAGTTTGAGACTTACTTCTCTGGTTTCTGTCTTTGAGAGAGAGCAGCTCATGTTCACAGATAGTGACTGAACTTTCCTAGGCCATGGAAATAACATATTGGAATTCTTAATTTAGGTGGTGTTCCCCTTTAAATGCACAGAGAGAAATTAAAAGTATCTTGTTCGCCTGATTAAGATCACTGTGATACATTTCTCAGAAAGCATGTGAGCATCTAGAAATTAAATGAGTCCTTATTTAACATCTTGTCATTTTATGCTTGTCTACTGCCTACTAATACTAGTTTGGTATGTAATAGGGGTGGGAGTCACCAGAGGCCCCATTATATGATATTCTCACGACCCTTAAAGGGACTGTTTGTAACCTCTTACACGTATAAATCATTGCGGGTCGGTGTCCCATGCGCGCTCGCGTGGGGCTACGCTGTTCAGACTAATACTCCAACACAAACTACACAGAAGCACCAAAACCGCAAAGTTATATCTTGTGAAGCCCGTCTTGCAAAACAGTGTTGGCTCTTCCTGCTCTGGCCTCCCGGCCGCCGTCGGAGGACGCAGGGGGAGACCATAACTTTGGTCTCCAGGGCCGGAGTCGATGCTCTGCTCCTCTGCCTACTTGCCTTCACTGACACATCGCGCTCGTTCTCACTCGCTCAGCTCGCTCCACCTCTCCGCATGTGTGCACGCTACACACTGCAGAAGAGTTAGTTAAGCTCTGAGAATATCTAGTGAATGTACAGTGGAGGTTTGTGCAGAAATAAATGCTGGTGCACAGGTGTCGCTGTTAACAAGCAATTTCTGATTATTACATAGAGTCCCTTTAAGTCATGATACAATCTTATTGTGATTTTAAACATTTTGCGATATGCTGAGTATTGCGATATATTGCGATTTATTACCTTTTTTCAGCTGCAAATTATGCAGTTTGTCAACATCTGTTCTGATATCTCTGTTCATCTCAGAGTTTTCATTCACATACCTTGAGGTCAGAGGTCAAGGGACTATCAAATGGCCATGCCAGTTTTTCCTTGCCAAAATTTATAGTTAGTTTACAGTTATATATATTTATTATTAATCCAACCGAGGATCTTTGCTGCATCTGTCTTTTGTTTCCTGTTATCTCTCCACTATCGCTATCAAATAAAGGTTTAAAATGCTGCCAAAAAAGATGAGATTGATGAAAAAATATTAGAAAATTTAAAAAACTCTCCCTCATTAAACTTTTGAACTCATCACTGTTCTCAATCAGTGACAACGCTCTCTTTTGTGCACCAGGTGCCAACCACACGTAAGCTTTGTGGCTGTTTCCATGAGCATCCTATCCTATGTCCGAATAAAGCCATAACAAAACAGTTATGTAACAGACACCTACATCTGAATGACAAAAAGCCATTACTTTAACAGATGGCAGTAATGTTATGTATTCCATGGCTGTACAAACACAGTCCCATTTGATGCTGCTCTGGTGAATTATTGGACACGTCTGTTCATTCATAGGGGACATGGATGGTATCGCAGTCATCCTTGTTTGTGGTTCCAAGAATGTGGGCAAGTCGACGTTCATCCGCACCCTCATCAATACCTTACTAAATCAGTAAGTTCTCATCTGTATATATTAAATGTATACTGATATTTTGTTATAGTTTTATACTTATATGCTTATATGCTAGATTTGTATTCATAGTGCATCCTTTTTATCATGATCTGGTGTTGCATATTGTTATGATCCCTGTGTGCTATATCATTGGTTATTCTGTCTCTTTATTTGTTTGTTGTACTCAATTGCAATTTTCTGCATCCATTTATTTTATTTTATTGTTTGTTTGGCAGGGACAATGCGCAATACATATATTGTACCAGCTCTAGCTAAAATCTCATTTTCATCTGTAGTCCCGGAGCAGACATTGACGTAACATTCCTTTAGAGGTCATTACAGTTCATCTTCAGAAATTAAAAAAGTCTGTATCAGATACAGGATGATAGTATGTTCTAGTGTTTTTTGATAGAAAACTAAATGTGTGTGTAAATATTTATATATATATGTGTGTGTGTGTGTGTGTGTGTGTGTGTGTGTGTGTGTGTGTAGCACTACTAGTGTAGATTATCTGGAAGGTGACCTCGGTCAAACAGAGTTCACCCCCGCTGGTTGCCTGTCTTTGTCGACTGTCAGAGAACCACTTCTGGGTAAGTTTTAATCCTCTTGTTACTCTGAGGTCTTTAAATGTTATATTTAACACACATGGTTCACAGCATAAATGTATTAGGTATTAATAAGTGTATTACGAATAGTTCAACATTTTGGGAAATTTGCTTATTTGCTTTCTTGCCAAGAAACAAGGAGAAATAGCTAGCCTTTTTTGTTTTTTAATAGATACAATTTTTATTTCATTTTTTTTGCATTTTCAACACAGAGAAAACAAAACAGTATGCAACACATAGAGCTCAGAGTTATACATATGTGAATATATAGGCAACATGAACATATGCTCAAATACATTCGCATACAAACATATCTAAATTAGGGATGTCAATCAATTTAGATATTTAATCGCAATTAATTGCATGACTGTCCATAGTTAGTCGTGACTAATTACAAATTAATCACACATTTCTTATGTTTTCAAAATGTACCTCAAAGGGAAATTTGTCAAGTATTTTATTACACTTATCAACATGGGAGTGGACAAATATGCTTGCTTTATGCAAATGTATGTATATCTTTATTACTTGAAATTAATTAACAGCACAAAACAATGAAAAATGTTGTCCAGAAACCCTCACAGGTACTGCATTTAGCATAAAAAATATGCTCAAATCATAACATGGCAAACTCAAGCCCAACAGGCAAGAACAGCTGTCAGTGTGCTGACTTGACTATGAAAATTTATGAATGAAAGTATGACATGGTTGGTACCAATGGATTCCTTAGGTTTTCTAGTTTCATATGATGCCATGTTTCTTCACTCTAGCTTTAAAAATGAGCCTGCTACAACCGCCGAAATCGCAAGTTGCGTTAATGCGTTAAAGAAATTAGCGTTAAAACGAATTACGCGTTATTATCGCGTCAACTTTGACAGCCCTAATCTAAATACATCCCTTGTACATGTACATATGGTAGTCTGGTTCTAACCAACCGTAACAAAATCTGCCTACCAGCACCTGTGAATTAACATGTTATAATGGTTATAGGGTTATGTGGTGGACTCTCTCTTGGCTGTAGCTTCATATTTACCGTACAGACATGAGAGTGGTATCAATCTTCTTTACAAAAATGCAAATAAATATATTTCCCAAAATATCGAATTATTCTTTTAATATTGACCTGAAAAGTTTTTTCCATGTGGGATTTGTGGACTTATGTTGAGTTATTTTTCAGGTCCTCCTTTCACACATCAGTGCACACCAGAGCACATGATCTACTATGGTGATTCGTCATGCGAGACGGACTTAGAACGCTACCTGGAATCCCTTAAAACCTTGTGGCGTAGACGCTCCCAGAACAGAGAGACTCCCGTCATCATCAACACCATGGGCTGGGTCAAAGGTCAGCTCAGGCTACCCTCTCTGACAGAATATGAATAACTTTAAATATACTCACTGTAAACTGTATCTGAACATGTGCTTGATTTGGGCTGTCAACAGGATTTGGATTTCAGCTGCTAGTGGACATGATCCGCGTCTTCCCCGTCTCGCACGTCGTCCAGCTCGGTCACAGCGGCATCACCCAGTGTCCCGCCCTCACTCCAGAGTTCCTGAGGACGGCACACGGCTGGCAGACGCACCCACCTGCCCAGACGGCTCTGGACGAGTTCACGGAGAGTCACACTCCCCCCAGAAGTTACACTCACCTGATTGTACAATCAGAGTTTCAAGCAGTGGCGCGCCAAGGAACAGCGTGAGTACACCACTGTGTGCCTGTGTTGGCATTAAAATGAAAAAGCTTTCATTATGACATCATCTACTGTGGATGCATTGTATTTGACAGGAAACACCAGCGCACTAATGAGCACAGAGAGCTGTCACTGCTGGCCTACTTGAGTCAGCTGCAGTCTCCTGATCCCGGACCAATCAGACCTCTACACAGCCTCACCCCGTACCAGGTAAATAACAGTCATGATGCTGCACTTGTTTTCTTGATAGAAGTCCAAGTTCTTTTGTTGCCAGAATTTAAACTTGTCTGACTTGTGCATCATGGCATCAGAATTAAAAAAAATTATTTGTGGTACAGTAAAAAAAAAAAAAAAAAGGTATATGCAGTCCTCTCTGATTCATCATTCATCTTTATAATCTTCTCCAATGAAAATTTTTTTAAATAAGAGGAAATAGTGACAGCCTGAAAGACGTTAACAACAACAAGCAGGCTGTTCTCATACACCGTTCAAAGCTCTACCTACGAAATGTAATGCACTGTAATTCGTATATATCCCACAAAATCAATTTGTATGTATTCCACGTAATCGTGAACCAGGAAGTATAAAGAACGACGATCACCGTGTAGGGAGGAGGTCGGGGTGGATGGATGGGTCAAAAACAACAGACTTTCGTCCAGTAGACTGACATTCGTGTCCCGGTGAAACCAGAAGTCAATGTTGATTTATTTGTCACATAACTTACGTACTTAAGATACGCCAATTTCGTTGTTATTTTAACCCAAACCACGATCTTTTCCTAAACCTAAATAAGTAGTTTTGTTGCCTAAACCTAACCAAGTTTTTTCCTGTGAAGATGGAAGATTATTTTGAAAAGACTGGAGTGGAAATTGACGCTGGACATTCGTAGGAAAACGCACGAAAAATTAGGAATAACTTTTCGTAAGATATCATATATAACCGTTGTATGAGGATATGTTGCAACAAGTGATGTTGAATCATATATTCTGTATCTGCCTGTCCCAGCATTTAAAGGAAGTTTGTCATTTTGGGAGACATGCTTATGTGTTTACTTGCTGAGGGTTAGATGAAAAGATGGAGGCTCTCATTTCTACTGGAAGCAGGGAAAGTTAGCTACCTCTGTCCAAAGTTTTAAAAAAAATTCACCTGCCAGTACCTGTAAATTTAACTTGTGTTAAAAAGTACCTAACCCTCTGGCCCCTAGGTGCCCCACACAGCAGTGGCTTTCGGTGTGATCCATTGCAATGTGGAGCCCAGTCACATGTTTTATGCTGCCAATGCCAGTCTGGTGGGACTCTGCTGCCTGGCGGAGAAAGTCACAAGTAGGGGAGGCCCAGTCCTGCTGTCGCAGGCTCCCATCGGCCCATGTGTGGGCTTCGGTACGTATCCTCTCTGGCCTTTTGTATGAATACTCAAATTAATATGTAGTTCGATCCCTTAAAGCTGGGGTCTGCGATCTTGGAAAACTACCATAATTTGAAAGTCGTATCGCCTCAGGAGCTCCCTCTAAACCCCCCCCCTCCCCTCGAAACTCCTTATAAGGCAACGCCCCCCACACACATGCACGAGCACCGCCGCATCATAACTACTTCACATTTTTCGTAGCTATTTCATCACTAAATTCACTTCTGAAAAATGTTGAGGCGAGAAATCAACGGTGTAGATTTAGAATATTGACAGTTTTACGATGTTAGATGGCGAATCAAACATTTTCTCCACTGTTGTCGGAGTTTAGAAGCTCCACAAACTGCCGGCACAGCTAGCTAGCTCCTGCCGGGATCGCCACCTCTCCACCCGGGCATTCACTCACACAGACCCCGCTATGAGCTGGAGCGCTCTCAAGAGACCGGTCTCGTAGACGAGGGGCTTTTATTTCCTGGTTGACGGAGAGGGGAGGGGGGGGCAGCAGCTCGCTGGAGAGCCGGCCACAGAGCAGCAGAGAGGGGAGGGAAAGAGAGAGATACCTGCTGAGACAACACGACCCTTTTTAACATTACTCTAATATCTGGAGGGAGATCAGTCCACTCGTTTTTTGCTGTAACTGAAAAAGCAGTTTGAGTAACGTAAATTTTGTTCGGCAATGTTTTCTATCCGCCGTCTCCCCTCGTTGATAATCCTGTTTGTCTGACTTCACTTTGAGCTGTTAGAATAAATAGTTTAAACCTGCAGTATCTTATAAAGTAAACTAACAGAACATAAACAACTAAATCAAAGTTGTATTTTTCGATAATATGGTAATAGTGGTACGAGTTCGTTCTCGTTGTCCGGTGTTTTAAGAGCTGAGTTTTCTCTTCCACTCTCCAGTGAACGTGCGGCGGACACGCGCTTTGAGTTCACGCTGGTGCACGCTGAGGCTAGAGTACGAGCAGGGAGGCAGGGAGGCATCTGATTGGTTCCTTACAACCGGGACCATTTTTACTGACTGGTAGACGTTTTTACAGGATTACAGCAGCTACAGATGACGGATCTTTTCCGGTCTTTTTTCAGTGCTCATAAGAAACGGATTGCTGTCGGGGTGTAAAGACCATTTCAACCAATATAACAAAAAGTGTATACTGGATAAATCGCAGACCCCATCTTTAACTGTTTTTTTTTTTGTTATTTAACTTTGGCTTCACCTCCTCATTATTTGTATAAATCCAAACAGTTTCTGTCGGGGATATCAGTTCACATTCTCATAAATTTCATAAATTCTCATAAAAAGAAGTCATATAGTGATAAAACAATGTCAGTATGTAAGCAAAGTGATTGCTCTTGGTTGATGTATTGAAATGTCAAAATTCGGTGTATTGACATACAAATGTGTGCATACATTCCAGGTGTGGTTCGAGGTATCGACATGGCGCGAGGTCTGTACTTAGTGCTGACGCCTGTAGATCCCTCCATCCTTCGTAAGGTCAACTGTCTCCTCATGGGAGCGATATCGCTGCCTTCCTGCATCCTCACAACACAGGTCAGGAAGACACAATACACTTAAAACGACATTATGTGCCTCGCTTTGGCATATAAAGTTACATATAAAGCTTATATTTACCATGATGGTACCTTTTGTCTGTGTTTCAGCCTGGCTTCGAAGGAGACATGCCCTATGTCACGACAGACTACAACTTTGATCTCCCTGGTGCAGGAAAGCTGCGAGCCTTCAAGGGAATGACGAGACCCAGTCAAACGGGGACGCAATGACATTTTCTACACAGCATCGGTTTATCGCCCTTTACCCTTCCTGACTGGTGTCTCACGCCAAACCAGTCAGGGTTGGCCTTTGAATGTACAGAACTGAGGTTGAGCAGGACAGTTTTTTTATGTCAAGATTTAGGAGGAGATGGCTGCCCTCCTGTTGCTGGACCTACAACCTCCTACTGTGCGTACATTTGATGACGCTGTGAAGGAGTTTCTGTCACATGGACAATAATATCACACTTTGTACTTAAAGCTCTTGTTTTGTGTCTATTATTTGTGTAGTTGGCATTCCAAAGCTGCAAATGAAAACAAAAACCTGCCAGATATTAAAGGAGAAACACCTTTTGCTCAGTCGTTGTGGTTTTCTTGCTTCCAAGTGCTGATTTAGACCAATATTGTTATTTGTTTTACAGTCATATAGTCATAGATCCTTGTAAATTTCAACCAGGCAACGGTAATTTAACCAGTTTATCACAGTATGCAGTATAGTCTCTCATTCAGACAGTTGTATTATTGGATAAAACACCCACTGCCAAGACTTTACATGGTGTTTCTGCTTACATCCAACAAAGAACAGGGCAGAGTTAAAGCAGCAGTGGGTAGAAATGGAGCAAATATGATTGAAAAAAGTTATTTTTATAAAACCGTCACTCCACTGATCAGCCATAATATTAGGACAGCATGGGCACCCTTACCGGTCTGCGGCTACGCAGCCCGATATGCAACAAACTGCGATGCACTGTGTGTTCTGACACCTTTCTATCGGAACCAGCATTAACTTTTTCAGCAATTTGAGCTACAGTAACTCTTCTATTGGATCGGACAACACGGGCCAGCCTTCGCTCCACACGTGCATCAATGAGCCTTGGGTCTGACCCTGTCGCCGGTTCACCGGTTTTCCTTCCTTGGACCACTTTTGGTAGGTCCTGACCACTGCAGACCGGAAACATCCCACAAGAGCTGCAGTTTTGGAGATGCTCTGACCCAGTTGTCTAGCCATCACAATTTGGCCTCACATCCTTACGCTTGCCCATTTTTTCTGCTTCCAACACAAAGTTCAAAATGTTCACTTGCTGTCTAATATATCCCACCCACTGCCAGGTGCCATTGTAACGAGATAATCAATGTTATTCACTTCACCTGTCAGTGGTCTTAATGTTATGGCTGATCAGTGTATATCCTGACAGCAGTAGTAAGAATCGTGCATCTGATGTCCTCCGGTGTTCCTAATGGCATCTGCAAGATTTCACATACCGGAGGAAAACAACCAATCAGAGCCGAGCTGGAGCCTTGCCATCTCTGAGCAGCTGTCAATCACTAATGCCGGTTTCTCACATCAAATGTTTTCAGAAACATCTTGTAGAGTACTGTTTAGCTGTGAAATGAGAAAGTTTGTGACCCGGCAACCATGTTGAGATTAGTTGAGGAAATTCCAAGCACCGCCCAACAGCCGGAGCAAACTTTCTCATTTTACAGCTAAACAGTACACTACAAGATGTTTCTGAAACCATTTGAGGTGAGAAATAGGCATTACAGTAACGGAATATTGATTCATATTTGATCAGCGCTGCCTAGTTTGACCGTTTGATCGGAGTTCGCGAGTGATTGACAGCGGCCTCCGTTGAATGAACAGCCAATAGGAACGCTCTCTCTCTGAAATGACCTGTGATTGGCCAAAGTCTCCCGTCACGGGCTAGACTTTTTAAAGCCTTGAAAACAGAGCCAAGAGAAGGTGCAGAAGTCTAGTTTTCTCTCAGAGCACTTGAATTACAATATGCTGATAGGTTATTAGTGAATTTTCGCCAAATGATGCCAAAAACATTCTGCCTACTGAAGCTTTAAGGTGGAATCTTTCACATGACATTTCCTGTGAATCTGAAGTCCATTTTGTCAGTATTGTCCTTTAATGCCAGTGAAAGGGTTTACAGAAATGGCTCCATTTTTTGAGTGCTGACTAACTTTGTATTAACTGCTGTACATTTGATATTGTGTTATCAAAGTGACAACAAACGTGGTCCTGCACTTATAGGTCATTCAATACATTTTGCAATGAGTTTACAATTTCTTATGTAGGCCTTTGTGGGATATAAAAGCTAGAATTTAAGTACTATTTTGGTTCTTGCTGCTCACTAATAGACCTCTAGGGGGCAGCAAATGTACATTGAGATTTTGCTCTGAACAGCAGATGTTCACTCAGAGGAAGTCTCAAGGGCAGTAATGAAAACTGTCAAGACACTGGCCTATAATGCTGAATAACTTCAATGTTCTTTTTTTTGGTTGTTTTTTTAAAAAAAGCAAATCAAGACTAATTCAAGAAATCACAAACCTCATCAGAACGACTTGTAACTGTACGTAGACTGACCTTTAAAATGAGCTGACTGAGAATGGAAGGAGTGCTCGGTCGTAAAAATCCACTCACACACAGTGAAGAATTGCTAATTTGTTAGGTGGGCTGTTTTAACATCCCCTCTCTGCCCCCCTCGCTTCTCTTTGTTCGCCGTTCCCCGCTTCTTTATTGAGGGTGGGAGCACACAAACACAACACAGCCACATTTTGGCTGCGTCATTGTTTTGGCTTGGTCAGGTCAGATGTTTTCCCATCGACCTCATGCAGACCAAAGAGAGATCCCACTGTAGAGGTGACGCTAGACGGTCAACGTCAATCAGCGTTTCCCAAAGCCCAAGATGATGTCCTCAAATGTATTGTTTTGTCCGCAACTCAAAGATATTCAGTTTACTGTCATAGAGGAGTAAAGAAACCAGAAAATATTCACATTAAACAGCTGGATCTGAAGAATTTACTTTTTTCTTTCAACTCAGCTGTGCTCACATCACACTGTGCTGTCTCTTCCTGTCAAACAAGTGATATGTACCTCACCTTCTCCACTGCTGCAGAGCTCCATCTAACCCTCACTATGAACCCTCAGTCATCAGTGTCCTTATGGCTGCTCCTCCATCAAACACCAATCAAGATTAACGTTGGAAGAAAGACTCAGAAACTGAGACAGAGATCCATCCTGAAACAAACAGCAGAGACAACAAGAGATTCACTCGTTTTAAAGTAAAACGTTTTTGGTGTAAGATGACATACTACTAAATCCATCTGAGAAGTTAGACGGAGGTCAGAGACCTTACTCACTGTCATGAGGAATTTCTAGTCGGTTGGTTGTTTTGCCCGGCCTGGCTCTCTGTCCCTGTCTCCAGCTCCTGCTCACTTCCCCAGGCCATGTACTCTCCTCTCCCTCCCCAGACCTGCCATCCTCAGACCATCCACTAGATGCCCTCACACTGTCTTGCCAGTCCTGGTCACCTGACATCCCCTTCAACCTATACACCTGTTCCCTCTTTCCTCATCACACCTGACACCTGATGTTCAAGACCGGCCCTTTTCCACACACTCCTTGCCAGTTCGTCCTAGTTGTAACGTGCTTCTTGTCTGTGCTTTCTAATGTCTGCCTCGTTGGATTTGTTTGCCTGTTTGGAATGGCCTCCCAGTTTTGACCCTTTCCTGCCTCATGACTCCTGTACCTCGCAGTAAGACTATATATACCTTCATTAAACCACTGAATTGACCCTGTCTGCCTGCTTTGTCTGCGTTTGCTTCCAATACTGCTTTTCCTGAGTCATGACAGGGTCAGAGTTTTGGAAAAAATACAACACAAATGAGCTTTTAAAGATTGGACATGATGGTTTGCACAACTCTGCACTACTGCTTTTAAATGTTTTACTAGAGGAATAGGTCCTGAGGGTCAGAGGGGGAATCATTCACACTGAGCTGTTAGCCGTTAACTGTTAGTCATTAGCTGTTAGCTGCTAGCCGTTAGCTGTTAACCGTTAGCTATTAGCCGTTAGCGTACATAACATGGATGTATTAAGCAGAGTGGGTTTCTATCGGTGCCTTCAAATGGGGTCGTGTTTACTGTGTTTACGAGATAAGTCCATATGAACGCCCCCCCCCATGGATGTATTAAGAGAACGCGCCCCCCTCATGTCGTATTCACGACCTCGTAAGTGGAAAGTTTCTGAAAGCTCCGAGTTCACGACTTGTGACGTGTTTGTTGACGTTGTCAGAAATGGCGGCGGACATGGACGTTCGTTTTCAGTGCATAATAAGTTAATATATTGTACTTTTAGTCGTATATTGTTTTCTTGGTAATTTTATATGTCTGAGGAAAATGTTGATACTCCCAACGACCTCATCTTTCTCCTCTGTCATTATGCCTTTGCATTTACTGCATTATGTTACCCACTTGCTAGCTTGCTAAATTGTTAGCCTCTGTGGCTTCTAGACGCTGATAGTAACATTAATATTGCCGTTGCTTAGCAGCGGTGGTCTTCACGACTTAACCACTTGGACACCACGCATATTGTGTACACGACTTCCCATGTTGTAAACATGAGCTCACAAGTTTCATTTGAAGGCACCATATGTTTCAGCCGTTCATAAATACATTTTCTAACTTTCCAAACAGCTGACTGTCAACACTATGATGTCGGAGCCTCCTGGAGTGACTTGAACGCACCAAAATGGAAGAAAACCAGCTGTAACAACTGAGATCAACTAAAGGTGAGTGGAGATCATCTGTTATTCTTCCTGAGTGACTTCAGGTGTAGAACCTGAGGATGTTTCTCTGGCTGGTAACTGCAGATATGTGAGAAGTAAAAAACACAAGAAGGAGGTGTGCACCAAAATAAAGCACCATAACACTGAAGATGCTGTGATTAATTACAGAGAGAACATAATTAGAAGAAACAACATTGCATTATAACAAAATCTATTTTATTGTCCATTCAGTTTGGCTTTCTGTGTTCAATGGACCCATTATGGAGGCATCAGGTAAAGGTCAAGGAGACAGACATTGCTTCGTGAGCAACGGTACAACGTCTGCTCTGCCTGTGTCTGTCTGGTTTAACCATGGAGATGCGAGTGACCGCTAGCTTAACCGCAGTAACCAATGATAATTTCTAGTCCTTCATCTCTCAAACAAAAGCATAGCAACCCATCCATCCAGATCGAAAGTACAGATAACTGTAACGTAACGCTTTAATCTTGGCAGCTGTATAAGGGATGGAGTCTCCACAAGATATAACATTATGTAAACATCGCCAAAGTTCCACTCCGGGACGTAACATTAGCTGAAACAACTTTTCAACTAGCCGTCTATGCTAAATAACGCTGTCTGGTTATCAGCTCCTTGATCATAACAGAATATAGTAACTTTCATCACTGCTCATTTTAGAAAGGCCACCGCACGAAAACTTGTTCTTTGTTTAGATTGGATCATAGGCTAGATGTTTGTTTCTGGCTGCCAGCCTTAGCTGGCGTAGCTAGCATGCTAGCGAGCTAGCAATCCTTAATTTCTCTAGGATCGTGTCCAGTGGCAGACAGAATTGCATAGTGAAAGCGAAGCTTATGGGAAACCAAATTAAACGCACATTAGATTTTCTTGTGGCGGCCTTTTATTAAAATGAGCAGTGATTAAAGTTATTATTCTGTTATGAGCAAGGTGTTGATAAGCTAGCGTGCTAGCTAGTTGAAAAGTTGTTTACTTCCATTGAAATACCGCAGCGGGTAGCCTACTGTATATGGCTAACACGTCCCTAGGACTTGCAGTTTGTATATATATCTTTATTTTTCCTCGTTTGAGAGGTGATCGGAACACTTGTGGGTTTTAACAAATAAAGATTTGACAGGCTTGTGCGGTAGCTCTATGGAGTTCCCCGTGTTAGCCGCCATGTTGTGACAGTGTTTCCTCCAGGCTCTGCGCCGGTCACGTGACAGTCACAGCTACACGTCAACATGTAGAAACAAAAGTTGGACAGTTGGTATCATCTGTTGGTCTACTTAATCTCTCTTGCTCTCTCTCTGTTTTGTTTTTAATGTAAAATTCTGATATGTTATATTAGCATGAGTATTGCAGAGACCGGTTGTAGGCTATACGGTTTACAATGTAAGAAAAGACAGCTAACAGTTTGCATTAGCATAACAGCTCTACTGAAAGAGAGATAGTAGGTAATAAATCAGTGAAAAATTATAAAAAAACAAAAAAAACAAGTATAAATAAAATGAAAATATATTACAAATATGTATGTATGTATATATATACAAATATGAGGGAAAAAAATAAAATGTTGGTAACACTTCATTTTACAGGTCTGCAAATTTCATGGTAACTAGGTGATAATTAGCAAGTAACCTATTTGAAATTTCTTTGGCATTACTGCCAAATTACCCCAATATTTACCTCAAAATGTATCTAAAATTACTTTGTTATAAACATTTATTTAATAAACATTTATATCTAATAATTATATGCCAAAATAGCATATAATCGTTAAAATAGGGCCCTTAGGCTTGAGAAGCGGCTGTGTGCTGCTCTTCATCAGAGGTGGAAACCAAAACTAATAGAAAACACTTCTGATCAGGCAGGTCAGGGAGTTTTTAAAGAAATTTCAATTAAGTTATTTGCTAATTATCATCTATTTATCAGCAGACATGGAAATAAAGCATATCAATTAACTTTTTATTCTTTTCCTGGAAATGTATTAAATTAATTACCAGCTATTGGGAAATAGCGGAATATAATTATTAAATAATGTCTATAATGAAGTACTTTTCAATCAACTTTGAGGTACATATTGGGGTAATTTGGCAGTAATTCCAAAGAAATTTCAAATAGGTTACTTGCTAATTATCACTTATTTGCGGACCTGTAAAATGAAGTGTTACCAAAATGTCTCTTTCAGTCTCTCATCACATGCACGCAAGTGCGTCAGTAAATGCCATGGCAACAGCCGTCAGGTCAGGTATATAAGGGCTGCAGAGCACTCTGATTTCTCACTTTGCATTTGGACTTTGGCACTTCGGAGTTGAAAACCTTTTGTAAAGCAAACTCTTAGAGTTTGAAACCACTGAGATAAACTACTGGAAAGCGGATCTTGTTGGAGAACTAAACATTTGGATAAATCAACTATTGTGGGAAACCGAGGAGCCTGAATATGGCCTTCAGCAGACCACTGATCGAGGAGCATCAGCTGCCGATGGGAGTCGCCCCTGAATTGGACAATAACCGGCCAGGTAAGACAACTTTTACATTTATTATCGTTTTATTTATTGATTCATCCCCTTAAAACCCTTAAAAACGTCCTCCGTATAGAAATCAGTGTAACTTTTTGAGTTTAGACGTGAGCAGTTCACACCATGTTATTAGGCCTGTTGGGAAAAACACTGATTTGGTGAAAACTGACACATATTGGACGATTTCTCCGTGTAAGATGAATATTTGATGGACAGCATGTGTTAAATTTCCCGGGAAAGCTGTGGAGTGGGTTAACAATTTGTGTAGTGGTTTGAAAACACTGTTATTTTGGTTTGAGGGCATCAAATCTTCCAAATTTGACATCCAAGATACTGAAAAAAGATGGCGACTGGGCCAAATTTCATAAAATGCTAAACATGTATTTTAGTTGTGCACCATGGAAACGACGGAACCGTTAGGGTCGGACGTCAGGACGTCCAGGTGTAATCAAACCAGGCATGTTCTTCTGTGTGAATGCGACCCTGAGATAGTTTGTTTTGATTGTTGAAGTTTGACGTGTAGGTAGAAACATCTGCTCCTTTTAGTTCATCACATTAAAATCAACTTATTTTTAACATTTAACATTGAAATGGGCTTTACTCGTTCGTGTGGTGTTTTGTTTTCGAGGGACAAGAGAGCGACACCACACGCGCTGTGATATGTAGCTCATAAACTGGGACAATAATAAACTAAAGAGGTTACTCTGGTCATTTTAGATTCATTTACTGTAGCCATGGTTCACTGTGCGTAATGACGCATGTAGTACAATGCATATTAAAAACATTCACGCTGTTTATTGCAAACCATTGATCGTTTTGTCCACACAAACACTGAAGTCCTTACAATTGTTTGGTGCTAAATAAATATGCTTGTATTTTCGTCTAAAGAAAGCTTTGCGGCTGGAATCTGAATACAGATCAGAAAAGTGGAAAAAGCCTTGCGTAAAAGCGCATAGCGAGCCCCTCCTTATGGAGGACGGAACCTGCAAAAATAATAAATAAATAAAAAAATGACTCGATAAATAAATAAATGTCATTAAATGTAGCAAAAATAATATTAAAAATAAATGATCCATTTAATAATTGATAAAATGTGACATAAATTTAATGTTTTAATTTGCTTCTTTATTTATTTATCTTTCTATTAATTCCCTTATTTATCTACTCTACTGTTTAATTCTCCCTTTTATTTATTCATGTATTTATTTCTAATTTTTATTGCATTTTTATTTATTTATTTTTGCATTATTTTTTATTTATTTTTGCATTTGCACAGACTGCTGGCCATACTGGACAACGCCAGCCATCCTCTGCACGCCGTCATCACCAAACAGTGGAGCTTGTTCAGCGGCAGGCTGCTGCTCCCAAAGTGCTCCACAGACAGACTCAGGAAATCCTTTGTCCCCCGAGCCATCAAACTGTACAACACCTGTATGGGGAGGAGGGGGACAAAGGAGGACAGTCTGCAGGACAGTTAATGCACACAGTGCACTTTAATATACTGAGCTACTTTTAATTCTGCACACTACAAAAAAAACTTCTCTACCTCAGTTCTTATCCTGCATTATATTCCATATCTGACATTTCTTAATATCTATATCTCATATATTTTTATTATCCAGCACTCTATCACTTTCTGCACTACATCCACTTTTTTTTAAATAGTCCTGTATCTCAGTTGTTACCCTGCACTATATTCACTTTTAACAGTTTTTCTCCTGCATCTCAGTTGTTACCCTGCACTGTATTCATTTGTAACAGTTCTTCTGCACATAGCATATTTTGTTTTATACTCTGTATTACTTACATGTGTCTTGTTACTACTTGTGTCTTTTTACTAATATGTGCACTACTCACCTGTGCCGTTTTACTAACATGTGTACTACTTACCTGTGCCGTTTTTGCTAATATGTTTGCACTATGGAACTGTGATGCTGGAAACTTGAATTTCCCTCGGGATCAATAAAGTTACTATCTATCTATCTATCTATCTATTTATGTTTTTATTTATTTCATATTAAAATGTTTGTATTTATTTATTTATTCATTTAGTTATTTATGCATGATTTCCACTTTGCATTTCACCCCTTATTTATTTCCCCAAATGTATTTATTTCTGTATTCTTTCTTTATGCATTTCTGCCTCATTATGCAAATTAGGGGCTGCCACATATTTGACTACTATACAATACTATACTTATAGCCTGATATATATCGTCAAAATGTGCATCATTTAGATATTTTTCCCCAACATTAACAAATTATAATAATGATAATGTTTGTTATTCAAAGCTGCAGTATGCGAGATTGGCGCAAATATGATTTTAAAAAGTTACTTTTAGAAAACGGCCGCTATATCTTGACAGTAGTACATGAAACAGGTAACCTGAAACAAATCACGTTCCTCTGTGTCCTACTGTGTTCTCCGGTGCTCCTAACGGCATCTGAAGGATTTCATTTACGGAGAAAAACAAGGTCCGCTGTCCAGCTGCCGTCTATGAGAGCCGGCTGTCAATCACCTGGAACTCCGACCAAACGGTCAAACTATGCAGCGCTGATCAAATATGAATCAATATTCTGTTACTGTTATGCCTATTTCTCGCCTCAAATGTTTTCAGAATCATCTTGTAGTGTACTGTTTAGCTGTAAAATGAGAAAGTTTGTGACGCAGCCGCCATTGTAAAATCTGTTGAAGAAAGCCAAGTTCTGGTCACATGACCGGAGCACAGCCAATAGGAACGCTCTCTCTCTCTGAAATGACCTGTGATTAGTCAAAATCTGCCGTCACAGGCTATATTTTTCTAAAGCCTGAAAACAGAGCCATGATGAGGTGCAGAAGTCTAGTTTTCTCTCAGAACACTTGAAATACAATATGCTGAACGGTTATTATGGAATTTTTGCCAAATTATGCCAAAAAATTGTTGCCTACTGCCACTTTATGTGTCACATGAAAGCAGCATTAATTGAATCTCATTCCCTCATCTGTTCAAACCAACAGAGGCAGAGCTGCACAGTGTTTGATATTACTGTTAAAAGGCGGAGCCCCGTGTGTGTTGGTGGCTGCGGGACAAGTGTAGTGCAGTCGGTGTTTTTCTAATTTACGTTTCTTTTTTGATTATTGCTAAGTTATTCAAAATTATTTCATGTTATTTTGAATTTTTGCCCCTCAGGTGGTGTGAACTACATCATCGAGCGTCCTGCACGAGATGGCCTCCCTGAAGTCATCCGGATGGTCAACAATGACGAAGGTAATCTCCCTATCTACATCTCTTCTGATGAGGAAGAGGAAGGTCAGGTCGAGATTGCTGTTGACAAAGGTGAGGTCAGGCTTGATTTTGTTGGTTAAGGTGAGGTTGAGCGTTATGTCTTCGACGAAGATGTTGCTCAGGTAATAGCCCTCACTGACACTGAGGACGAGGAGGATGAAGATGCCTGGTCTGACTGGGAGAGTGAAGATTCTGGTTACGAGTCCATGTACGAGGATGAAGAGGACTCTGGAGACGATAATATTGACGTCATCATCAGACCTCTCTCCCCTCTCAACCAGCTGTTCCCACCCCCGACCTTTTGGCAGGGATTTCACCGAGGGTCATCTCCCGTTGGCCTTCCCGCTGGCGGTCCTTTCTGCTTCCCTTTTGGAGTTCTTCCTGCGCAGCAAGAGGAACGCCCCGAAGAAGGTCGACCCTCAGTCTGTCAGAGGTCAGAAGAGTCTGCTCCCTCCACCTCAGGCCTCAGCTGCTCCACACAGAGGAGCAGGAAAGAGGACTGAACAGGGCAGGTAGGTGTGAAGAGGCAGCGCCACTGTGAGGACAGCCGTGAGGAGCCAGCGCCCTCCACCTCAGGCCTCGACTCCTCCACTAACAGGGGCAGGGAGCAGGACGACAGGTACTCCCAACTCTCCACTTCAGGCCTCGGCTTCAGGAGACGCTGGCAGTTCCCGCCTGATGACAGCGACTCAGATTCAGACTGAGTCCTATTTGATGCCGGATTGTAAAATCTTTGCCTCTGGCAGGACTGATAAAGCCCCAGGCAGCCTTCCCACGCGTCTGGTGGGGTTGGTGACAGGTTGCATCTTGCACCAGAGATTTTTTATATCTCTTTTATATATTGATTTCCTTTTGAGTCAAAGTTGAGGATGCTAGATGCTGATACCAGAGGTAAGTTAACAATTAATGGTTGTTATTTTTCTTTATAAAGGTATAGATGGCTTTACCAGACAAAGGTAAGTCAACACTTAATGACAGCATTAACACAAGTCTCCTGAAAGTCTCACTCACCAGTAATTCAAAGATTGTTTATTTTACTAAGTCTCTATCTTTTTGTTTTTTAGTTAGGTGTAGGTGGCTGTACCAGATGGAGGTATGGTAATAATTACTAACATTAAGACAAGTCTCCAAGTCTCTTTTACTCAGGTATTAGGCACCAACCAGATGAGAAGGATGGAGTACTACAGGACCAGATGAGAAGGATGGAGGACTACAGGACCAGATGAGAAGGATGGAGGACTACAGGACCAGATAGAAAGCGGCGGTGCCTTTCTTTCAGTGGGCTCAGTAAATAATCCCCTCACTGAGACTACAGAAGTACCAGTAGTGACATAAAGTTGACTTTTCATATGTGGATTCTCTTCATTATAGGAGCCTTCTTGAATATTATTCCATTGTTTATAATATTAGTTGAGTTCAGAAGTATTCATGACCTGTGTTTGTGTTTCAGAGGGCAGGACTCCTCTGTGTTTTTGGAATATTTTTCCATTGTTTATAATATTGCTCCATCATTCGAGGCCAGATTCAACACAACAATGTAAAGGTTGTATAGTTGAGTTCAGAAGTATTCATGACTTGTTTGTGTTTCAGGACTCCTCTGTGTTTTTGGCACTTCTGGGGCAGCTGAGAGTGGATTTCAACCAACCAATCATCCCAGGACGATCCAGCAGCACCACAGCGGACCACTGAACCACTCTCAGCATCCTAGTGAGTCCTCCCCTTCCCCTCCAACCCAACCTCCCGACACCAGCCGCTTCACTGACGAGGACCGGCCCCATCCTGACCAGCACAGAGGACGCTGTTTCTATCTGCTTCTTCTGTGCTGGCGGGTTTGGGAAGCTCCTCACACACACAGGAAGCTGTCAGCACCTCGTTGCATCTGCGCTCACAAATAAAGAAAGAGACTTAGAGTTAAGGCTGAATGAGAAATAATAATTCTAAAATGTATTTAATTTGTCACATAGAATACAGTATGTTAGTTTAAACTGTATGTACAGTATGTTTATCTCCTCAACAGCATAATGCAATAAATGTAGGATTCAAAATATTTATTTTTTATATTAGAAACAATATCATAATCTTTCTTTTAAACAGTAATTCATAAATCTGACAAAGTATGACATTTTAAATACAATAAATATTGTGCAAATTATGATTAAGTGTGTTTTAGATTTTCATTTGACTCAAAGACATTACTGTTATTATTGCTAAGTATTATATATAATACTCATATGTGTATGTATATCTCATATTACATGTTGATATCAATAAAATGGGGGACACTAGGTTACGACCTGCAGCGTACAGTGTAACCCTTCCAAATTTAATTCATATTAAATCATAATTAATTGTATTGTTTTTGTACTGACTGTGTAGCAGTATAGTACGTACTGATACGTACATGTAGAGGTAAGGGAACAAGATGTGACGTTAAGAAATAAGAGGGTAACAATGTGGGAATTTAAACTAAATTTATACTACTGGATACCTATATTGTGTTATTACAGGGTACAGTACAGATGATTACAGTATGGACGTATGCAGACCTCCATCTAACTCTCACTATAAACCCTTCATCATCAATGTCCTTATGACTCCTCCTCCATCAAACACCAATTATAATCTTTTGTTCTCATTGTAGCAGAGATTGGACAATTTGCATGAATATAGAATCTTTATTATAAAATTAGATTTTTTTTACAGTGACAGTCGTCCTTTAGTAGCAGTTTAATATGATAAAGCATCAGTTCCAATCTGAGCTGCAGTTCCAGATGTTTCCTGAGTATCTGGCGGCAGCACACATCTGGCTCCAGCTGGTTTTCTGATGCAGGCCTTCTGCTGCTTTTTGCTTTTGGTTGGTAACTCAGCACTGCATATATATATAGTCGTTAATAAAGTTCTTAGTAGTCAAAATGTAATTACAGATATCTAAAATTTGAATTTTGCTTTGTCAAAATAGAATTAGGGATATCTTGAATTAGAGTTTGACTAGGCAAAATGACGTTGCAGATATCTCCAATGAATATCTACTCTAGCTATTAAATGTTAATACGGCTTGCCATAAATGTGAGTGTGGAGACTCAGAGACAGTGAGACACATCCTCATCCAGTGCAAGAACTACTCACTTCAAAATATAAAACTGTTCAGAGACCTGGGAGCAACTGGAGAAACAGTTTTTACCTTGCTCACATTACTCAACCTGGATAACTGGACTAAAATGAAGAAACTGATGGAATATCTACACAGTGTTGGACTATATAAAAGAATTTAAGTAACTGTTGATCATTTAATAATCAGTAGAGGGCAGTATTACGCCATTGCAGCGTCTAGTCTGCCAAATCCAATGAGGAAGAAGAAGAAGAAGAGGCAGAAGCTCAGGTTAGAAAAGTACCTGTTTGGATTGGAACATGGTAGCCTCGAGTATATCAGATATTAGATCCTTTTCTCTTGTCAAAGTGAAATATACTGTTTGAAAATACGAAGACTAAAGCATAAATCTAACCTATTGCTTGTGCAAGTATTTTTTATATACTAAGCACCTAAACCATCCAAATATTATAGAATAAATATATATATTGTTAAATAATACTGTACTGTGGCTAGCTAACGTTAGCTCCTTTATTTCCATGCACTCTACACAGATCATCGACTGGTAAGGATGCTGAGTTTCTTGAGTCTCTTTAGCCTCGTCTGTTAGCATTATATCAAGTAACGTTATGTAGCCGTCACAAGCTTATTTCACTGGTTTTTCATTTCAAAACGAATCAGCTATAAACCTTTAAACATTAGCAGGAGACAGTTTTCGACCAGTTTTCAACCACCTCGCAAAGTTTGAGCGTTAGCATCAGTTTATACTAGCAAATGCTAACGCTGAAACTAAAACGTTGTGAGTTAGCGTTAGCTTACACTAGCTAGCTACAGCTAACATGTGTTAGCTTACACTAGCTAGCTACAGCTATTGTAGCTAGCTAGTGTAAGCTAACGCTAACTAGTGTAGCTAGCCAGTGGTCAGTCATATCAATATGAATGGTTGTCAGTTAGAAATGAGAAGCTGCCTTTCAGTGTAGAAATAATACTCAGTTACAAGTAAAAGTCCTGTATTCATAATGTAGCACTGTGGGCTATTAGCATAAAAATATAGGCCTAAAGTTACTTAAAGTACCAAAAGTAAAAGTACTAATTATGCAGAATGGCCCATACTAATTAGTTTCACCTGGGAATCAATACAATTCTACCTAAATCTATAAAGATACATCATAATTTATTTGTTAATTATATTTCGTATTATTAATCTGAATAACTAACGTTATCAAATAATTGTAGTGGAGTAGAAGTATAAAATAATTGGAAATGGAAATATTCAAGTAAAGTAGAAGTACCTCAAAATTGTTCTTGAGTAAATGTACTTAGTTACTTTCCACCACTGATGAATGATGGTCATTTTGGCTAATATGTAGTCTCTTTTTGACTATTTTCAGATATAACTTGGTTGACAGACATCTTTGGATCAAATCACTGAAAGACTGAATGGACTCTGGTGTGTGCGCTGTTGAGTGGACGTGTTGTTTGCGTCTCTCTGGCGCCTCTAGCGGCCACATTGCGCCACTCGAGAGAGAAACTGCATCGAGTCCTTTTGTGGATCCAGGTTGTCTGAATGAATGGAGAGCCGATGGTTGATCAGAGAGGACGGCGAGGCGAAGCAGCGGACAAAATGTGTTCAACTTCAACAACACGTCGTGTAAAGTTGATAGAAGGAAGTCCATCCGTGGATTTGCTTCTTTAAAGGCCCCGAAGAAGGTTTTTTTCTTCTCGTATTCCCATTCCTGAACCGACCGAGCTTCACCAACAGACGCCGGCCGGGACGTCGAGGAGATTTCTTTTTCACATGTGTGCAGCTAGCAACAGGTTATTTACAGCTTAGCACGGACTCCCAACTCGCAGCTGTACCTCAGCGGTTGTTAGACCTGTGTTAACTTTTCGTGGATGCTTTTTTTTGCCACTCTTTTTCCGTGCGTTCACCGCGATGTGATTTGCAGCTTTGTGTTCGCCACCGACTACAGATCTCAACCGGCAGAGGAGGGCGACCACAGAAATGGGGAGCAAATGAGAATGCCATTGAGAAAAGAAGGCTGCTAATTAAACATCGCTGGGTGATTAGCATTGAGACCGCCACACAGAGACAGACAGACAGACAGACCTGAGAGGAGCTGGTGTTGGTGCAGGGGATTTTTTTGTTTCAAGAAGGACTGCATGCATAGATGGTGCCAAACAAGTGGACCATGAATTCAGTTCTGCACAAGTCACCGCCAAGAAGCTGGCTCGGTCTCAGATTACGACTCAGTAAGTAAAACATCATGATTATTGATCAATCACCCTTTCCGTATTAATTCCAAGCTGTTGGATAAGTCAGCATGTTGAAATGAGTCACCTGAATGCTTTGTTCTGTAAGAAACACCTTGTGTACTTCACTCTGTGAACTTAAAGTAGTCAGATAGGAAGGGGGGATGACTTTGATCCTCAGGCACCAGATCTTTGTTTAATACCCCCCCCCCCCCACCATCATCAAAGTTAATGGCTGGATTTGGCAAGTGACCTGAGCAATTATCCCAGCTGGAGGCATTGGGTGTTGTAGTCAGGAGGAGGACAGTACACTCGGATCTGAAGTTCCCCTCATGATGAAGGGTTTTGGTGCAGCACTCAGATGATAGATATTAGCTCTTGTAAATCTCCAACCAACACTATTTATTGTATCCCCCCCAGGCTTGCCATCTGTGCTTTCCTCTCTCTTTCCCAGCTCATAATTCACATCAAAGTGAATTTTTGTAATATTTAGACGTTCCTAGTGCTGCAACTAACAATTCTTTTCCCAAGTAGGCATTTTTAAATGGTTTGTTTTGTCCAAAAGCCTAAAGAGAATGGGTTTACAATAATAGGAGAGTATTATAACTAATACATCTTCACAATTGAGAAGTTGGAACCTGCGAGTTTTTGGCATTTTTGCTTTTAAAAATGACCTAAAAGATGTGCAAATGCTGATGATGTTGTTGTTGCAGATTAATAATCTCATAGTCCACAATTCTCTTTCAGCTCTACGCCCAGCAAGCTCAAGTTTTTAGCTCTCGTAGGTTTCACATGTGTGATGTATGCGTCGCTGGCAGTTCATGGGTTGATACAGTAAGCATGGAGTTAAAGTTTAGCAGCCTTAATTGGTTGAGTCTGGAACCCTTCAGTGTTCCAGGCCACCGGAGTCTTAAGCCTGTCTTAAACACACTAGTCTAATCTGGGACCAGATGTCTTGTCTGGTCTCTGTCCACCACCGAAAAACAAAAACACAGACTACAAACCTCAGCTATTTCTCTTTTGATGAACTATTAGGATGTTAAAGTGTCGGTCGTCATAAAAGAGGACATCTGTAGAAAGGCTACGTGAAGCTCTGGCTTAAATGAGTGATTTTATGAATGTGGTTTGGTTAGTTTAGCTCAAGCCCAAAACTTTATTTTTGTCATTTGATGCTGTTTATGTTGGAATATTACTGGTCTCATCTATTGTTGCTGGTTAATGCCACTGTCAAGTTGTCAGTCTCGCCACCAGGTCCATTCAGTAGCTGTTCTGGAGCTTTCGATCATATCACATGAGCTTCATCAGCAGATGGAGTTTGCCCTGCTGCCGGCATGGAATTGTAGATGTTTCTTAGCGCTTAAGGATTTCTCGTCCATGTTGGCTTTAAAGCTGAGGTTCAAAGTTTACTCTTGACCTTGGAAACAGCAGCTAAGAAAAAGTCTCACTGCAAGACCCATTAAGCAGCTGTTCTGGAGCTTCACATGATCTTCTTCAGCATATAGCCAAGTTTACCAAGAAGTGTTTACTCAGATAAAAAATTCAAGCAGTATACTGAGAAATAGTGCAGAAAGACATTCAAAATACTAAACTTTTCTCAGATGTTCAGCTTGCCCAGTCCTACAGTTACTTCACTTGACAGAACGTTTCATCACAAATCATCATTTAGTAGCTGTTCTGGAGCTTTCGATCATATTACATGATTGTAGGAGTTCAAATTTTCACATGGATTTCTGGTGCATGTTGGCTTTAAAGATGCAGGTCAAAGTTCATTTTTGAACAGCATTTGAGAAAACAGCCTCACCACACGGTCCGTTTAGTAACTGTTCTGGAGCTTTCGATCATGTCACGTAATCTTCATCAGCAAACGGATTTCGCATGGAATTGTCAATTTTCAGATTTCCATTTATTTTCCTTTGCACTTTTAGGACTTCTGATCCATGTTGGCATTAAAGATGAGATTAATTTTCATACATCAGTTGAGAAAATGGTCTCACCACCACAAGGTCCATTTAGTAGCTGCTCTGGCATGCGCTTCATCAGCTGATAAAGTTTGCCAGAAAGTGCACAGAAAAAAAATGGACATGTGAACATCTATAATTCCATGACAATTGGACAAAATCCCATCTGCTGATGCAGGTCATGCGATATGATGGAAAGCTCCAGAACAGCTACTACTACTATTACTAAGTTGACCTTGGGATGAGATAGTTTTCTGTAACAGAATTTTGGAGATTTGAATGTGAAAAAGCTGAAGAGCTCTGAGGGAACATTTGGAGTGTTTAGTCTCACCGCTTCAACATTCGAGCCTGACTAGACTGGTGTAATCTGGGTGCATATGCCATGTTTGCGTGTGTGTGTGTGTGTTTGCGTGTGTGTGATTTTCGCCTGGCTCGTGGCTTGTTACAGTTCAAACTTCCTTCTTCAGACTGTCTCTCCATTGTCCCGGCAGTAATTTCCTTTCTCTTTTCCACTCTTTGCATTTCTGCCTTTTCCTGATGGCGCTCTGGGGTCACAGTTTTTTGCTCTGCTTTTTGTTTTTCTCCCTTTCTCTCCAACTGCTCAGGAATAATTATCCCAGCTTCATGTGCAACGCTGCAACTCATCTTAATATGTTTTGCACGACAACCTTTACTTGTTTTATGAAGGCCCTGTGCTGCGTTCGATGTCTCAAACATGGCAGGGTCTGTAATAACTCTCTCATGTCTCTAGTGGTCATTTTATTCTCTTCGTCTTAATAAATTGCTTAGAAACTGCAGGTTGCACCACAGTAAATACTGGTCTACCTTGCAATGCAGCTTGTTTTTTTCTGTGGTTGAATGTGATATGTGTTAATGGGAAAACAAATCAAGCACTGATGCAATGACTCTCTGATCCTCTTCCTTGGGTCTGACAGATAATTTCCTTCCTTGCATCTCTTCATTTCTGTACTGTACTTCCTGTATGTGGATTTCACTACAGCAAGTAGTACAAAAGGTCATGTGACACAAAAAATGCCCTTTTCATTTCATCTACAACCACCAGACACACCATATCTGTGCATTTTGAGTATTGAAACTTGTTATTTGAACGCTGGTGTTCTACTTCCATGTTACCTTCTGGTCCACTATCTTTTAGTTCTTAATGTATTTTCTGATATGATTTTAAATTACTCTTTACGAAAACTTAAGCATACTGCCCGTGTTGTAGTACCTAGTACTATGGCTGTGTATTGGCAAGAATCTGGCGATACGTATCATGATACACGATAACACGACAGTATTACGATTCAGTATATTGTGATACAGTAAGTAAGGTGATATATTGCGATTTCTTGACTCTAATTTTAGGAAACCTGTCATTGTATGAAGAACACACCACTGTATGCATAAAATCTGAGTTAAAAAAGTTGACTTTTTTTATGCAATCAGAACAGTGGAATCTTCATTTGCATTTATCACAGTTCCTGTAACATCCAACATCATAGCACTACTTTGAGAGGACACATACACTGAGAGGGCACATCTCTTTCCAAATGAAATAAAGTATTGACTGAGTTAATCTTTGCACGTAAACTATTAATTAAAAATCGATAGTGTTTATAAGAATTGATACAGTATCACAAAACATAATATTGTGATATTTTCGATATTTTCAATATTTTCTTACACCCCTATCTAGTACTATACTGGAGAGTAAAATAGGGCTGAAACAGTGATATGATACAGTTTTTCTGATATGATTTTACCTCATACAACCCCACTTAAAAACACCCAAACTATCTCTTTAATGGATTAATTGAAAATTTAACAACTACATTTCTCATGGGTCCAAAGGCGTTCTGTCAACCACATGAGATGTGTTGTTGTTGAATTCTGTTAAGACAAAATAAGATTTCAATCTCTGTGAAAATGTGATGTTTTAATCTAAGGCCAAAATACAGTTAATACCTTTTTTAAATTCACCAACTCTAGCAAATGTATACATTTTTGCTGATTTTATCAGTGCAGTATTGGCACATGAATATTTGTCAGGCTATAGACGAGCGCTGCAACTACTCAGCCAAAAAGCAAATAAACGTATTTCTCAAAATGTCGAACTATTCCTTCAATGCGGCTTTGGCTCACCAGTATCACAATACACAGATATAACAGGTGTTGTGGCCTTCTACATGTCACTACAATATCTGTTTTGCAGTTTTTAGTCACAGATGAAGTCATTGTCATAAACGTGCTCACAGCTGGAGGCTGGTTTTCCCCCCTTCTCCCACGTATCTTTTCCCATCATCCCTTTCTTTCTCACAAAGGACACTTGGAAATGGCCGATAGTATACAGAAGCCCAGACTATTCTACTACTCTTAACTTTTCGGCTCTTATTACCCTCATTTACGGCACTTTGTATAGCTGTTATTCTCATGTTTTTGTGGGACATTGCTTCACAACAGTAGACATGTGTCATGGGTTCAAATTTCATATGTTGCTTTTTTTTTGCCCCGAGGGCTATTAGCCTGTTCTCTGTCCTCGTCCTACTCTGCTGTTTTGCATCATCGGACAGAGAACAAACTGTTGGGCTCTGCTTTAATTTTCATTTCATTTGCATATAGAATCACTTTAACCTTGTACAGGCTTGTATATTTGGTCATTGGTCAGTGTTTATCCTTCCATTTTTTGGACTAAAGTCTAACTGATATGATCACATTGACTGTCTTTGTGTTGTAAATAGAGCAACAGTGAGCTGCTCCTCCTCATACTTTGCAGCAGATAAGTAGAGGGGCTATGTTAGGGTCACACACCTTCTTTAACTTAAGAAACATAACGGCAAATGTTTATCTCTGAATGCGTCCTTCACTCCTAACCTCCACCCTGGCTAAATGGCTGTTTATGCGTATTGCAGCCCTCCACATGACAATAACTGTACTTTTAGGGAATAAGTGTTTTGATTCCTGTTGACTCTGTTATTGGCCTCTCCACGGCAGCCCCCACTGCAATTTTAACCAGATTGTTTCAATTATGGGATTATTCATATCAACAAGTTGAAGAGTGGTTGTTTGTCCCTGCTGGTTTAAGGATGGACAGTTAAATTACATGATGCCTCTCATAGTAATTCACTTGGTGGGGATGGTCCTGAACAGCCTCCTCTTGCAGCAATTTTCTGATGGTTGATGTATCAGTGTTTATGTTATCAATAAAAGAAAATATTATAATATAATCTGTTGATAATATGATAAAATCCACCCGCTTTTTTGAGGTTGTATTTTAAATTTAGTTACCCAATCCCTTCTTGGATTTAGCTGTAGGAAATCTTGCTGGTTGTAGCGTGCCATTAAGCTGCTTTTATACAGTGTCGGTCAGTCCACCACTTTGTTCAGACTGAAATATGTCAATTTGTGGAGAGATTTTCATGAAATTTATGACACATATTCATGTCCCCCCCCCTCAGGATAAACTGTAATAACTTTGGGGATTCCTTCATTTTTATCCACCTCCATCATCTGGTCAAAATTTCGAACTTGTCCAAAGTTAACGCGATGATAACGCATTAACGCAATTTTGTTTTAACGCCACAAATTTCTTTAACGCAGTAACGCAACTTGCGATTTTTAGGTTGTAGCAGGCTATATTTTAGAGCTACAGGGAAGATACTGGCATCAATGAAACCTAAGGATTCCATTGTTCCAACCATGTCATACTAGCGTGGTTGTCATTGTTTTGTGTTGCTAATTGATTTCCAATAATAAATATATACATACATTTGCATAACCAAGAATATTTGTCCACTCCGGTGTTGATAATCTCCCTTTAAGATACATTTTGAACAGATAAAAGTGTGCGATTAATTTGTGATTAATCACGATTAACTATGGACAAGCGTGCGATTAATCGCACTTAAATATTTTTAACGATTGACAGCCCTAGTTATCACATGTTAAAATTCATTTCTGCACTGCTACTGTTATGGTAACATAACGTTACACCACGCGTCATCTAACGTTATTATTCGGCTGTTTTATTTTTTTTGTTTACTCTAACAGCCGTGTATGAGTGAGCAAATGGCGTAAACTACGTTACAGACTGTCCAGTCTGTGACACTTGTTACAATCTGTAAATCGTTTCAAATTTTTCCCTTGCCCTACACTGATGCAAAAATACATGTGCCAGTGATTATCTTAACTGCATATTACTCCAGTGATGAAATAAATCCATGTCATAACCATTTTAAGTTTTAAGTCAAGATTCAGATTCTCGGGTTCAGGGAAAGGGTTGCTATGACGTACAGTGATTAAATTAATGTGTCACGGCAAATCTTTTTGCAGTATTTTTCTGATCAGGCAAATCTGACAAGTAGGATCTATTATCTTGTTACAATTGTTTGTTTTTAAGAGGAGATGATTGAATAAAATATTGAAATATTAATCAGACAAGTTTTTGATATTTATTTTGTTTATTAATCCGGAATTTACAAAATAATCTTAAGAATAATTGGTAAATTAGTCGTTAGATTAATTGATTTATCGAAAAAAATAATTGTTAATCAATAAAAAAACAACAATTATACCTCATCAGCTAGCCATTATTTTCATTATGGATTAATCTTTTTACAGTCAGAATATCCTGAAGCCCAAGGTGACATCTTCAAATGTCTTGTTTTGTTTGACCAACAATGCAAAACTCAGCCAAAAATAGCAAATCGTCACATTGGAGACGCGTTAGCATGCTTATTTCTTTTGGCATTTTTGCTTGAAAAGTGTCTTTAAATGAATATGAAATTATCAAAATAGATGCAGATAAATGTTGTGTCAACCACTTAATCATTTCATCTTTACATTGACCTGCTAAACATCAGCATGTTAACATTGTCATTGTGTTATTAGCATGCTGACGTTAGCATTTAGCTCAAAACAAACCACAGCCTATCAGAGCTGCTAGCATGGCTGTAGGCTCTTACTGTGCGTTCCACAGAAATTACCAAAGAAATGGCCTGTGTTGAACAATAAAATATAGTATGTCCCAAGATATAGTATGTCAAATGCAGAATGCCAAAAATACCAGGATAGTGCATCCGGTCGCATTTTGCAGTATGCAGGCCAGCATGCTTTTCTGGCTATTCTGACCCACAATCCTCTGCGCAGTGGATATATAAGCAAGCGGGTCAAGGTTCAAGGCACAATGTTATGACGAAGTAGTATATCCCAATTGCATGCATACTGCATGCAACAGTACGTACTTTGTAAGGGTGGCTGCATACGTACTAAAAGTAAAAAACAAAATGTATGCGATTTGGAACGTAGCTTCTGTCTTGTTAGCAGCAAGATGGTAGTTATGTAGATGAATAGATGATGAGGCACAGGCTGTACTTATTACTCTCTGTATCTGAGATGGAGATACAAACAGTCTGGCTGTGTCTTTGATGGAACTGAAATGCATCTTTTGCATATTCTCTTTCACACCGAGAAGTCTTAAACCTCTTTCCAGTTTTGGTTTTGCCGGTGAAGGGTTAACCTCGGCCTGTTTGATGGGCCACCTTGCTAAATATAACCCCAAACCTCCTCCACATGGGCACGCACAAGCCTTCAACTACACTCCCTCTGTCAACACTCTTGGCTCACACACTTTTTCTCCCCCACAGCGCGCACACACACACATACTCCAACAGGCTCATTTACAGTCTTGTCGTACTGCACCAGCTCACACACTCATTTCTCTACACACCATTAATACTTTAGTGAGTGTGTGATTCTACTGAGAAGCCAGTTCATTCAGTCTCGGCACACGACTGCATGCTATTTCTGTCTGACACTAAAACAAACTAGGGGTAGTGAAGCCAACTTGCTGTTTTTGCTCTAGTGATGCCCAGCGTAGGAAATCATCTGTAATAAAGAACTCCATTTTTTAGTTCAAACATTTTAGGTGTGTTTACTGGCAAACCTTCAGGAAATATGTTCATTCAATTTCTTGCAGCTAACAGTTTTTTGGCTGTAGCTTCATATTTAACAGACAGAAATGAGAGTGGTATCAATCTTCTCATCAAACTCTCGGCATAATACGTGAATATCTGTATTACCCCAAATGTCGAACTATTTCTTTAATGCCTTTTTGTAAGATAATAATACTGACTACATACTGAGCTTCTCCTCCCATCAACTTTATAGCACTAGAAGACGCTGCCACAGTGAATATGTATCTGAGCCAGTGTCATTACCCGGTGTCAGTAGAAAAGAGGTTAAGGGCTGGGCTTGTGTTCAGGGTTGTACTGCTGAGAGATGCATGCTTGAAATCTGGTATCGAGATGATGTTTGCCCTAAGCTGCTGGATGCTACATTTGGAAAAAGTTAACACTGTGTTATCTGATCTAAGTTATCTAAGCCAAAAGCAGCTGTGCATGATGCTAAATCTTCAGTTTTTTCTTTAGTTTTTAGGGGGATCAGAATGTCCCTATGATTAGAAATGGTTTGTAACACCTAGACATTTAAAAGGGCGCTCCACCGATTTTACACATGGATTTCAGTTTAGTCTTCATGAGGAGTACTACTTGTATACACCGATCAGCCATAACATTAAGACCACTGAGAGGTGAAGTGAATAACATTGATTATCTCGTTACAATGGCACCTGGCCATTGGGTGGGATATATTAGACAGCAAGTGAACATTTTGAACTTTGTGTTGGAAGCAGAAAAAATGGGCAAGCGTAAGGATGTGAGCGACTTTGAGAAGGGCCAAATTGTGATGGCTAGACGACTGGGTCAGAGCATCTCCAAAACTGCAGCTCTTGTGGGAGGTTCCCGGTCTGCAGTGGTCAGGACCTACCAAAAGTGGTCCAAGTAAGGAAAACCGGCGACAGGGTCAGACCCAAGGCTCATTGATGCACGTGGGGAGCGAAGGCTTAATGTTGGTTCCGATAGAAAGGTGTCAAAACACACAGTGCTCGGAGTTTGTTGCATATGGGGCTGCGTAGCCGCAGACCGCTCAGGGTGCCCATGCTGTCCTAATGTAATGGCTGATCGGTGTATGTCTTCAGTGGCTCTGGAGGAGCTTTCAAAAGTTTGAAAAAATTATTCAGATGACGTCACAGTGATGGAATCTCTGGAGGTGTGTATTATAGAGTGCTACAGTGATGACGTTTTTTTCTAGGTTAACGTGGAAGTTAGCAGGTCCCTTCGACAAAAAGCCAATGGGATTTTTCCATTCCTCTGGGGCAAACAAACGTTTATGATACTTACACGTTTTGTTCCGTACAATAATCTCCACAAATGAACACCACTTTTATGATTTTTGAATTGTGAATGCAGAAGTAAAAAGCTAACGTTTATCTATAAAGGAACTACACCGCGGCCACATGAGCGCGAGCATATTTTACAACTTTTAGGACCTAATGATTAAAGTAAGGCCTATTCATGTGTTCGTACTGGGAAGTTGATTTACCTAAAAAAAAATGATCCGCTGAGTTACAGACGTCTATTTCTCAATGTAAGTCTATAGGAAAAAGTATTTTTGAGCCCAATGGCATCATGTGACGGACACGGAAGTTATGAATTCATCATTTGGCCACTATGTAAAATTTACTTCAAAGCCCGGCACACCTCCTGGGGGCTTGTACGATGAGGGTGTTTATTTAGGAGGCAGGGAGGGTCTAATTTAAAGATCGAGTTGCATTATGGGAAATGTAGGATCCCATGTTTTTGGAGCTTGACCCATTCTAGGGAGTGGAAGTCAGCTGTTTTTGATTTTGACCATTCTTTACTCTTAATCTGTCTCTCACAAGGCCCCGACTTTATGGAAGTACAATACTGAATTTCTGGATTGGCCTTAAAATGGCAGTAGGCAGAATGTTTTTGGCATCATTGGGCAAAAATTCCATAATAACCTTTCAGCATATTGTAATTCAAGTGTTCTGAGAGATAACTAGACTTCTGCACCTCATCATGGCTCTGTTTTCGGGTTTTAAAGAATCTAGCCCCTGACGGGAGACTTTGGCCAATCACAGGTCATTTCAGAGAGAGAGCGTTCCTATTGGCTGTGCTCCGGTCATGTGACCGGTGCTTGGCGTTCCTTCAAGAGATTTCAACATGGCTGCCTGGTCACAAACTTTCTAATTTTACAGCTAAACCGTGCACTACAAGATGATTCTGAAAACATTTGAGGTGAGAAATAGGTATTAACATAACATAATATTGATTCATATTTGATCAGCGCGGCCTAGTTTGACCGTTTGGTCGGAGTTCGCGAGTGATTGACAGCCGGCTCTCATAGACAGCAGATGGACAGCAGGGCCCAGATCAGCTCTGACTGCTTGTTTTCCTCCGGTCTGTGAAATCTTGCAGATGCCGTTAGGAGCACCGGAGGACACAGAGGCACATGATTTTTTTCAGGTTACCTGTTTCATGTACTACTGTCATGATATAGCGTTTTATAAAAATAACTTTTGTTAATCATATTTGCTCCAGTCTCGCCTACTTCAGCTTTAAGAGGGGAGAAAACATTCAAACTTGAGGTATTCAGAACTCTGCAATATAAGTATTGGAGGTGGGAAATGTAGATTCACCAACATCCTCCTGGTTGTGATTATCAGAATTTCGATCTCTAACAGATGACTGGACCTAAACCATGTCAGAAAAGGCACCCTGGGCCAGCAGCACACAGCTGCCAGATATGAGTTGGTGTTTTTATTGTAAAGAGTCCATTCCTAATAAGATTCTTTTTCATAAGCTAAATATTTTTTGTGTGAGATCAGATCAAAATGAATGTCAGTACTATAATGGAGGCAGGTAACTTCTGGCCTTCCTTTTTTATTAAAAGGACTTCTGATGGATGATGATGAAAGCGAGGCTGTCTAATACCTCCTCTGCTTCCCTCTTTGTTTCTGCAGTAGGTGGAAATTGGCCCTTGTGTTTGCAGCCCAGTTCTCATGCTGCACGACTGCTCTCTTCATTAAAAGGGAAGCCGCGTGCTCAAAGCTGCTTCAGATTATTACCATATGTCTGCAAAGCCCAGAGCTGAGCAGCAAACCGGCTCCCATCCTACCCTCTAATTTCTTATCCCAAAATTGGACATGTGGGTCGTTGTGTGTGACAACGTCCCTCCCTTCCCCCGGCCGGTGCAGCACATTCTCACAGTATTTCTTCTCCCATTTTAGATGCATAATAGCAGTGCATCAGCCTTTTAAGCAACACTGGGGAAAATATTATGCCTCCACTTGAGATATCTAACTGCATGTTGTTTTAACCCCTTTTTCAAAGATATTGGAGAAGTGGAGACGCTTTGTCTCAGTTATAGCAGGACTCCGCTGTTTCTCATCTCCAAGAGGCCAATGCGTGCATTGTACCTCCACAGAAATAACTGAGCTCAGTCACCAAAGAGCTGGTGCATTCATAAAAAGGAATAAATCTTTCAGGAGACATAAAGGGCGCGGGCACTAATTAATGCAGAAAAATGTCAGCCTTTTACGGTTTACGCAAAACATAAAGCAAGTCCATTCTGGATGTAGGAGGAGGTTTAAAAGAGAGCTTTGTGTCACCCAGTCCAAAAGCCATTGGCCCAGATTGCCCGTCCCAGCATGCAACTCACCTCTGCATGAATACAACACTTGTCCGATGGAGTGGGCAGAAAGCCCCCCTATCGCTTGGAGATCCTACACAGGGCTTTAACATGAGCAGCTTGCCTCACACTCACAGTTTTGTACAGTTTGAGGAACTTTGCCATGGATAAAGTAGAGGCTCAGGGAAGGCAACAGCAGAGGACATTTTACTTGCTGGTGGAGATAAGTTTGCAACACCTTTTAGCAGTTGGGCGTCTGTAATTTAGCTCTCTTAAATGGATTAGAAAAGGGCAGCATTTGGTGCTTGGTTTTCAGTGGATGATTAGTGGAGAAACATCTACAGAATCAACAGGAAGAGGCATTTGGCATTAATGTGGAGAGACGCGCATTAGAAAGAAGAGGGCTTAGTTATATCACCTGTTACCCACTTAAAACTTGCCTGTTAAAGCTTGGATGGCGGCGGTAAAGCTTCTTCCAGGTTTAGAATCAATAATATGGTCCCCTGGAGATGTAATGGATTGTACTTGAGGGGAGTCTGTTTGCTCGCTTGGACCGGCCTTGAAGCAGAATCAGACTTGGGCAGGAGGTTCAAAGCAAAGTGTTTTGTGGCTCATAGCTGGATGAGGTAATTGTGCAGGTGCGGATGAACATGAACATATTGGCAGTTAGCAGAGTTTAAAGTTCGTCTGGCGAGTTTTATATTATAAAGATGGTTGATGAGAAGGGTGTATTGATTGTCTGCAGAAGTTCAGGTTATGATGTATTTTTGGGGGGGTCAAAGGCTGGTTAGACACTGTGGGATGAGTTAAGCTTTTGGGTAATGATTTGAACAGTTAAGAGTATATATTAATTACCATATAGCTGGTTGAAGAACTCATAATGTTCTTGTACTGGAAGAAGCGTGGAGCATATGAGCTGGAGGCACTGCCACCTTCTCTCACTCAAATGGGAATAGAGCGCTACTCCTGGTCCTCATCCCTGGACGTCATCCATGATCTGTGTGGTAAGCTGGGGTACTGTTGGGAGGATCACCTGACTGAGTGGTAGATTTGTGTTTGTGTGTGTGCTTTCTCACAATGAAACAGGAGGCTTGGCAGTGGATTGGATTGCGTTTGTCTGTCCTTTTTATTTTTGATTGTTAGCCACTGGTTGAATTTTAAATCATAAATGGTCAAATCTACAAGTAAATGAAATATATTAAAATGTACATGACAGTTTTTTTTCTGAATTAACAAGTAGGATAGTTTTATTGATGTAGAATTTGGTACATATATCAGATAGTATGTCATACTGGAATCTCCACCTTTTAGAATTTTTTCTGTAATTAGAAATAGTTTGTTTTAGGGATGCACCGATACTCGATCGGATATCGGGCCGATACTGACTCAAATAGCTGGGTCGGACATTGGTGACAATGGGACTGATCTATTCATTTCAGTTCTGTGTTTATATAGTATATACATTATAGACTGGATTGGGTCAGGGTTTTTTAATTCCCTGCACCCACCCGAGCCATTATGAGAGCCAATTCGCACCGCCCAACCCGCAAAAATATGCATTAATCAACCACCTGAACCGCAAACCGCTAACTTTATGTGTGTGTTTGAAAGAGCGATACAGAGAGAGGGGTTGAAGGTGGTCTATTGCAGACAACTTTCTTTAAGTTATTAATAACTTAATCGGAACGCTGCTTTGTCACTTTTCGACCTGCCAGCCCGAACCCTCGATATTTTCTAGTAAGCTTACCCAAACCGCCTGACCTGCTGATCAACCCGCGGACTCACTAATGTACAGTATTGCATGAAATTGGACACTGAGATGAATAGTCTTTTATTGATGTAGAATTCATGGTCCCTAAAGGATGAACCCTACCAACTAAGTTGATTTGACTGACCTGACATTTCCACTATTGGTTGACATTTTTGGCTTTTAGTGAAATGTCAATTGCCAATATAATAGCCAATGACTATTAGATTGGATGGATTGCCATGAAATTTGGGTACAGAAATTCATGTTCTTCTCAGGATAAATTGTAATAACTTTGGTGAGCCTCTGACTTTTCATCTAGTGCCTTCATCAAGTCAAAACTTCAGTTTGTCCAGTACTTTGGTTTATCACCAAATACCTGCAAGACTAATGGCATTCCCATAATCCTCTGCTGTACCTTGTGTTTAGTGCTAATTGGATAATGCTAGCATGCTAACACATTAAACTAAGATACCTGCTAAACATTAGCATTGTCATACTGATGTTAGCATTTAGCTCAAAGCACCGCTGTGCTTAAGTACAGTCACACAGAGCTGCTAGCATGACCTTAGACTCTTGTTTTCATGGTTCATGGCTCTAATATCATGTTTGAAATCTCTCTATGTATAACATTATTATTCCATTATTCATCATAACGGAAAAAGAAATGGAAACCTTGTGTGTAGTTCAGACCTGGCTGCTCCACTAAGTCTAATCCTTATTCATCTCACATGATGTGTGACATGGATCAGACATGACTTCACATTGTTATATGTAACTTTTCTGCAAACAGATGATCTAGTTCACTTGCACTTTTGAGCTAAGGATTTAAGCACCATCATGGAAAGGTTTTTTTTTTTCCATTGCTCTGTTCTTCCGTGGAAAGCACTCAGTGACCTGGCATGAAGACAGCCTCACATGAGAGAGGCGAGAGGGAAAGAGCGGATGAGACCAGCTCCACAGATGAAATATTTACCACCGAAGAAGTGCATAGCTGAACTGAAATGCTTCCCTGTGTCCTCTCAGTGCTTTTTTTGACGTGGCACAGGGGCACTTGCTTTCCGCTGTGCCGCCCGATTTATGCCATTAGTGAAGGGAAAGTGATAACACAGGGCTGGGGAGGAATGTTCCTCATCCTCTCCTCTCTGCCAGCCAGCCTCCTGGAAATCCGGCTACTTTCTGGTCAGCTTAAGGACAGTGCCTGCTGAGGCAGACCTGTTTGGCACAGACCGTAAAGAGGAATGCCACAGAGGGAACAGTGAGGCTTTGATCCTTACCTTTTCACCATCTCTGTAATTAAGCCCCGAGCTTCTACTGAAAACATTTCCCCATCTCTGTTGGAGCACTCGGCCCTGGAGCTTCTCAGCTGAAAGATACTTCTCCTTTCTCCAAAACACAACAGAGTCAGTCCTCAGAAACAGTCCCAAAACTCACTTCTCATGCCTTATTGTAAGAGTCACAACTGCTCTCCCAGTCTTGTAAAACTGCTGTACTTCAGTGCTGCAGGTAAAAATTTCAAATTTGTTCCTTTAGTGCTTTGCATTGGTAAGAATCTGGCAATACGTGTATCATGATACAGGGGTAACGATTCAGTATATTGCGATATATTGCGATACTGTTAGCAAGGCGATACAGTATATCATGATTTTTTTAAATGTAATTTTAGGAAAACTGCCATAGTATAAAGAACACACCAGAAATACACCATTTTTAGAATAGGCAAAAATAACACATTCATATTGCATGCAAAAAACTGCATGGTTTTTACCCCAAACTGCATGGGAGTAGCATAAAGTGGGCATATCTGTAAAGTGGTGACTTGTGGGTACACATAGAACCCATTTTCATTCACATATCTTGAGGTCAGAGATCAAGGGACCCCTTTGAAAATGGCCATGCCAGTTTTTCCTCACCAAAGTTTAGTGTAACCTTGGAACGTTATTTAGCCTCCTTCACGACAAGACTAGTATGAGCTGGTATGTACCAATGGATTCCTTACAGTAGGTTTTCTAGTTCAATATGATGCCAGTATCTTCACTCTTGCTTTAAAACTGAGCCCGCTACAGCCTCCGAAATATTGAATAGTGGTCGGGCCCAACAGCGTGCTGTCGGATTTTTAAGATGTTAATTAAAAATCGATAGTGTTTTGGAGAATCAGTACAGTATCGTGCATGTGTATCGATATTTTCTTACACCCATAGTTTCCTTGTGAAGCATGACCAACAAGGTTGGATGCATACAGACCTGGGAGGTCCTCGTGCAGCTAGAACACTACTAAAGCAACTAGCTGCAGCATCTATTTTCATGCCTTTTTGAAATGCACTGTCTTCATTTTGCAGCAGCTCATCAGTATTGTAAGTCAAATGTGTTTAATAAAGTGTGTGTCAACATGCCTCAAACCATGCTTCATAAGAAAACAAATTATAAAAAAGATGTCTGGGTAATTTTCAAGCTGAAACAATTAGCTAGTCCATCAGCAGAACATTATTTTGATAATCGATCAATCGTTTTTCAAGAAAAAATGTGAAACATTTTTTTGGTTCCAGGTTCTCAAATGAGAGGTTGTTCTGGTTTTCTTTGTCACATATGATAGTTTGCTTAATATTTTGGGGGTTTGGACTGTTGGTCAGACAAAATAATGATACATTATGTGAATTATGTGTTCACCAGCATCTGCAAGACTTTGCGATATGCTACAGGTGTCTTCCCTTTTTTTAGAGCTTTTCGGGAAATAAATCACATGGGAACACAGCCTATCACACCTTAATTGGGATTATGTGATCATACCTCTGCCTTCCACTACTAAGGGATGGGAGGACTATCTGCAGAAGTGGCCTTGGATAGCTGTAACAAACAAAGTTAACTTGCATTAACTAAAATGTTACAGAGTACAGGGACAAGTTGCTTCCTTGTAGCTTAAAGTAATGTAGTTAAATATGCTACTGTACGTTATTGGAGCCACTTCTTCAGGTCGCCCTACCGTCCCTCAGTTGTAGGAAGACAGAGGTGTGACAGGTTGTGTTCCTACATCATTTATTTCCCCAAAAATCTCTACGAAAAACGAAGACACTTGTAGCATAATTCTAACTCTTGCAGACGCCAGCTCAGTGGAAGGAGTAACTGAAAGTCGCACCCGTAATTCACGCAAGGTATCATGGGGCTAGGAATAACGTGGATGGACAATTTATAGATTAATCGAGAAAACAATCTTAAGATTATTTGATAATTAAAGTAATTTTTCGTTGAAGCCTCAGGTCATTTCACCAGCAATACATATTACAATATTTTTTGGGGTCCACTTTGAATATGAGAAGAAGTTGATTTATTATTCTAGCACATCGAGTAAGTCAGGCGACATCACCCAATATCAATACAATCATACATGCTGTATTAACACTGCCAATGACAAAATGCTTTAGTAATTATTATTTTTTACTACCATAGAGTGCTGCAGTGATGACGTTCTTTTTGTAGGCCAACCCGGAAGTTAGAAACGCACGGGTTCCCTCGTCAAAATGCCGAAGGGATTTTTCCATTCGCATGAGCGCGAGTATACCCAACAAATCTGTAAAGGTGGATGAAACGATTTGATGACGTTTAGTATTCTCATTTTGCCACTTGTTAGCAACCGCCTTTTTGAGACCTATAAAAGCCTTAAAAATCACGAGTGGGATAATTACTGACGTATTTTACATCGTAGAACAAAGCATTCAAATTTCTTAAGCTTGTTTTAACCACAGACCTTATTTCAAGCATCTAACTAAAAACCCATTGACTTCGAGACGAGGGAACCGAAGGTGCCATTTCCTTTCCGGGTTTTAGGACTCATTCCATCACTCTACAAGGGCTCAGCAACAACTACAAGTCTGTGTATTGCATTCCGCTTTGTTCTTAATGAAGGTGTAGAATTAAAGCAGCAGACTGGATGTCGACTGGTTGTAGGTCGATTTTTGTAGGTGACTGCTCTTAAAAGCACACGAGGAAAGCTTTTGTTGAACTGTCCGCCATGAACAAAATGAGGTTGTTTGGTGAGTCCTTGATTTGACCCGTCCAAATTATCCCCATTGTACAAGCACACACTGGCATTCCTCAGGTCATACTCAGCCACGGGTTCCAGTAACTGCAAAACATGCTTCAATTTTTCTTGGAATTTAGCACTAATAAAGCCCATAAAAAGAATAGTCTGACACAAAAGGTTACGTTATTATATAATAATCAGCTTGACCAATTACTGTACTCTTTGGCATTAATGCCCTTAAAAATTCAAGATATGCAGTAATCCCCTCACGACCCCTCTTAAATATGGTGACAGGGTATTGAGTTCTGCCTTAATGTAACAGTCGTGTAGACAGCAGATATGCACGGAGAGACTTGGGAAAGCTGTATTTTTACACTAAATAAATTCCAAAATGAGTCAGCAGAATATATCAGTTATTATTTGTTTTCCTTCATCGTGTCAATTGACTTCGCCTCCACCCCTCTCTGGAACAGTTTACACTTGTTGTTCTGTGGTTTTCAGTTTTATACATGGGGACCTTGGGTCTGCTCAGATGTGGTGGAGGAGGGTGAAAGATGCAGGGAGGGGGTAGGAGAGTGTGTGATGCACATGTGTGTGATTTAACCACTATGGGGGTAAAACAACATTAAGCAGGAGGGCTGCGTGCTGCCCCCGCTGCCACTGAACCCTCAGTATTAGAAACAGCTGCAACCTGCTCACTGGGCCCAGACTCATTCACCTGTAGAGGAATACTACAGGGTTTCTGTTGTAAAGGTGGGGGTTGTTATTCACTGAGCAAAGCCTTTTTAGGTGTCAGTATTCACCAAGTGTGATTTGTTTTTAAACACAAGCTTTTGTGTTCTGTCATTATCACTTTGAAAGTCTTTTCTCATTTTTTCACAATGGACTGAAAAAACTGTTGACACTGTCTCCCTACCTGCTGTCTACATCCATGTTTGACAGCCTTGCTGTCTTTCCAAGAGTTCGATGTTTACATAATCTTTGTAAAAATTAATTTGGGAGACAGAAGATATAGAGGATAGAGGACTTTATTTCATTTATTAATCCTGAAATTAGATTTTTGTTGTTGTTGCACTTATTTGACAATGGCTTGTGCACGGAACATTTTTTATACATCAAGAAATTTCAAAAGTGACACAGAAGTATTTGTTCCCTCCCTTCTTGCTCAGGCCTATTGATCTGTCCATCTATTAACCAGACTCTCCATCCCTACGTGTCTTTCTTGCCCGCAGAGCTTCCTTATCTTCTTGTCAACTCATTCCATATTTATGTATTGTATCTGTGTGTCTGCTACCTCACCATGTGTTGCTGATATGGCTATCGCTTTGCCAGGTTTCCCAGTCCGTATGCCATCCCGCCTGCCTGCCATCTGTGATCGTCTCTCAGGAGTCTTTCCATAATGATCTCCTGGCAGGGAGCTGCATGTTGCATTACATATGGGGTGGAGGGATGGAGGGATGGAGGGGTGGAGGGGCTCTCAAACACATGATGTGAAAATGAAGAGAGGAGTCGAAGCCAGAGCACACGAAAGAATAAGTTCACCCCCTGACTGTGTCATGATGAGATCTCACCAAATAGAAGGCAGAGCGAAGCATTCTTAACATTCCTCATAAAAACGTGTGCTCGGCTCGGCCTCTCCCCGCCTAAATATGGCGTTCTGGTGAGGCTCAGAGGGAGGCAGAGGTGTGAGAAGAGATGAAGAGTATGACGGGCATGTTGTTGTGATGAAAGACCTGGTTGAACTTTTTTGGGAGTTTGATATTGGAGTAATCCACTGCTTGGATCAAAAGTGTGCAGATCTTTAGCCTACATCCAAATGTACAGGTGCAATCCACTGCTCACTAAGCTCCTGTGAAGATTCCCGGTATAGTATACTGGATGTATGCAGTTTACAATGATAACGGCGACAGAGTTACCACTCAAAATCCAAAGCAATGTTTTAAACAATGGTTCTTTGACTTTAGACAACAGCAGGTCTGTCATTTTTAATTGGCAACAGTCAATTTTGTTGGCTGAAATCACAACTGTTGCTGGCAGATTGTATCGGCTGTAGCTAACTAGCTAATTCAGCTCAATGGGTGGGTTGAAAACTCTTTCCCCGGCTGACTTTTTTATGTTTCCAGCAAACTCGTATGAAGGGTATATACCTACATGATATCAAAGCTAAATCAGTGCTGTGTAGTAATGCAAAAAGACAGAGGTTAAAAGTTGTTTCTCACCAGTGTATTGCGAAAATGCGGTGCGGGAATACGGAAAATCCGTGTGCGAGTTTTACGCATGACATCTATGCACACCGGTTTCGGTGCGAATTATCCATGTTGTTCTATGACCAACATATAGCGTTAGCAAGTACATATCAGCTACATTACCATCTTCATCGTATCCCAGCTGCTGGGCGATCTCAAGCCATATATTGTCCTTTTTTTGTTTGTTGATGTAGTTATGTTTGTCGTATATTATTGGGTGTTGAGAAGGCGATGGCCCATTGTTATTCCGAAACACCAAGAGTCCGAAAAATTTCCCATTGGATTGAAAAAAAAAGCCCCCGAAAACAAACGGCCATTGATCTGAAAGTGCACGCTCTCTGTGCAACAAACAGAAGCACATGGCTAATTATTTTGCAGAATGGCAGCGAACAGTTGGAACAAAGGATTTCAAAGGTCAGACATATATTTCTGCTGGTGGAAGTCCGCTGAAATCGAGGTCCGTCGGAATATTTTTTCCCCATAGACGAATGTTCCGCAGGGGTGTTCAAGCATTCATAAGAACCCACAAAATCAGTTTTTATAAATTTCCGTGCATATTTTTCAGACTAAAATCCAATGCTTGGTGTGAAACGGCTTTAAAGCTGCATGTCCCAGACAAACAGCTAAGACTAAGAATGCTTTTACATTTCCCTTGTAGCTAGTATACACAAAGATTTGACGGTAAAGAAGGAACTTCATTAAAAGAATATGCAAGAGCCCTGACTAATTCCCACTTAAAAACCACATTCATCGTTGCATTATGGTTACAAAACAAGGAAGTGGAGATTGACAAGTTTGAATACTTAGTACATCGTGTGTGTTCGAGTGTGCATCATTTCGAACTTGCCTCCGCTGCTCTGGCTTATTTATGGGTGCCTAATGGGTCTTTGCCCCAGGCGCTGTCTCTATGTGGCGAGCAAGCCAGCAGAGAGCTGCGTAGATGGGATGCTCCACTGTCTCTTTAGTGTGCAAGCTCATTGTCTGCTGTCACGTGTGTTCGTGTATAGCGTGAGTGTGTGTGTGTGCGCTTGTGTTTGCTTTTGGCTTAATCAGCAGTGCTGAGTTCAGGAATTCCAGTTCATCAGAGAGAGAAAGAGGGAGAGTCAGCAAGATATGAGCAAGTAGGAGAGAAGACGGAGCTTCAGCAGATAATAGATTGATTTTATTATACAACGTGATGATGGTCAAATAGTAAAGAGAGGACTAAGAGTTTAAGGGGCTAAGGAGAGGCTTGAGTTTAGGGCAGCAGGACATGGAGTGGATTTGAAGCTATGGCTCGGTTAGATTTTTTTTTAAATCAGGTTCGAATGAAGAAGTAACGTGATGTAACCCATGTAGCCACGTTCATTTGTATTGCCTCCGCTGCCTCTTTTGCATGACTTCCTTACATTGTTACTGTAAGGAAGATGCATTTTACAAATCCACAATTTCTCCATCTAAAGTTGGGCATACACTGTACGATTTTAGAAATGTTGTTGTGTAATTCTTACTCCTACTGTACGAGTAGATCGTTTGCAATGTAAAGCCAAAGCTCACGATTTATGTGCTCACACTGTACGGTCCGATTGTCAGCCACGACCTGAGTGCTCACACTGTACTTGTAAAATAGAAAAAAACACGGCCCGTCTGCCCCATGGGCCGTTCTGGCTGTTGACAGTTGTCAATAAAGATTCGTTTGAAAGCTCCGAGGCAGGCAAAGTTTGTTTGCTAGCAGAGGTCTGGGTCACAATGCTAACAAGGTAGAAACGTGCTGCCTTGATCATCTGTGCCATCCTGTCTGCTGAACCGTCTAAAAAAAAAAAGAGATACCGGCTATATGGAATCTATGGTGACTAGGAAAACGTGGACACTTGTCCATTTTGCAGAGAGAATTGGTGGTTCTAGCTATATCTATTGTACATTGTTATCTTGATAGCTATGCTCTGGTTACTGTAAAAAAAAAAAGTAGAAAAAAGGCACTGACGGGGAATCGGCTCGTGGCTCTGCCCCAACTATGCGAGAGCCTGTGGACGGCCGACCAAAATTTCTGACATGCCCGCTTGGTCACATGACTTGGTCAGGGGGTCCCAACGTCACGCCGTCGCCACGGCTTGCGCTCCAGCCTCGGTCTGGGTCTCACTCACATGAACAGAGGAAGGGAAATAACTCTGGATTCAGCTATTAGTATGTTTTACAACTTTAAAAACTTAATGATTTAAATAAGGGCTATTAGAGTGTTCGTACTGGGAAGTTGATTCACCTCAAAAGAAATTATCCGCTGAGTTACAGACGTCTCCTTCCCAATGTAAGTCTATGGGAAAAAGTATTTTTAGGCCCAATGCATCACGTGACTGACACGGAAGTTGCAGTACCGCCGTTTGGCCACTACGAAAGTCCGGATCGATGGCCGCCGCACTTCCTGGGGGCTTGGGCTCGCTTGAGCGGAGCGAGTTGTAGCCTCGCATTTATCCACGGACAAATAAACTGTACACACACTGTCTGCTACACCTATTTTCACAGCTATAACGCCACCGACAAACCCCCACTCCCCGCCGACACACACACACATACGGTCTGTTGTACACTCGCAAAAGTGACGCCGCAATGACAGAGCGGCGGCGAGCACGAAGCTACCAGCAGAGCTACAGCTGCTAACGTAGCACAAAGCACACTCTGTTTGTCAGATAATCGCTATCGTTAATCTGGGCAGACACAGCGGACAGTCTGCTAAACTAAACTAAATGTGCGGTGGAGACTTTTACTGGGAACGTGGCTGCATGTCCGCAACACTACACGCAGCACCGTGGCTGCAATTTTATCCTCTCCTGATGGTGAACTGGGGACTCCGTTGTCTGTTGTGCTCCATACACTGCAGCTGGCGCACCGCTGCATGCGAGGCACTAATCTTGTCGGTTAACGGTTAATAATCGGTTAACAAGGGTCGGTTATCGGTTAAGAATTTGTTTCCAAATTTAGCATCCCTAATAGCGCCACTATCTGCACAAATTGCACCACACTCGACACTGCACTCCCTTGGGTCCCCAGCAATACACCCGCCAAGTTTGAAGTCGATCAGATGAACGGTTCTTGAGATATGCAAAGGACACATGGAAAGACTGACGGAGATTCCTCGCTTTATAGTTGGATATAGGTAACTTGTTAGCAAACAGCTGCTTATTTACACATCCAGCAGATGCAGAGCAACATTAGCATTTCATTGTCTCTGTCCAGCCGATGACTGTAAGTCGTCTGTGAAGTCTCATTGTGGTAAAGGAGTAGTTCTGCCTCTTTGGGAAACACTCCATAAAAGCTGGAGGCTTGTAAACCCTGAGGGAGCTGTTAGCCTGAGGCCCGCTGGCCACAGTCAGAGCTGAGAGCGCGTCTCGGCGTGTTCCCAGCACAACACAGACATGGGAGAGACTTTCCTTTCTCTTTTCCCGGAAGCTGGTGGAAGTTCGACAAAATACACTCTGCTTCGGTGGAGTTGTTGAAAGGTTTTCAAAGAGGCTTTTTAGCCATGCTAGTGTCTGTCTGTTGGTCGGTCAACTACTTTGGAGACTGAAATATCTCAACAACTATCAGATGGATTGGCATGAAATTTGGTACACACATTCATGGTCCACTGAGGATGAAGCCTGCTGACTTTGGTGATCTCCTGACTTTTCTTCTAGTGCCACCAGCATGTCAAAGCTATCTCTTATTCTGTGAAATATCTCAACATCAATTTAATGGATTAGCATAAAACTTTTTACAGACTTTCATGGTTCCCAGATGATAAATCCTCCTGGCTTTTCTTTTAGCGCCACCTCCAGCAGGTTGACATTTGGGAATTTTAGTGAAATGCCTCGACAACTATTATCTATGATGATCCCTTTAATGTTTCATATAGCACCATCATCAGGTCTAAATTAGGGCTGTCAAGGACTATATTAACGCGTTAACACAAATTTGTGTTAACGCCACAAATTTCTTTAATACATTAACAATCTTGTGATTTTTAGGTTGTAGCGGGCTCAGTTATAAGGCTAGAGTGAAGATACTGGTATCATCACTCTAGCATCAAACTAGAAAACCTAAGGAATCCATTGGTAGCAACAATATCATACTAGCTTGTCGCAAAATAATGTTCCAAACTTATGTTAGATTTTGGTGAGGAAAATCAGGCATGGCCACTTTCAAAGGGGTCCCTTGACCTCTGACCTCAAGATATGTGCATGAAAATGGGTTCTATTGGTACCCACGAGTCTCCCCTTTACAGACATGCCCACTTTATGATAATCACATGCAGTTTGGGGCAAGTCATAGTCAAGTCAGCACACTGACAGTTTGCCATGTTATGATTTGAGCATATTTTTTATGCTAAATGGCAATGCAGTACCTGTGAGGGTTTCTGGACACTTTGTCATTTGTCATTGTTTTGTGTTGGTAATTGATTTCCAGTAATAAATATATGCTTACATTTGCGTAAAGCAAGCATATTTGAGTATTAAATACTTGACAAATCTCCCTTTAAAGTACATTTTGAACAGATAAAAAATGTGTGATTAATTTGCGATTAATCAAAACTATTGACAATCATGCGATTAATCGCAATTCAATATTTTAATGGATTGACTGTGCTAGTCTAAATTTGTTCAATACTTCATTTTATGACAAATATCAAATGACATTCCCATCAGCTGTGAGCATGTTAGCATTTAGCTCAGTGCAGCTTCTAGAGTGGCAGTAGACTCTTACTCTTGTTTTTACTCCCATTGAGCAAATTCACTGCAGATAGGTTGACCCTTCCTTTCCCAGTCGGGAAGCCACTGGCTCTGTGGTATGCACCAATTACAGTGTTTTTACCTCTTCCCCACAAGCACCCTTGACCTGTGAGTGTAGCTGTGGCCAAGTGGATGACTCAAGGTAACTTGTTTCCGTACGCCAGCTCAGGCCAAGAGAAAGCCCTCGGCTGTTTTACCGTTTCTTTCACGGTGACAAATTACCGTTTGAAGTCGGCCTCAAAGTTCAGCCACTAAGTGACTTCATTTTCTAGCAGCAGCCCCATCTCTATTACTGATGATTTAGTAATGATATGTCATTTGCGGCTCGGCCAAATAGGGAGAGGGGACATTACAATGAACAGGTTATCTGAGCTTGTTAGAAAGGTTTTTGCTACAGAGTCCTGTCATGCCTAGAAACTGGAGCACCTTTACCGTCTGTCCCAACCCCCCCTCCAGCTCTTTCTGCTCCCCTTTCTACTTTCTTCTTCCTGCACGTGTATTCTCTGTTTTTGTCATTAGGCAGACAGATAAATATCGCTGCTCTGTTATGATATCTTTATCGTGTGTGTACATGTAGAAGATGTAGACGTAAACACTGCCTTTTATCATACTCTCAATGCAGAGTTGGCCAACTAGCCAAGTAGATTTTAGGGGTTTATTTGACAATGGTGATTTGTTATTGTGGAGTGGAGTACAGCGAGCTTACCCACGATGAGTGCACTTTTCGTACAGAAACCAGAATGGGGCTTCCTCTCATTCGCCCCATTTTCTTCCTGTCTGTTTGGTCGTTACTCATTTCCCTCTGATCTCCTCCCAAAAACACACCCCGCCCTCTTCCCTTTGTTTACCTTTCCTTCAAGACATCTTTTTAACCAGACTTCTCTTTTTTCATTTTATGACATGGCTCCTTGGTCTCTATTACTGCGTGAGAGTGTTTCTCGTGTCTCATAGTCACTCTCTCAGTCCGTCCTTATATAAACACAGGCAGTGACTTCAGTCTTAGTGTCTACAATATGTTTTTACGGCCTTACCAAGAAAGGTGTGTTAATGGATGTGAAGCTGGCTGGGTGGCTGGTTTGGTGTTTTAGTGATAAAGAGAGATGTTTAATTGACGTGTGTGTTCTGTTTCAGATGACAAGCCCGTCCAGGAGGAGGACTGGGTGGTGTGCCAGCACCCTGAGTGTCCTGAGCGCCGGAGGGCCTCTAAGGTAAGACCTTAAACCCTTTAACACCCGTCAGGTCAATGAAAAGAAGGACTGTGATTTCAGTCAGCAGTATATCTTCAGAGTGTCTTCATGTACTGACATTTTTGGGATGATATGGTTATTCGCCTTCTTGCAGAGAGTTTGATGAGAAGATTGATACCACTCTCATGTCTGTATGGTAAATATGAAGCTAGAGCCATCTGCTCGTTAGCTTAGCTTAGCATAAAGACTGGAAACAGGTGGAAACAATTAGCCTGGCTCTGACCAAACGGTAACTAAATCCTCTTACCAGCACCTAATTAACACGTTATATCTCGTTTGTTTAATCCGTACAAAAACTGAGGTGTAAAAATTTAAAGAGTCTCTGTGCTAGTTGCTTGGCAACCTCGCAGTGACTCCACAAAGTTACTGCGCCTGACAAAGAAACACTCCGGTACATAACTCCCCACAAAGTCACAAATTGTCCTTTTTACATTCAGATTTTGCATAAATTCAGCAAACTAGTTATAACCTGTTAATCTTTGAGCTTCAGAGGCTGGCAGGCAGATTTTTTTTTTTTTTTTTAAACTTTTGGACAGTGCCAGGGTAGCCTTTATTACCTGTTTCCAGTGTTTATGCTAAGCTAACTGCTAACTAAATTTAACAGACGGAGATGAGAGTGGTATCAATCTTCTCATCTAGCCCTCTGCCAGAAAGTGAATAAGCGTATTCCCCCTTGTGACAAATCAACCATGTCACAGACCCAAAATATTGAATTATGACAGTTGTGATCACTTGGTTTTCATTTTCATTGTACTGCAGTTGCAAAATATCTCTTATATTTTCTGTTTTGGTGATGGTAAAAAAGTGTGTTTTTGTACCGTAGGGCATTTCATACCTTTTATTAGACAGTGGACACTAGAGAGATGAGTAAATGGAGGGTAGAGAGAGAAAGATGGGGAACAACAAATAACAAGGGTCCCCGCCCGGTCTTGAACCGGGGACATTGCAATTAGCAAATGCCCAATATTACACATGTTTACGTTAAAGTGACAAAAACATCTAGCGGCCATAGGAATTATGAGTCTTTCCGTCTGCAAGAAAGGGGGAAACAGTGTGATGTTCTTATAGAGCCACAATGTCTGCAGAGAGAGGAGGTAGGCTGGTTGCATGGGTTAACAAAACGTTTCCTGTTTCCTACCAACAGGCAACGTTGGTTTCTTTTAACCATGACCATAATCGTTCTCTACTCGTAACCAAGTGGTTATTATTGTAACCATGATGACAAACGTCACCTGACCTTAACCAAGTAGTTATTTTAACCCCAACCATGATCTATTCTTACTATAACCTAGTCGTTTTTGTGCCTAAAACTAATCAGACTTTAACGTAAAAATGTTTTTTTTTTTGCAACAGGTATTTGTTATGGTTTTGGGAGGCACTGACAAATGATGTGGTCCGGCCAATAGAGACGTCAGAGGGCAATTACGGTCATCGTAGTGATTTGTAGGACTTGTTTATGCCATTACATGTCCAGCGCCTTAAACCCTTAAGCCTCCAGGTCACCTCAAAAAGTGTTTTTTTACTGTCACTTAAACAGGAACTAAAAATGGAACGAATGAAGATGCGCACACACCCTGACATTGTCCCCATAAATCCTGTCAGTCCCCCTAATCTTTTGACCCTCGTCTGTTGTACCCAGTAGTTATTGCGTCTCTCTCGTGTTGCATTGCGACACAGTGAAGGTGAAGCAGAACGGCGAAGCAGCTTTTTCTTCTTTTAGGTGTTAAAAGGGGCGTGAGCGTCGGGGCTCTGTGTCTGACCACTAGACTGTGAAATGAATTATTCCTTTGAAGCCACTGGTTTCTGAAAACGGGAGTCTGGCCAGAAGAGAAACCGACAGAGTGTCTGGTCTGTCAGTCGGCCTCTGGGCTGTTTTGGTTTGTCGACTCCCTCCTGCCACTAGAGCTGAGCTGAGCATTAGACGGATTTTCCCATTGAATCAAGAAGTTGTCCCCTCCTGTCCTCTTAGTGGAAACAATGGAAAGGGAAAATGACAGAGAGAAAAGTGCATTCAGACAGCACGTGGAGAGAGAGAGAGAGGGTTATATATAGTTTTTCTCCATGGCAACTGAGAATAATAAAGTGGGGGAAGAAGAGAGAGCCAAAGAGCTTAACCTGAACTATCCTTTCCCCGCTCCTCACATTATTGAGTCTCCCAGCCCCACTTTTCCTTAAAGCCTTTCTGGCCCCACTCACATGACAAAGTCCCTCCTTTTTCCTGCAGATTTGTTTTGAATGAGGCAGAGGGTGAGCTAACGTGCTATATAACTTTTAAAGTATGTGTATGCCTTTGTCTTTATATGACCTGCTGTGGCACAGGGGGCGGCAGTGTGGGACAAAGCATGTCTGACGCCACCTGTCTCCTGGGTCAGGGTCAGGGTTGATGTTATTATGTAAGGAGATTAGGGAAAGACTGGTAGCCCAGCGTGGACTGGGATGGATGGAGAGAAGGAGGGGGACACGTTGACAGCAGATACAATGATTCTCACATTATTCAAAAGACTTGATGTGATTAAACATATTTTTTTAGGGCTGTCAAGGTTAACGCGATAACGCGGTAACGCAAATTTGTTTTGACGCAATCAATCTTTCAGAGGTTGTAGGGGGCTCAGTTTTAAAGCTAGAGTGAAGATACTGGCATCATATGAAACTAGAAAAACCTAAGGAAGCACCAACTATGTCATACTAGCTCGTCATGAAGGAGGCTAAATGACGCTCCAAACGTGCGCTAAATTTTGGCGAGGAAAAACTTTGTATTTCATATTTGTAATCACTTTAAATGACTTTGTAGAGACCTGTTTTCTCTTTAACAATAGGGGGTCTTTTTTGTTGTGTAATGTAGTGTAAAAAAATCCACATTAAATCGACTTTAATTTAATGTTGTAAGACGATAAAACATGAGAACTTCCAGTGAGGATGAATTCTTTTTATAGGCACTATATTTTCTTTAGGATTCACTCTTTCCTTCAATGCAAATTGCACAATTGTCTAAATTCAGACAGTCATCCCCATGGCCATTTCACTGTTTCTTGGCTGTGTTGTCAGTAGTAGTCAGCGGTGTTGAATGAGAGACCTTCAAGGAAAATTTTACATTTTTAGATTTATCAGTCGGCTTTCAGAGCTCAAATTATGGCATCATGATGCATCAGTGTTCACTCTTCATAGCTTGACCCCACAATGATCTTTTCTGTCCTAATAAAGATGGGATATCCCGAGATGTCACAATTCCCAATATTTCTGATTATTTTAGTACTTTTGAGGCGTGAAGCAAGAACAGTGAGAGAGGGTGAATCATGAAAATGTGGGCATTTCTGGACAATGAAAAAATGTTTGTGCAGTGTCATTGTTTCTGACAGCTTATTTCTCATTTAGCTCAATCTTAGGACTGTTGCTCAAGAGTTCTACATGCATCGCCTGTAACGAGCTTTAAACAGCAGGGGGCAATGTCATGGCAACCCCGACCTACAGTACAGAGCTGACTGTGTTGCTTATTCCCCTCTATAGCTCACTCGCTCGCTCTGCATTTACTGTGAGAGGAACATTTCTAGGAAGAATGGGAACATAAATATAACTTTCGCCCACTCCACCCACTAAACAGATTTAGAAGGCATTTTTACTCAGAAAAAAAAAAAATTAAACTTTTATATTTCACTTTAAGAGTTTTTTTTCTACGAATAGTCTCTTTGATATGCAGGCGGCTTGACAGCAGGACACAGAGCAGACACAAACACAGTCGGACAGACAGCGAGAGAATCCCAGGCCGGTCCTGTGCTGCATTTAAACCGTTTTATTCCCAGACAGGCCTGCCTTTGGTCTCCCACTGCCATAGATCAGCTCCTGGCGGGGCTGCGTCTCCTCCAGTCACAGCATGACTGGCCTGAAACTGAATGAGTTCACCTGCGCCATAATTTGCTGAAATCACACCAGGTGTCACCCTCTCGTGCTGCCGTAGCACAGCGCTGTCACCACATTACACGAGAGCTCTGAAAAGGTTACAAGAAGGCTTCTGGATGGCCCGACACATGTGCTTCCAAGAGGGCTTACTGGTGTGTTTGGATACTTTGCTGTGGGTTTCTGCAAGTCACTGGGATTTAAAGTCAGTCTGCAGGTGTCCAACTGGGAGATGAAGTCCAATCCACTACTACTTAGTTCTTGGCTGAGTTGGTGGGATTCATTTCTGGTTAGCGCTCAATGCTAGTCTGAGCTTGCTCCCTGGATCTAGACTCCCAGAGAAGGGCTTATTATCCCTGATCGCTTGCCCCCCCCTTCTCCCTCCCTCCCTCCCTCCTCTTTGCTTCTAACCCTGTCTCCTTCTTCTCCCTCCCTCCTTCCCTCCTCTTTGCTTCTAACCCTGTCTCCTTCTTTTCCCTCCCTCCCTCACTCTGTCAGCTTTGACAAAACAGGACCAGACAAGACAAACCGAAAGGTGCGGGTCGCCTTGGCAACGGGGCCCCTCCCTGCCCAAACAGCTGGAGGCACAGGGATAATGTGAAGGGAGTCGGGGTTTGACAGAGACAGAGAGGATGAGGAGAAGTTTCAGTCAGCTGGCTTTAACTTTCAGTTTCCCCCTCTCACTCTCTGTGAGTGAATTTCAACCCACCTGATTTTATGCACATTTTCAATCAAAAAACGGGGGCGGAAATTCTGAGAAAAAAACACAACATGTACACTTGGAGGTGGAAATGGACTTAGCGAATATGAAGCATATTACTTATTTGTTAATAGTGGCAGGTGAAAACATCAGATATTTGTGGACTGATGAGGAGACTGTAACCGTCCTCAAATTAATACATAAAATAAACATTTCAATATTTCTATCCTTTTTTCCACCGTTTGATATTTGGCTGGCGCTTTTTCTTTTGCCGATTTTCTGGAAATTCTGTTAAAATTTGTGCTACATTTCAATTAGGGCTGTCAAACGATTAAAATAGTAAATCGCGAACAATCGTAAATTAATCACACATTTTTTTATCTGTTAAAAATAGACCTCAAAGGGGGATTTGTCAAGTATATAATACTCTTATCAACATGAGAGTGGGCAAATATGCTTGCTTTATGCTAATGTATGTATATATTTATTACTGGAAATCATTTAACAACACAAAACAATGACAGATATTGTCCAGAAACCCTCACAGGTACTGCATATAGCATAAAGAATATTCTCAAATCATAACATGGCAAACTCAAGCCCAACAGGCAACAACAGCTGTCAGTGTGCTGACTTGTACCCCTAGAACCATTTACATTCACATATCTTGAGGTCAGAGGTCAAGGGACCCCTTTGAAAATTGCAGTCATGCCAGTTTTTCCTCGTCAAAATGTAGCTAAGTTTGGAGCGTTATTTTACCTCCTTTGCGACAAGCTAGTATGACATGGCATAGTATATTCTAGTTTCATATGATAACAGTATCTTTTCCCTAGCTTTAAAACTGAGCCCGCTACAACCTAAAAATCGCAAGTTGCTTTAATGTGTTAACGCGTTATTATCCCGTTTACTTTGACAGCCCTAATTTTAATGTAAACCTGCCTGACTTGTGTGTCTGATGCCGTCACTGGCTCTTCACCGTCACCTTCACCCCCCTTGTGTCTTTCATTCGCTCTTTTGTCCCATTCAGTCACATGTTATGAGTAATCCTTCGCTGATGTTTAAGGGTAAGTAATATTATATTAGTCAGATGAGCACAGACGTACCCACGTAATATACAGTACCTCGCACAGAATCACCTCATTATTAATGGTTGAATCATTCAACCTTTAGCTGTGCTCTTTTTTATAGTCGTCAAATTGGATTTTCTTTTCGTGGATTTTTTTTTTTTTTTTTTACAAATACAGACATACAGACACACTGGCTTTACTCACTTAACCTGACTTTCTTTTCCACTGACCTGCTTGGCCGGAAATCTCACCTAACTGACACTGACAGGGAGCTGCTAAGTCTGCTAAGTAAACACTCTTATTGGGCTGGATGCCCGCTTTCTGTATGTGTCAAGGAGCTGAAGGTGCAAGGTATTAGGTGCTATTTCCTGGTAGAGATGGATTAAATTCCGAGCGTCTTGCAGTTACACTAACAACCTCCCACCCGCCTGATTGTAGTCAATCCTTCAACCTGCAGGGATTCACTTCTCCTGGAAGGTGGGAGCAGTCAGTCACTCAGCATGAATGGACTATAGCACTGCAGTTTAAATCCTAATTGTTCTTTGGTTCTCTTTGAGGGATATTCCTTTAATGTTTAAAGAGGGCCTGGCAGACAAAAGTGCCACGCATTTTATGGATGTACTTAATATGTTATATAATATGTTATATTATATTAATATGTTATATTCTTCATCTATGAAAAGTAAGCTATCACAGTTGTTTTATTTCAGAACAGGAAAATACAATATGTTCAGTGATAGATGCTAATATTTTTAAGCACCACCAAGCCCCTAAATTTGGTGGCCAAAGTACATTTTTGGTGGCCCAAATACAAATGTAAGTAAAAACAATGCAGAAAAGGTAATTTAACGCAGCTTAGCACAGCATTCCTTAACGGAATGAAAATATGTAATTATTTATTTAAATTGAAACTCAAGTTCTTTGTTCTCTGACAGTCTCTTAGTGCACACACTACAAAAGACACAGTCCATCCATTTTGCATAAAAACACACAGGTTAAAGTTATACAGGTAATAATTCCCTCTCTAATATTTATTTTATATTGCTGTGAAAACATCTTCCTCAAACTGTATTGTTTCTTTCCAAAAACTACATTTTACAAGATTACATTTGAACACATCATGATATCGTTATAATTTACCTTCGCTCAATACTCATTTTTACTGAATAGAGCTTCATAATGTAACTCAATGGAACCTCCGCTTACGTTAGCTGTTAGCTCCGTTATTTAGCAAAGCAGAACTGTGCTGCCCACCGGCTGCTAACAGCTAACGACTAACATTAAGGGATTGGCGACTAAAACTAAATTAGACTAAAACTCATTCCAACTTTGCGAATCAGCTCTTCCTCGTCCATTGCGGCGCTTTCAAAGGGAGCGACAGGAATAAATAGAAACCGTGCGTTCGACAAAAGTGCAGTCGTGCTGTGCAGCGCTGTGTCGCAGCCAGTTCGAACACTCCAATATAAAACAATGCAATCAAACTGATTTTGTTGCTGACACTCACAAGAGCCGCATTCAGTTAGGACACGGACACCGTAATCTCATTGAGACGCGCTGTCTCATTCTCGGGAGACCTGATGAATCTTGGTGGCCACAGGAGGCCACCTACAGGCGATATTTCATGGCCACAAAGTCACTTTTCAGGCTATGGTTAATGTCGAAAACTCGTTCCATCAGTTTTGCTTGATTGCATGTATTTCTCACAGCTTGTATTGTACTTGAGTGACTGCAGACTACAGAGTCTTTAAATTGGTTTTCTGGGAAAAAATGTAACAGGATGTGACCTCAGCTATAACTGTAAAGTTCTTGGAAAGTTTACTTTATGAAGTAATGCAAGCCCACTAATGGAAATGGTGGTCTGCAATGCTCTGATGACTCTGGAGTCATTCAGACATCAGGGGAGCTGAAGAAAAGTTACCTAATTACTTTTCAACATGACACTGCTGACTGTTGAGATACTCTGGTGTTAATTTGTTTATTGAGGGAAGGGTGAGCGTGCATGCTTCACATTCACAGACATACTCGTTCACACAGCACAGCGGCTCAGTGGACAGATTTTCTACTGCTAGACTGACTAGAAATTGGGGCTTCATTATCGTTTGTTGTTGTTGTTACTACAACGACTTCATACAGGGTCTTCTGTAAAGGAAGCAGCTGTAAATTCAAATTATGGAAGAGTTACAGTCTGGAGTTAAAAACTCACTTGAGTACTGTGTAAGGAAGGTAGCTTCATGCTAAGATTCATTTATGTACCAGTGTCAGACTCATCATCCTGTTGATATTACTCCTGGCTGCCTACCAAGTTTGGTGAGAGTCACTCCTGCGGTTTGGTTAATAGTTAGACTACTTGTAGTGAATGTCAGTCTTAATAATTGTTTTGCGTATTGATTACAATTAAATAGTCTCCAATTCATTTCTTATTACATATTCCAGCATCTATACGTATTGGTAGATTTATGGTTTATTTACTGGAAAAATAATACACAAGTAGAATTAACTTGGTTATCACATTAAGTAAAGGCTATATGCCATGATTTTATTATCATCTTAAAGGTAGGATTGGTAGTGTTGTTCAAATACATTTGTTGTTATATTTGTTTTAATTCTTAAATCCCGACAGCAATCAATAAATCAAATGCTCTGACAAAAAAAAGAAAAAATTCTGGTGTCTGTGGGTGTCGTAGGACTGTAATAAGCCTGTCCAATCATTTCATTCGGTCCGAATGAAATGATTGGACGAGCTCCCTGCCCGTGTACACTCTGCCCGTGCACTCATTGCGCGTCACCAGAGTCTTCAAGCTGCTAATTTGTCAGCTGTGAGTACGAACAATAGCCGTGTTCGTTGTTTGCATTCATTATGATATGTTTATGTTCATTATGATAATTTTAGGGGAGTGGCTTTGGAGGGAGGCCTGAACGGACGGACTGTCAGTGTTGAGCAACTTTTGGAGCTAGTGCTGCTAGCTACTTTCATTGGAAAAGAGTTGGCAACACTGGGCTGGGTTTCTCAGTTGGCTCATTTTTAAAATCTAGTCTACTCTTGCTAGTTTCTCAAGATTACCGACCCTACCTTTAACGTTAGTTAGTGGCTCTGTGAGGCTGTACTTAGGTGCAGCGGTTCTTTGAGCTAAACGCTAACGTTAGCATGCTAACATGCTCACAATGACAATGCTAACATGCAATTGTTACAGTATTACCAAAGTATTGGACAAATGGAAATATTGACCTAATTATATTGCTAAATGAAAAGTTAATGGATAACCAAAGTTACCACAGTTCATCCTTAGGGTGACATGGATATCTCTACCATATTTCATGGCGATCCATTCCATAGTTGTTGAGACACTCAAAGCCACCAAGGTCAAAAGTCAGGGGTTCACCAAAGTCGGGAGGATTCATCACCTGGGGTCAGTGTATGTCTGTACAAAATTTGGTGGTAATCAGTCTAATAGTTAATGAGATATATCAGTCTGGAGCAAAATGGTGGACAGACCCACTGAGATACCAACATTGCCAGAGCCATGCCTAAAAAGGATTTTGGATGCACATGCCAGATTCAGTCAGTGCGTTGTGGCTCAGTTGGCTGAGGGGCCATGCAATGTACCAGGCTTTCATTAGACCATGCAATCAAAAAATATTAAAAACTGTTATTCTGTGCACCCAGGAAAAGTGATCCTAGGCAGCTGTCTCTATGCGAGTGTTTCATTTGGTGGAAAAATGCACTCTTGATCAGACGGACTGGCCCTCTTTTGCATTTTAACACATTGTTCCTGATTCATTGTTAATCATCTTCCTGTTAGGGTCCATGTTTTTAATGATGGACCAGTTTGAGTTTGAGAAACATTCATTACCTCTGCCAAGGGTATCCAGTTAGTTTACCTCCATATTTTTTGCTTTGTGGCTATGACTAGTGTGTGTTTACAGTAGGTTGACTTGTCACCACCCATTCATGAGACATCTCGTCAATAATATTACCACATGGAAAAGACTGAATTCATCATTAGTCTTGCATAAGGTTAAGCTTTTGTGTTGAGTGCCAGCTGGCCACGTTGTACTACGCACGTCAGCTGATAACTTTTTCATTAAGTGTATGTAATGCACAACACACAAAGACAGAAAACGTCTTCTTTGTCTTCAGTCATTGATATTCCCATGTTTATGTGGACATTTCTCTCCAGTGGAGTAACACTGTTATGTTGTGGATCCCAGCCACCCCAGCAGGCTACAACAGGCTAGCAGCTCCCTCTTGTACAGACACACACAGACCTCATCAGCTGTGAACCAATTACAGAAGCTGTACTTTTCCACCGATGGTATGTGATGGTCCAGATAGAGGCTGATGACTCTGAGACGGTGACTCATTTTATGTCAGACCACCGTCACCTAATCATAATGGAGAAGTGACTCGATGAAAATGTCTGATGCCAGTGAAAATACAAAACACAGCATGTAGAACACGTAGTTTTGTTTACATAGTTTTGTGTTACAACTCTTTTACTTGGAAAATTTCAACAACGCCTGCCGATTCTGATGAATTTGGTTTGACCAAAATACAAATAAAGTGTACTCTTAAAGTAAGACTATGTAGCTTTTAAACAGATAAATTACACTATTCCCCACTTACAAATGAAAAGATGAATTAATTGGCAACTAAACGCACAGCGTGACTTGGTCTTGTATGACCAGTAGCTTATGGCGGCTACTGTCCGCTAATGTTAGCAGGCTTTAGATAGAGAATGCTTTGTAACTGACATTAGTGAGTCAGTTGGCTGCCACATTTTAGCATGTCACAGATAAACCTTTCAATGGATTTATCACAGAAGTAAAACAATAAGTTAACATATTTGTTGATATGGTAAATGTATTGGGAAATATCACAAAGTAACACTATCATTCATTTGGAGTCGTGTTTGTGTCCACCTGGTAAATGCAAGTCCAATATTTATTCTCTTTTTAACTCTGCTTTTGGTCTCTACCAACTCCTTAGGGAAATGTCTTGCTCTTTAGCTTCTCAATACTCTGCTATGTTGACCAACTAGCCGCTAACTTTGTTTGTCTGCTGTTTGTTGTTGGTCAGGTAGTGTACAGTGGGTTTATCAGAGCTTTTTTTGCTGAAAACATAGACTGCATATAAGAAGTGGACGTAATCACTGTGACGTCACCCAATGGTTTTTGGACTGACGTTTTGAAGCCTTGAGGTCGGCATTTTGGCCCTAGCAATCATGGTTTCTGGCCGTCGCCATCTTGTTTTTTTGCAGCCAAAAGTGTCACGAGAGGGTGGAGCTAAGTGCAACCGAACGCTGAATAAGACATTTTTAGGCAACCAAAAAGGTTATAATTAACTTTTATGAACTGAAAACACACTGTGAAAGGATTAAAGTTCCTAGACGAACGCAGAAAACTCCCAGACCGGACAACGCCTATTTGACTCTAAATGGGACCATAATTTACTAAATGAACATCATGCTGTATTGAAGAAGACTTGAAACTAGCGATTGAGACCATAAACTCATGTTTACAATGTTTACTGAGGTAATAAATCAAGTGAGAAGTAGGCTAATTTTCTCATAGACTTCTATACAATCAGACTTTTTTTTGCAACCAGAGGAGTCGCCCCCTGCTGGCTACTAGAAAGAATGCAAGTTTAAGGCACTTCAGCATTGGCTTCACAGCAGTTTACTGAAGAGACTTGTAATTCATCCTCTAGTTGCTACTTGTGGCCACAGTGATCACTGTTCAGCAAATGCTACATAGTCTGGCTTTGAAGTCTATTCATTAGTTATGTAACCTATATAAAAACTGCAGTGTATTTTATTTGCTGTCAGATGCCCCGCTGAGTTTCAAGATCAAATGCTGACCCAAAATGATGATGTAATGCCACTGAAATGTGGAAAAAACGGTATATCTGTCCATCAGTGTGAGTGGAAAGAAAATCGGTTTGACCGGCGTCCAGCAATAACAAACACGCTGGACACTGACTTATGTGTGTCCATACATCCAGTGTCTCGTCAGGAAAGTACAAAGACGAGTGAGGGAGGTGTACCAGTGACGCCAGTTCAACCCCCCAGGAGCATCCCAGTCAGGAAGCAGCATCGCGGCAGACAGGGGAATAACAGGAAGAGGGTACCTGACCGATGCTCCAATGGAAACGTCCTTGTATGGGCCGACCAATATAGCCGGGGTTCAAAGACTTAGGAGAAGGCCCCCAGTGAGGAGATGGATTGAGAAAACAACCTCCCTAAATCCCTCGCATGCGAAGAGTCTTCCCATGGCAAACCCCACTAATTGTTGGTTTGTTCCGTGTGTTTTGAGAACGTAAACAAGCGCTGGTTAATGAAATGCTGTGAGAACAGCAGTCTGCGCTGCTTAGTTAGAGAGGCGATAATAGGCTTTGAAAAATCTCCAATTCAGAACGTGTTATTATGGCTGTGGAAGCGTGCTCTCTAAATCACTCTTAACTGAAGCCAGCCACGAAACCGTGGAACTTCCAGCAGCATCATCACTGGGGAAATATTTGGCTTTAATCCTTTCTCTCTTTTTTTCTGCACTTCTTCTTCTCACACTAACTTGCTCATCCTTGTTATCTTCACGCTCACATTTCCCTTTCTTTTCCCCCCTTATTTAACTGCTCCCTTGAAGACTTGAAAGAATGCAGAGCTTATGGTTATTGAGGGGTTAATGCCAAAGTCAGGCATCAAGGGAAGGTCACTCGTGTTCAGCCTCCCCAACAATGGCAGTGCCAGTGGGGTCTAATCCTTGAAGATAATTGCATCGCTGCTGTCCACTCTTTTAAATATAGCCTCCCCTAATTAAGGCTGACAGTGGGGGGCGGCGGGGCCAACAGGGATTCAACAGGTCGCCTTGTTTTGAAGACACAGGACATTAAAACCTACCCACTTCACTTCCCCCCCCTTCTCTTACTCCAAACATGCGTCCCCCCCCAGCCTCGGGGGGCTTGAATTGTTTTTGTGAGCTAGCTAATTGCGGGGGATTTAAATACGGTTCATCTCGGATTAACCTGAATGACAAAAGAACAGAAGAGTAGTTGGCTGGGTGTTTGTGGTCAGCGAAACAGACTGTAACAGGACATCAGGCTGTAAATCATACTTGCTCTTACACCACCCTCCCACATTACACTGTACTCTCCCACACACACCGCACCACACATGGGCTGCAACTAATGATTATTTTCGTTTTTGATTTATGTACCGGTTACAGTAAAACGGCAAATCCTCACATTTAGGTATGCATTAAAGTAAATGATGGCCATTCCCATGCTCACTTATGTCTCATAAGTTGTTGCAGCAATTTTTGGTTTGATACCATTTGTTACACAGATTTGGTGCCAAATTTAACCATTTTTTTTACCACTCGAGAATTGATAGAAATGATCAATAATCCCTCCAAAATACCACATTAAGACACCAAGACTTTGAGGAATACCATAGAGAAAGCCATGCTGTGATTTGGTATCAAAAACCTTTGACATTTGGAGATTTCTGCAAGAATTGGATTTTTTTGGCGATTGGATGGCGAGCACTTCTGTTCTGGAAACTGCTCAGAACCCCCCTTATTGTCAATCTACCTAGGAAAGCTATCCGTCCTCTGAATGCCCTAGGTCTTTAGTTTGTGGCTGTAAAGTTTCATGAGGCTGTGATTATCCCTAGAGGTCACCACATGTCATTTTATACAGTGAGGTCAAATTTCAAAAAATGGTCTCACCTATGGGGACTAACATCATCATCACACAACTGTGATGTCTTCTGGGTGCTCTTCAGCTGCCCTGTTGTGTTCAGTGAGTAACAAAATTACTCTAAGGATTAATACATATTCAAATCAATTTTCTGTCAATCGACTAATCAATTAATCGACTAATTGTTTCATCACTACACAACGCCAAAGGGATTTATTTCAAAACCAGGTCATTTTTTTATTTAATGAAAAATATGAAAACTAACCTGTTTTTTTCTTCTTTTTTGTTATCTGTTTTTGATTTCAAAACTGATCCGGACTGCACAGAAGGTAAACTGAGTGTGGTTTTATAAATGTGTGTATTGCAATGTTGTCTGTGTGGTGGTTGTGTTTGAACACATTTACTCCCCACTCTGCCCCCCGGTCAGCACTTTTGAAGAAACCCAACTGAACGCCTTTGTTTAACCTTGCATCGGGGTCAAATGAAGTACTGAAGTAACTAAGTTTAGCACAGACATGAATGAGAAAAAAATGGACTGTTGCTCACTGAGTTTGGTTTACATCTGGATCAGCTGAAACATCACAGAATGGAAAACTTTGCTAATTCTCAGGAATAATGGGCTCAGTTTCAGTGGGAGTTTACATGAGTCAGCCAGGATGTGTGTGAGCTTGTGGGGGTGTGATTGAGCAGATAGGCGTGGTTGATGATTTTCTGTGTATGTTTATGTGCGTCTTCCCAGTAGACTGCTGTAGTAAACAGAGTGAGCCTCTCAGCTCTGTCATATTCTTTCTATCCCGCCGTCTGTCAGAGTAACTCCGTCCGCTGTTGCGGGATTTTTTTGAAACTCACTGACACACACACACTCGTCTGAGGGACTACAGAGCAAGTTCGATCCGAGTTGGGACTTAAACTTCCACCACTTGCTGTCTATTGGAGATTTATGGAGATTGATTCTTCCACTGAAACTCAAAGGGTTGGCCTTTCCTGGGAAGTGGAGTTTTCTATGGTAGGTAAATGTAATGTAAAGAACAAGCTTTCCTCTCATTCTTGTGTGACAGCACTTTTATTATGCCTCCGCGACAGCTGTGGCAGGAGGAATTATGTTTTTTGGGTTATCTGTCTGTCCGTTCGGTCTATTCTCATGAACGTGATATCTCAGGTATGCCTAGAGCGAATTTCTTGAAATTTTGCACAAACGTCCACTTGGACTCAAGGATAACTGATCAGAATTTGGTGGTCAAGGTTAAGGTCACTGTGACCCCACGTTTTTGGTCATGACTCAAGAATTCATATGCTAATCATGACACTTTCACACAATCGTATAATAGGATGAAATGATGAGGTGATAACATATTGGAAGAAGAAGAAAGACAGAAGAAACCTTTATTTGTCATAGTACATACAGGTACATACATGAAATTTGACCTCTGCATTTAACTTAACTTGACTGGTTAGCGGAGGCATACAACCGTGCGGCGGTAATTCTAGTTAAAGAATGTATGATGCGCTGAGTGTGTTGCTGGAAACTCTCTACATTATCATGTGTTGTTGCAGTTTTGATTAATTCTCTGTTAAAGCAAAGGTTATCTGAACTGAAGTAGGACTGCGACTGACGATTGTTTTAATCACGACTAGGGCTGGCAAAGTTAACACGATAATAACGCGTTAACGCTAGGGGTGTGACGAAATATCGCGATATAAAAACGTGACGATATGCATCGTCGAGACGAAAAACTGAATCGCGATATCGGGGCATAATAGATACTACGTACATACGGGCTCCTGGCCGCTTCAACCTCTTCCTGCTGCTCTGCAGAGCCTATGGAAGGAGGCTGAGTATGCGTCATATCTTTGGGGTACAACACATGCGCATTAAAATCTGGTCTGCCCTCGCCGAAATTGAACCAATCGCAACGCACGGCCGCAGCTTCAGTTACACTGCGCATGTGTCGTACCCCCAGAGCCATGTCCGCCCATGACCTAGCCTCCTTTCTATAGGCCTTGTCGGAGCTCCACACACATCAACACACACAGCGCAGTCAGTCAACAGCTGATCAGAGAGGCTGCAGTGGAGGAGACGAGTTGACGCTACAGTCGTTTCTGTTAGTAAGTGCAATAAAACTTTGCAAGTCCGCTGTGTCTCATCCTCCGCCGCTATGTTTACACAAGCAGAGCGCGTTAGCTCGGCGGCTAACAGCTAACTGTAAACACGTGTTAGTTATTTAGTTGAGTTGTGAATGACTTCAGTTCCCTCTAGTAAGCCGTGTTTCAGTGAATGTGTCTTCATAAAGTATAGGAGCAACGTAACCTTCGGTTACAAAAGACTGAAACTAAAGCTGGCAGTAGGCTGTGTAGTCTAACTGTTTACGTTAGTTTGTCATGTATCTTACTGGTAAACTGATCAGCTGGCTGAGACATTGTACCTGCAGCAGTGAGTGACATCAGCAGAGGACAGGAGGACTGATACTGACTGATGGAGGACAAAGGACAGAGGACAGGAGGAAGGACTGATACCATAAAAAATGGATTTATAGGGCAAACAACAGCATTGTTTTGCATTATAATAAAAGGCTATTTTTTTAGTCATATATTTTCATCATTCAAGTTAAAATTATTGTTATAATATCGAATCGAGATCGTGAACCCAATATCGTGTATCGTATCGTATCGTGAGCTGAGTGAATCACACCCCTAGTTAACGCGGATTCGTTTCAATACCACTAATTTCACATTAACGAAACTTGTAATTTTTAATTAACCTCTTAACGATCCGATGGGCCACCTTCGGGCTCGGCTACTATTCGATCTTTCGCGCTAGAGTGAAGATACTGGCATCATATCAAACTAGAAAACCTAAGGGATCCTTTGCTTCCAACCATGTCATACTAGCTTGTCGCAAAGAAGGATAAATAACACTCCAAACTTGCGCTAAATTTTGGCGAGGAATGGCCTTTTTCAGAGGGGTCCCTTGACCTCTGACCTCAAGATATGTGGATGAGAATGGGTTCTGTGGGTACCCACGAGTCTCCCCTTTAAAGACACGCCCACTTTATGATAATCACATTCAGTTTGGGGCAAGTCATAGTCGAGTCAGCACACTGACACACTGACAGCTGTTGTTGCCTGTTGGGCTGCAGTTTGCCATGTTATGATTTGAGCATCTCTTTTATGCTAAATGCAGTACCTGTGAGGGTTTCTGGACAATATTTGCCATTGTTTTGTGTTAATTGATTTCCAATAATAAATATATACATACATTTGCATAAAGCAGGATATTTGCCCACTCCAATGTTGATAAGACTATGAAATACTTGACAAATTTTCTTTTAAGGTACATTTTGAACAGATAAAAAATGTGTGGTTAATTTGCGATTAATCGCGATTAACTATGGACAATCATGCGATTAATCACAATTAAATATTTTAATCAATTGACAGCCCTTATCACGACTTTAAGATAAAACAGTGAAAAAATGCCTGTCTTGCCAATTTTCTAGAGCTCAAGGGGACTTCATCAATGTCTTGTTTTGTTCAACCAACAACCCAAATCCCTAAAGATACTGAATTGATTATATTGTAAGACGAGGAAAAGCAGCAGATTCTCCCATTTGAGAAACCGTTGTGCACTTTTGCTTGAAAAATGAATGAAACAATCGATTATCAAAACAGTTGGAGGTTGTTATGTTGATCGACTTTTTCTGTCAGTGTGAGGCTGTGAAGGTAGCACACGTTCACATCTGCTCAGACCGGCACTTTAAATCTGTTTTTCCCCCTTTGTCTGCATATTTCACATCTGCTTCTTATATCAACAGACCAGTCGTACCCCCTGGCACCCACCAAAGTTCTCTCCTTTCCATATTCTTTATACCAAATTGGAAGCGGTTTCCAAAATCAATTTTAAATAAACTTGGAATACCCAATTTTTTTTTCTCCCCCTCTCTCACTTCCTCCTTTTTTGGTCTTGTTCACCGCCCTCCTGTCTATCTCTCTCTCTCTCTTCTCCTGCCCTGAAGCTATGGATAGGAAGGCTGGTTGCGTCACAGTCCGGCCAAGATTGCCCGAGACAGCAGTCGGTACACTTGACTTTGTTAGAGCAGAAAGAGACCAGCTGCTGGTGAGTGGTGCTTTTCTCGCGTAGCCGTATTGATCACCCTGAACTGAATGGTGTCGGGCTGTGTTTAGTTCTTCAGCGTTAAGAGGATTTAGTGGTGTTTCTCTCCAGCTCGAGTGTGTTGTTTTTCCTCAGTGACGACACCGTGACAGTGGCATGTGTCATTTGGGTGTCATGTAAATATTTGACTCTGCTGCGGGGAGCTGGGGTCAGATGTCTTTTAGCTGAAGTAGATCCGAAAACAATTAAAGAATTTGTTCCTTTTGCCTTAAAATTCTTCGAATACAATCTATAGAAATAATAGATTGCCATAATTTCCTGTTGCCAGTAATTGTTGCAGTTTCAATTTATGATTGGGTGAAAAAAAAAAAACCCGACCGTATCCAGCCAGTTGTCCAATAGGAAGATGAGGAGGTAATATTTTTCGTGGGCAAACACTTGCTGCATGTTGAAACATACCTTTCAGTGGAATGCATAGTCTTCTTCACAAGTTACAGTATTTCCTGTGAACATGTTTGTTCCTGAGTTTGTTGTATTCCATGGCAAATTCTCAAACCTAGAGTGCCTGTGTGTGCTGTCAGATGGACCTTTGGACAGTGGCCGATTTCACCTTGTGATCGTTTGTGTAGTACTCTGCTGAATGTGATAGTGGCAGGGAAGAAAAGATAACGCAGGTGTCCTGATGGTGCAACATCAGGACTGTGATTCACTGGAGAGTTGATGAGTATTTGCAGTCAACACACCTGTAATTTGCATATTTATTAGCAGAGGAGGAAATGCAATGATTTTATTCCATTATTTCCTTCTGCTGTGTTTCAGTATGAATATGAAACGGATGTCAGTGTGTTAATTATACGAAATGGCCCCATTTTTCCTAAATGTCTATAATGTGTAATCTGGGAAAAAACCGTCCCTCTTCCATCATGTGTCACTGTGCAGAGGAGGATAACGTTATGAAATGCTGTGTACAGTTACACAGTCTGTCGTCTCTATCTGATGTTGAAATACTGTCAAACAAGCATGAGTCACACAAACTGATCTGGAGTCTGATAAACTGATAAGATATGTTTTTGGGGGTATTTCCAGTTTTGAAATTCCAGTTTTGTGCCCACCGTTGCTGTTGGTAATAGTGACGTTGGACACACCAAGTTCATTGATGAGATCTGGAACGTAAGATGTGACGTAAGAAGCCTGAAAGGGCAAGAAACATGATCATACCAACTTTTTTCCGAAGATGAAACAAAGGCGAATTATTACCCAAACTGTTCATTGCTTACGTCCTTCACAGTTTACAGACCAACTTCATGATTAAACTTACCGTACTTGTGCGGATGCAGTCTTCTTATTACCACCATTGTGGTTCCCCTAACTTTCAGTTTTATACCCAAATAAAGTGATTTAGGTAAACTGAGTGAACTGTTGGCCATTTGCTAAACCCCTTCCCCGAACAGTGATTGTCCAATCACGGCTTAGCAACTGTAACTACTAGGCACAGTTATTATTACCTATCGAGCTTTGGATTTCTCCAAGTGTTGAAGTGGTCCAGTCAGAGCGATACTTGGTATGTAAAGAGTTTGGACGGTGATCTCTTTTTTTTATTCCCTGTAAAACCCAAAACACAACAAAATTGCAAAGAAATGGACCAAACAATGTTAAGTTAGAACTAGGGTAGTTGGAGCGGGCTTTAAAGCTAGAGTGAAGATACTGGTATCATATGAAACTAGATAACCTAATGAATCCATTGGTACCAGCCATGTCATACTAGCTTGTCGTGGAGGAGGTTAAATAACACTCCAAACTTAAGCTAAATTTTGGCAAGGAAAAACTGGCATGGCCTTTTTCAAAGGGGTCCCTTGACCTCTGACCTCAAGATATGGGAATGAAAATGGGTTCTATGGGTACCCACGAGTCTCCCCTTTACAGACGTTCCCACTTTATGATAATCACATGCAGTTTGGGGCAAGTCATAGTCAAGTCAGCACATTGACACACTGACAGCTGTTGTTGCCTGTTGGGCTTGAGTTTGCCATGTTATGATTTGAGCATATTTTTTTATGATAAATGCAGTACCTGTGAGGGTTTCTGGACAATATTTGCCATTGTTTTGTGTTAATTGATTTCCAATAATAAATATATACATACATTTGCATAAAGCAGCATATTTGCCCCCTCCCATGTTGATAAGAATATTAAATACTTGACAAATCTCCCTTTAAGGTACATTTTGAACAGATAAAAAAAAGTGTGATTAATTTGCGATTTATCGCGATTAACTGGACAATCATGCGATTAATCACGATTAAATATTTTAATTGATTGACAGCCCTAATTTTTGTTGATGATACTGTACTGTATTACTAGGGCTAACTAGCTCTACAGTGCAATACAAACACAATTGCCTGGGATGTGTAGCTTTAGCCTCAGCCTTTTAGCCTTATAGCATGCATGTAGCCTTCAAGTCTATGTCCAGACCCTTTTGCATGGGTTCTCGTTTTAAAACAAGTTTGCTGTAAAAAAGAAAAAAAAAATCAGCTACAGACTGAGTCTTCAGCCGACTCGCTGTGTTAGCATCTGCAGTGACAGTCGTCATTTCAGCCTACAAAATTGTCCGCTACCAGCTAGAAATAAGTAGCTTGCTTTTGTTTACATTTGTGGGAAATCAAAGTCCCATTGTTTCACAAATTACTGCATATTTTGAGTGGTAAATCTGTCACTGTTATCATTGTCAACTACATATATGCCATGCTAGAGATAGCAACAGCAATTAGTGAACGGTCAACCGTTTGGTCATCTGACTACTCGTGTTTTTTGGACTTGCAATGTTTCATTATTTCCAGGTCTAAGCAAAATTTGAGTTGTAATAACGTAAATTGTTATAACCAGAAATGTTTCTTTAAAGTATCAGTTACATACATATATACGTACAGTATTCCTTATGGGGATCATTATATACACCTGCTTTCCTTATTTTATTTTCACTTTCAGTTATCGGCTTTGAATGACATCATCCCTTGTTAAACTCCCCTCCTCGTCCTACATTTCATGTCTCTTAATGAATACTCATCAGAATGAACCAATGCGGGTCCTTTTGATGAACATGCTGAACACGTGTTTGGGTAACACACACACACACGCACACATATTTTGCTCTCTCCTGGGAGGATGAAACACAACAAGTGCCTCCGTTTGAGTAAATCCATATGTGTGCGAAGGCGTCAGGACTGTACGGTATCAGAGTGAGGGAGAGTCGGTTAATAGGGAACAGGCAGTGAAGCAGGCAGTCTTGTTGCATAACGGCCGCCATAAAAAAAAGCAGGCCCTGGCTCTCCTCCTCCGCCTCCTCGCCCGGCCAGAGGACAGATGGCGGCAGAAGAAAGCGAGCGAGCGGCGGCTCTCTCCCGTGCCACTCCTCAACAGATGCACCGTTTATTTATTGAAAAATAAATCAGACTCGGGGCCAGGCCTGCCCGGGCCGCCCCTTTGATCTCCTGCAGCCTTACTGGGCGCTGTTTTCAATCCCACCTACTGGGCCACAGCTAATGGCAACTCTGTGTAATGTTTAGGAAAGCAGGCCCTCTCCAGCACACATAGGGAGGCCCTATGGGGTCGCGTGATCTGCTCCCAAGAGGACAATGAAAATGGGTTCTTAAGAAAAAGGTAGCAAAAAAAGTAACACGAAGCAGAGTTTGACCTGGCTCGCTCTCTGTCAGCTCAGCATGATGAAAAGCATGCTCACTTTGCAGACATTTAACTTTTTCTTTGACGATCAATCATGCTTAATGCAGCAGCAGATATTGGAGTATTTGTTGCAGTTAAATACTAATCAATGTCTTGACAGCACAGTTGTATGCTGGAAGGTGATTGGCTGGAGAGAAAGTTACTGCCAGCGTCTGATAGGTGGGTTGAGAAGAGGTGTGTAGTTGGAAAATTTCTGTATAATACTGATATATTCTGGGAAAGCTGTTGACTTTTCCTTTTCTTAAAGGCTACTAAACGGTTAAGTGATATTATTTTCGAAACTTATTTGACTGTTCTAGCGGTTTAATAACCTCAAACAGCTTCCCCTTGCTACCTCTACCAACATCAACATTCTGCAACAGCTAAACTAACGGATTGTTTTAATTGATTTAGCAAATAAAAAAAACACCAAACATTTGTAGGTTATAGCTTCTCTTATGTTGGGATTTGGAACTTTTCTACATTTCAAATGATTATATAATATTATAAATACGGCTGTCAAAGTTAACGCCATAATAACGTGTTAACGCAAATTTGTTTTGACACCACAAATGTCTTTAACGCATTTACGCAACTTTCGATTTTTAGGTTGTTGCGCTCAGTTTTAAAGCTAGACTGAAGATACTGGCATCATATGACACTAACCTAAGGAATCCATTGGTACCAACCATGTCATACTAGCTTGTTGAAAAGTAGGTTAAATAACGCTCCGAACTTGCGCTAAATGTTGGTGAGGAAAAACTGGCATGGCTATTTTCAAAGGGGTCCCTTGACCTATGACCTCAAGATAAGTGAATGAAAATGGGTTCTATGGGTACTAGAGGTCGACCGATATGGTTTTTTTATGTCTGATGCCGATGCCGATTTTTTTTACAGAATCAGGACAGCCGATGGCCGATATATGATGCCATTTCTTTTTTTTCCGATATGTTTGGCTTTGTTTCTTTTTTTTCTCCATCTGATCAAATATAACAGCTTAATATTTAACAATAAAACACAACATTTCTTAACTTAAGTTAACATTTATTGAACAACACTTATGGTCTGTCTCTCAAATTTGCATTTTGTGTCTGCACTGTAGGGCACATTTTATTTTGTGCATGATGGTTAATAGTAGTAATAGTACAGGGCTCAAAACCTTTTAAGCACCTTTCCAAAACTGTCCTAAAGCATGTTTTTTATTTATGTTTGTTGACAGACACTGTTACAAGCTATAAGGCCATAATCTAATTGATCAAAAAATAATAATTACTTTGTTCACTCGTATTACACAGCCTGCTGCTCATATCTGCGATGCTATGGACTACACAGGCCAGTATCGTCATAGAGGCTATGAAGGACCCATAGACCGTAGACACGTTTAATGAGGAAATGAACTTTTTGCTAAATGTTTCGACAAATTGCTCGTGTTTCCGCCCTCACACGCAAACTTGCACTTATGACAAGCATTGTCAGCATCACCTCTAGTAAAGTGTAATCACGCTTTATAAGTTTAGTTTTCCCCTTCATAGTTACTAAGAGTAGAAGCTCTGTGTGTCTGAACACAACTTTGCAGCAGCGTGTATGTGAGAGCTGCTCCGCCACGCACACAGCTAACGTTACCGACGGAGAGAAATTCTCCGTTACCAAAAACAGAATTGATAACGTCGGAGCTCTACGGTCTGTAATAATTTAGCCCCAGAGCCCGTTACCGGGTTTCGGTACCCATCACTACCTGTAAGGTAGCTGGTTGGAGGCTCGCTATCAGTACAGTTCCAAAGTATTTTCTCACTAAAAGTAACATTTCATATCTAACCAATTAAATATATAGGGCTTTGAAAGAGAACAATTTAAGCCTACCGGTTTCTCCCGGCAGAATGGCAATTTGATTGACACACAAGGGGCGGTGTCACACGTGTTCCACAGCAACAACAACATTAGGTTGCCCGCAGATGTGCCTGTTTACTAATCGGCTTAATATGCTCAGGCATCTGCCGATGCCGAATATGAAAAAATGTCAAAAAATCGGCCCGATTAATCGGTCGACCTCTAATGGTACCCACAAGTCTCCCCTTTACAGACATGCTCACTTTATAATAATCACATGCAGTTTTGGGCAAGTCATAGTCAAGGCAGCACACTGACACACTGACAGCTGTTGCTGCCTGTTGTGCTTGAGTTTGCCTTGTCATGATTTGAGCATATTTTTTATGCTAAATGCAGTACCTGTGAGGGTTTCTGGACAATATTTGTCATTGTTTTGTGTTGTTAATTGATTTCCAATAATAAATATATACATGCATTTGCATAAAGCAAGCATATTTGCCCACTCCCATGTTGATAAGAGTATTAAATACTTGACAAATCTCCCTTTAAGGTACATTTTGAACAGATAAAAAAATGGGGCTGAAATCTTTTTTTATTTAAAATAAAAAATTAATCGCGATTAACTATGGGCAATCATGCGATTAACCGCGATTAAATATTTTAATCGATTGACAGCTCAAATTATAAAGTATTTTTAATGTTGTTCGAAAGTTAGATGAAATAGAATTAATTAAAACAAGCGATTTGAAGATGACACCTTGGGGTTTTGGAAACTTGCTATTGGAATTTCTCCTTATTTTCTGACATTTATAGATAGATTATTAATTTACTAATTGAAAAACAACTCCTAGATTAATCAGTAATGAGTGTCTCTTATATATTTCTTGCGTGTAAATATCTTCTGGAAACACCCAGTAGTCATCCTCAAAATACTATTATATTATGGATATTGAGGGATCAGTTAAAGATGTTGTGACATTTTTTTTTGTTAGTATTTCACAGTCTTGCTCAGCCTCAATCTCAATATTAATTAAATAAAATGGTTTGGCATGCAAAACAAATTAAAACAGTCCATTATGATTTCTGTTTTTTTTTTTTTTTAAGGTTTTGATCTATTTTTACAAAGGAAACTAAAGGTGTTAGGGATTGCAGTAAAATGAGTTTGAGAAATATTTAGCTTTATTTGCATTAGATGTGGTTTGGTACACCAGTGTTTGTGTAGTCTCTGCACTCTGTACTGTATTGATGCATGCACAGGTCAAAGGTCGGCACATTAGTGTATTTGTCTGTGAAAATTAGATGGTGGTTGTCTTTCTTTCAGTCGTAGACTATGAACCACTGATGATGTGTACTTGTGTCTGGCTTTTGGGTTATCTTTGATTAGTTTGATGTTGTAGACTGGTATGAGTTGGTCTGACCAAAGTCTGTCTGGATGTTTGACTGACTTCACTGCAGTCTGATTATTTGAACAAGACCGTGCATGACTCTGCCTCGTCTGGCGCTAACCAATCATTTGCGTGCGTAGGTGTGTTTATTGGGATGCGTTTTTGGTGGGTTTTTTCTGTGAGAGAGAGAAAAATAAAAAGGCCATGCAGGGTGGGTTTTGAAAGAAAAAAATCGGGCAAGAGGTTGACTTGAAGCTGCCATGAGTCGGCTCCTCCAGCCCCCCTCGTGACTGATGAGGAGCTGCGTTAATGCTAACATAACTTACTGCTGAGGAGGCTCTCGACAAGTTGCCAAATCAGTGATGACTTTCGTGTTAGGACAGGACCTTTAAAGCAGACTTTTCTTTGGGAGTGGAGTGATGGTACGCATTAAAGTTGGCCCGTGTAATTAAACACAGTGTACCTGGATGTCACCCGCAGTCTCAACAAAGACTGAAGTGCAACGAGACCTTTCAGTGCCGGACAGAAGGTTGGCCCAAACAATACGGTTCGAGCTCAACTTAACCGAACAGTGTTCTCCATTTGCCCCAATATGAGGCATTAATCATGCTGTTGTGTTTTGTGTTGATTCAGGTTTGCTTTGATTTCATGTTTTCTATAGTGTGAGTGTGAGAGTGGAGGTGGATGATGGCCGTTTGGAACAATGACAGGGAATTGAGTTTGCTCAATGGGTGTTGGCGCCACTTTGACAAACAGCTGTGTGTGTCATAGAGCAATACATGTGTGGGAACTCTTGTTTTCACAATATGTCAATAAAAGATAAGATTTTTTTTTATAGTATTTGTAGTATTTGCAGTATGTTTTTCTATTAGATGCAGTAAATTTTACATGGTCTACACTAACCCCTTCCTCCTGAACCCAGCCCTCCACACACACACACACACAAACACACGCACACACACGCACACACACGCACACACACACGCACACACACAAGCTTGAGCTGGATGTATTTCGTCTACCTGTTAATTCTCACCTATCATTATTAACATCTGGTTGGCTAGTCATTGTCTTGTGTTGACATTAATTTATCCACTTAGGTTTGGTTTCCAATAGCCAGTCCTCGATCCATAACCAGATTTGTTAAGCTCCTACGCCAACAAGTCTCATATTGAATTTTTAACCTCTCCTCCCTCTTTTTTATTAGACAAGCACAATGTAAAAACCATAGCCTCTCATTTTTTGCCTGTGCTAAGCGTTGCTCTCACTGATAGACATCACCAACAGCACCTGGTGTCTGTACTGGGCCTAATAGGGACGATGGTTCCTATAGAAAAGCTCAGGTAAGCCACTGTGCGTTGCTCTTTAACAGAGATGGGGTCGTTATGTACATTTGCCAGACCAACCACCTAGTCGTCATCCTTAAAATCTTTTCTCTTGTAAAAGTAAAAAACATTGTCTGTCCAACTAGGGCTGTACCGAATGTAATTTTTTTTTTTTACATTTTAAACTTCTATTGAGGTTTGCTTTGAATGTCTGTTGGCATATTTTATGACATTGTCACCCTAAAAAAATAATAATAGATTTTTTGGTTATTGTGGTTCTATAAATGTAATTTATGCTGCTAAACCGCCCCGCTAATACAGGTGCATACCTACTTTTGTGTGCGGCAAGTGCGAGAGAAAACCGTTTTTTGACCGCAATGTTGTTTTTGAAAGGCTGAATGCCAACAAATATGGATTGAAGCAGAATATACCGTGGATCACACGAGTCGTAAACAATTCTACCACCGGAATCTAACTCTACAAATAATATAATACTATTAATATCAATGTAGCCTGATCTTTATCTGCAACTTTGCAGAACTACCAAGTTTAAACAGAATGAATAGACATGCAAAAAAAAAAAAAAAAGAAGCTGCGCAAATGTGAATTTAGAATTTAAATGTGAATGTTATGAATGAAGCTTCGATCTATTCGGTACAGCCCTACTTCCAATAAAGCATAAATCTCGTCCCATCTGGGACTGTCTCCTACACAGAGTCCCAAATGCGACTACACAAGGCCAAAGTTTGTGAGTGAAAAGAAACCACTGATAGTGAGTGAACAGTATGTTTTTGTAGTTCAATAAAACCAACAGAGTGGTTGCTCTTCCCCACAGAAATAATCTAGCTGACTGCATCATTTCAATATCAGGAGAATCATATATCAACATTTTAAGCTTATCAACTCAGCAGTTCTGCACCAGTACCTCCAGAATTTGGAACAAGTAAAGCGAGAAAAAATAGGTGCAAAAGTCAGTAGGATACAGCTGTTATTTCAATACATATAATCAGTTTTCCATATTTTGTGCTGCTCATCTCGTTTTCAGGTTGTTGTTAAAATCACTAAAACCTTTAGTGTTTGTGGTTTCTCAGCCAACAAACGGCAACACAGATCTAAATTGAATATTTGAGTTTTAGTTACTTGCAGATGTTGAAAACTAATTAGATTTGATAAGGGATTAGGGCTGCAACTGATGATTATTTTCATTGTCGATTAATCTGTCGATTATTTTCTCGATTAATCGATTAGTTGTTTGGTCTATAAAATGCCAGAAAATGGTGAAAAATGTTGATCAGTGTTTCCCAAAGCCCGAGATGATGTCTTGTTTTGTCCCCAAGTCAAAGACATTCAGTTAACTGTCATAGAGGAGTAGAGAAACCAGAAAATATTCACATTTAAGAAGCTGGAATCAGAGAATTTTATCTTTTTTTTCTTAAAAAATTACTCAAACCGATTAATCGATCATCAAAATAGTTGGCGATTAATTTAATAGTTAATTAATAATTTTTAATTTAATAGTTAATAGTTACATAGTAGACAACTAATTGATAAATCGTCGCAGATCTATACGGGATTCATATTTGATCAAATTCTATTTAACTACAACTCTATCAAGCTTTACACAACAAACAAGGAAAGCCTATTATCTCTCTGAATCTACACTGTGACACTCGGCTGTGAGATAAACTGTAGCCTACGGCTCACATACCCTCTTTTTGCTCTTCAAAAGCACACACGTCCACATGGTGATGCATGCTATTGCATAAGTGCTAGGTGTGCTCTGGCAGGACAAGCTGTTCCGGAGGAGGGCTGAGAGCGGTTGCGGGGGGGGGGGGATGCAGCAAGGTTGCAAACAGACAGGAAGTCCGATCAGTATTCTTTTGGAGATGGAGAGATAATTTTCTGAGCAGATTCTCTCTCTGCTCTTCAAAGCAGCCCTGTGATGGATTAGCCATGTATCACATTGAGTCAGATTTGTAATCTGGATTTGAATTTATCTGCAGCCTTTCCCTCAATGCGTCATATACTGTAATTCCATACACCAAGACTGATTACCCACAGATTTTCCAGCTTCCAGCGAGGATGTGGCAAGGCGTCCAAACCTATTAAAAATTGTCCTTGGGAGACAGAATCGTGACGTTGGTGAGGATGTCGCAGCCAAAGTGAACTGCCAGGCTGTTGCTCTCTAAACCCACAAGTTCCATCCTTAATTATGATTCATGTTTAAGACATCTGAATCTGAGAGAAAACTAGACTTCTACACCTCCTCATGGCTCTGCTTTCAGGCTTTAAAAAATCGTGACGGGAGACGTTGACCAATCACAGGTCATTTCAGAGAGAGAGCGTTCCTATTGGCTGTTCATTCACAGGCAGCTGTCAATCACTTGCGAACTCCGATCAAATGGTCAAACTAGGCAGCGCTGATCAAATATGAATCAATATTCTGTTGCTCTAATGCATATTTCTTGCATAAAATGTTTTCAGAAACATCTTGTAGTGTACTGTTTAATAGCTGTAAAATGAGAAAGTTTGCTCCGGCTGGCGGGCGGTGCTTTGTATTTCCTCAACTGATCTCAACATGGCGGCTGGGTCACAAACTTTCTAATTTTACAGCTAAACAGTACACTACAAGATGTTTCTGAAAACATTTGACGAGAGAAATAGGCATTACAGTAACAGAATATTGATTCATATTTGATCAGCGCTGCCTAGTTTGACCGTTTGATCGGAGTTTGCGAGTGATTGACAGCTGCTCAGAGACGGCAAGGCTCCAGCTCGGCTCTGATTGGTTGTTTTCCTCCGGTCTGTGAAATCTTGCAGATGCCATTAGGAGCACTGGAGGACACAGAGGCACATGATTTTTTTTTTTCAGATTAACTGTCGGGATATAGTAACCGTTTTATAAAAATAACTTTTTAAAATCATATTTGCTCCAATCTCGCCTTCTGTTGCTTTAATGTCTTTAGCATCAGCTGTGTGGAGTTAGTCAGTAAGTGTTTTAACGTGCGTTGCCTTGAATATGTTGCGTGCCAGCGTTGGAAGGATTAAGTGTTAAGGTAATAATCCTGATTCACCTCAGAAGACTCCAGTCATCTTCTTCCAAACAAGAACAGCTTTATTACAGCGGAGAGGCTGGTGTGCTGTTCATGGATGACACAGCCTTGGAGCGGGCATGCCTGCGTCTGTAAGTCCGTGTGTGTGTGGGAGTGTTGGCGTGTTTGCAGGATGTGTGGTAACAAGGGTGTATAAGCAGGTGCCACGTGGCGTTGGGTGTGCTAAGCCAAGACGAAGGGCCGCCGTGGGGCCGCTGTGTGTTCTCAGCTGTTGGGGAGGGGGATGCAGGTGGGGCTGTGTGTCTCTGTGTGCATGCAGTGTTTTATCTACAGTCACACTCATGCTCCCCACTAATCCGGACAGATCTGAGAGCAGGCATGCGGGGAGGGACACACGCACGACACACACTCACATGACACATTTGTCTCACACACATTCATACACTCGCAGTACGAGGCACGCATGGCCTCCTGTCAGCTGTCCTACACGGTCACATTCTCTTACAGTCAGCTTCACTTACACACTCCTCCTCCTCCTCCACTTTGTTGTGTTGGGAAAACTGACTCCGGATCCAGGAAACAGGTCAGGTCGTCCTCGTACCCAAGTATCAATCATCCCACTCATTGATAGGAATGTTGAGTATTGCAAAAATCCCTTTTGCACATATCCTGAGCTGAAGTAGTTATTTTAGGTTTATATCTTCAGGTATCTGTCATGAATGTAAGATTACGAGCTTTTTTTACCGCTTTTTGAGCCTTTTTTCGTAATCCTGTGATGCGCTCGTTTGTCTTGGCTAAAGCGTCAGATATTTTCAGCTGCTTTAGTTGCAGCAGGAATGTGAACGCCCCAACTTGATAGCGAGGAAGAAGGCCTACCTATCTGAGCTTATTGTCTAAATATGGCATCTTTTGCTCGTATTTCTCTGGCCCGGCCGTCTGTCTCCGCACCTCCTTGAGAACATACCACCTCCGTGCGATGGGATATTTGACTCTGCCGCACGAAAATGTGCTCGCATGCGTTGACGTCGACTTCAGAGGGGCATAAGTAGGTGATGTTGTAACAGATTTCTGTGACTTGTTTGCTTCTGCCATGAAGCTGTCTGTTCGGCAGCGTGGTCGTCAAGCCGCGGATCGAGGTCAGTGACTCAGTCAGAGGCGAGACACTTTACTCCTCTGTACCTGCAAGTTGTCATCACCTGCAACGATTGAGAAATGACCTGAATTTTCACACCGTTCCTTTTAACCACCTTTACCACTACACAATTAGCACAAGACTGAACAGGACCTCAGTTTGCTTAAAAAAAGTAGAACACACCACTTGTTCCAGACTGAAATATCTCAACTACTAGACGGATTGTCATGAAATTTGTGTACAGACATTCACGGCCACCAGAGAATGAATCATACAGACTTTGGCGATGCTCTGACTTTTCCTTTAGTGCCATCATCATCAATCTCGGAACCCATCGTCTATCGGTCTGACGACGGATAAGCCTCTGGGGGCAAGGGGCCATATTTCTGGGGTTCTGGTGTAGCCAGCAGATATCAGGGCCAAGACTTCCTTTTCCGTGCGCTGCTCATTGTTTACAGTCCGTTGTTTCACAAGTAGCCAGTTTATAAGCTAATCTTAACCCAATAAAAAGCGATATCAACGTCAGACGATAGCGATGGGTTCCAAGATTACATTTTGGCCAATGCGCTCCGCCTCTTTTGCTCTCCACATGGACTGTTTACCTGCATTCAACCAAAGCCTGCTTGAACGTGATTGATCAATGCTACTCGGACTACAAACGGAAACCAGAACGCTTCCGAAACCCAAATCTTGTCCCGTTGCCTACAGATTCTGCATATGAATGCAGAATTTGTTTATAAAGATTACATCATCATTAAATTTGTCCAGTGTTTTATGAAGAAATACCTGCAGTGTTCATGTTATTCCCATCAGCCTCTGCTGTACTTTGTGGTTTGTGCTAATTGGCAATGCGCTTATTGCACTAACACGCTAATTTAAAATGGGGAACATGGTAAACATTATACCCACGACCCCAGGAAGGTCGCTAGGCTTCGATGCAAATTTTACATAGTGGCCAAACGGTCATACTACAACTTCTGTGTCCATCACGTGATGCCATTGGGCCCAAAAAGACTTTTCTCCATAGACTTACATTGGGAAAAAGACGTCTGTAAATCAGCAGATATTTTTTTTTCTTGAGGTAAATCAACTTCCCAGTACGAACACTTGAATAGCCCTTATTTAAACCATTAGGTCCTAAAAGTTGTAAAATGCACTAATATCTGAATCCAGAGTTATTTCCCTTCCTCCGTTCATTTGAATGAGCCTGAGGCCGAGGCTGGAGCGAGGGCTGGGAGGCGGGGTTAAAGGAAACACTAGTGTGCCTGCTCTACGGGCCCAATGGACGCAGAAGATCGCTGGGTACTTTATCACTCGGCAGTCAAGCTATTTTGGCTTCATGCGCCACTGAGAAACTCTCATTGGAATGAACGGGAGCCCAACTCCAACGCAGTATCCAGTTCTCTTTATACATCCATGATTATACCTGATAAATATCATGCTGTTAGCAGTGTCATTGTGAGCATGTTAGCATGTGACACTAGTTAGCTCAGAGCGCTGCTATGCCAAAGTGCAGTCTGTCTACAGTCTACAGCCACAGAGCCACTAGCATGGCTGTAGACTTTCTTTTGCTAAGGAATGTAATTAAAGGTAATGCTGGTTTATGACAACTTCAGAGATTATTCCTATCAGTAATCACATTTGAATGGTCTGACTGCTCATATTTCTTGACGTGTTGTTGTAGTGGTGACACCGTGTTCCCAGATGTCAGCAATTACTTTAGTAAGTACAGCATTACCCTAACTGTTAGAAACGAGAACCAAGTTGTAATGAACCGGAATCATCCATGAATGCAGCTGTGCGTACTGGAGGAGAGCATGTCACGTTCACCAGTCCACAAGGCCATTCTCTGAGCCTCTCTGACTCTGGTCTCTTTCTATTTTAAACCTCTCTCTGGTTGGGGGCTCTGCCTGGGTATAGTGACCCTGGGTGCATGAGAGGAAGGGAGGAGTCTGTGCTGGTGGTGGCAGAGGACAGAGAAGAAAGGGAGAGAGGGGTAAAAGAGGAGAAGACACTGGCTCGCGGAGCTCATAGCGAGAGGCTGTTTAATCTTCGCAGGGCCGTCAGATGGCTTTGACAGAGCACAGGCACCAATTAGGATGCAAGATTAGGGGGGCTTTGTACTTCTGAAAACCTTCTGGATGGATCTTTTTTTTCCCCCTTCCTTCCTGCCTCGGGTTTATATCTTTACTGGGACTCCTCACCCTCCCATAACCTTATCACCCCCCTCTTTCTGTCCTCCTCCAGCCCTGGCGACCTGCTCCCATAAAGTCTGCGATTATACCTGGCTAGACATTGAGAGGAGTGGATTAATAAGGCAGCTAGTCAGTGTGGCTTGGCGGGGGCACGCTGCAGTGTGAATTAGCGGGCTAACGTGGTGGCGAGTTGGATGTTTATCTGGGTCCTGGGTGCCTGCTGGCATGGATATGGAGCCGAATTGCGGGAGTGGGGGAGACTCCTGCTCCAGTCTGCAGAATATGACGGTAGAGTACCTGGAGAGGGGACAGAGAGAGTCATTTGTATTGAAATCTGAGGTACTTGACTGCACTTCCACTCCGTTATGTATAGCTAGAGCATGTGGCAGTGCATATGCATGTGTGCAGTTACTTCAGACAAGCTTTTATAACTGTGTTTTGTCAGGGGATGGTGTCTGCCTCTTGCATATCTATAGTTGTTGTGTTTACATGAAAGCTAGACTCCCTAGCTTGCGCTCAAACCCCTGTTGTGCACATATTTACACACACACGCATGCACAGACACACTGCTCCTCCTGACTACATGGAAACAATGACAGGAAGTACATTAGCTGGACCTCCATTGTATCTCCCCATACATCCTCGCTTCCTGAGCCGGGTGTGGGTGATGGCGACACAGGGTGGAGTGAGGAGATGTAGACTGGTGCTCCGGAGGTGAGGGAGAAGAGCTGCAGGTGGGGGGAGGGGGGGGGGGGGTGTCGGATCTGTCTGGGCCGAGACAGAGATCCTTAATCCTGCAGCCTTCTGCTGCCCGTCGCCTCGGCTCTGGAGCTTTTGGAGCTCTGCGGCCTGGAAGTCTCCCAGTTAACTGACCTGTGGTCGGTTTTATTGTTTCACCCCTCGGGATACGGTTTTTGGATTATGTAAGAGTTAGCTGATCCCAGATCAGCACACGAGGGGAAAAACTAACTTAAAGTCAATTAGTTGTCATCCCACAGAGGGGGACAGATGGTGGGAAGGAGGGAGTCACCAGACCTCAGGAATGCCCGTGGCAGCCTCTGTGGTCATTTAACTGTGGCAGAAACAATAGTCAGGCAGGGAGCTGTTTATTCTAAATGTGTGCGTCTGTTTTACCATTTTCACTTTGGCCCAGTCTCATAAAATGTTTTTGTATTTTAATGCAGGGACCTTGAGCACTGACTTTCTCTTGTTCTTTTCCCCCCTCTGTTTCTGCTTTTAGGTTTGCCACCACCCAGACTGCCAAGACCTGAATAACAAAAGCCCCCTTCACCTGTGTGAGTCATGTGACTCACGCAGCCATTCAGAGAACACGGACAACATGCACTTTGACCGGCACCCCCGATTTGACTTACAGCCTCAAGGTAGACTCGCATTGTTTCTTTATTTGGTAATCCCCCTCTAACAGTGATGTCATACCCATTGCCTCATCACAGGATCTCACTGTGTAAATGTCACAGAGTTTTTACTTGTGTCTAAATAAGGCAAAACATGTAATATATGTACTTTCTTTTCCTCTATGTTTCTTGTGAAATTCCGAGTTTGATCTTTTATGATTAGTTTAATCATCAACGTATGTCTGAAAAATCTGTGACTGTTTTATTAAAAGGTTGGTTCATCTAAATAATGATACACTTATTTTCTCACTTACCTTTAGTCCTAACTAGCCTGATAATCACTTAGTTTCACTTCATTCATTGAACCTAACATTGTGTTCATGTTTGCCAATTTCTTGTATCAGTAGCGGGTCACAAATCCAAACCTGTTGATGTCATTTTCAGCCGACATTGAGGCTAAAGTAGTGGCTTCTAGGAGCAATTAACGTCACATTTTTTTGCACAAACAAAGACATTTTACAATTTAGGAGTTGATACTCTACTTACAACAACTTGTGTAGCTGTGTTGATCTCATCCACACTCCAGCGGACACATTTGCATTGCTGTACAAATCATAGATGTGGATTGTGAACACTCAAAGTCTGGAACCAGGCTAGTCCTAACTCGCCATGCAGAGTATGTCCCTGAGATTACTGGCTCCACCCCAACACAATGGCGGTTAATTGAATTTCATTTATGGTGCTCACAGCATCTCAAAAAATCTGGTTACTCTGGATAATCTACAGACCTCACTGTGAACATTTTTCATAGGAACTACGTTCATTGTCCATATGAAAACTATCCAGGTGCAGGTGGTTTCAAATTCTGACACTCTGGGCCCCAGGCTACAACTTGAGCCCTTTTTGAAGCCTATATTTTTATTTACATTTGACAAATTAAAAAGTATTAAAGTATGCCAAATTAGATATTATCAGCTCCTGTTTGCAGTGTACCCATGGGTGTACAAATAACTATCAATGGATTACTTTGATACTGAAGAAAACTTAAAAACGTGAAGATTCTCAGGCAAATTCTGGAGCTATAATGGGTGTCTTTTTTTCTATGATTTCTATGCTGATTTATGGATGTTTATCCATGATGGACATCAGAGATAATAATCACGATAAACCTCTGATCCAGAATAACAACAACACTGATTTTGGAAAGAGATGATAGTGTTTTACTATACTATGTGAACACCACATACAAATCCCAATCCCCTCCATTGAGACAAACACATCAAAACTTGGACAAATGAAAGAAAAAATATCTGCACGGCTAGATACCACCAGAGGCAGGGGAGGAAAACTTGCTTCTTTTTAATTTGGGTGAACCGACCCTTTAAAGCTTGATATTAAAGGCTTCCGTAGTTGTGATCCAACAGAAGGGAATGACTGCTGTGTTTTCTTGACCTTTAGCCTCCATCCTGGCTCGGAACGTGTCCACACGCTCCTGTCCCCCGCGCACCAGCCCCCCCTCCGACCTGGAGGAAGAGGATGAGGGGAGCAATGACCGCGGGTCGGTAACCCTCCCGTTATGTCATGCTAGTGTTCATGTATTTTCTGCTTTTTCTTTTCACACTGGAGGATAAATTACAGCCATGAAATGTGTCTCCTGACAGTTTGATCACTTCTTTTTAAGTCTCACATTAAACTGTTTCTCATATGTTGGGTGTGATAAAAGGTTTGATGATGTGTGTGTTACTTTTTTTGCAGAGAGCGCAAAACAGGGGGGATGAAGTTGGTGAAAAAGAAGACAAGGAGACGACACACTGACGTAAGTAATCATGCAGACACATGGGCTGCAGGGTGCAACACAAAAAGTCCCCCTATGAAACCGCAGCTTAATTTCTGTTCCTGGAAGGAGTCTACAGCATCATCTTCTTTGGTTTCTCACAAATGGTGTACGATACAAGCAGGGAGTTGTGCAATAGGAAAGCAGCCGTCGTTATTCTCTGCAACGCTGCTATAACTTAATGATATCTCCCAGGCTGCTCTCTGCCTGAGTCAGGCAGTGTAGTGAGAAGGAGCCCCCCTGTGGATCTGCTAAGAGCAGACATACAGCACGAGCCCGGGGCAGGCCGGCAGAGCTGCAGCCCCACCTGTGTAAACTAACAGTGTGTCTGTTCCCCCTGCAGGACCCCAGCAAGGAGTGCTTCAGCCTTAAGTTTGATCTCAACGTGGACATCAACACAGAAATTGTACCTGCAATGAAAAAGAAAACCCTGAGGTAAGAGGGGAGGAGGAGGAGTGGCCACGTAGAATATATTGCAAGTGTTCGATGTGAACCATAATTAACAGCTTCTTTTTTTTCTCTGTGTTACCAGAGAGGTTCTAGGTCCAGTGTTTGAGAGGAACGGCATCGAGCTGTCCCGGGTCGACTTGTTCCTGGATCAGTCCAACACGCCGCTGTCCCTCAACTTCGAGGCCTACCGTTTTGGAGGACACTACCTCAAAGTCAAAGGTGAAAACACACCACATGACCCATACACGAATTTCAGCACAGAATCAACCCCCACCTTGCAATAATGCCCTTTCCTCCATCTTAAAACCCATCTTTTTTAACCTGGCTTACTCACTTTAACTGCAACAACTGTATCTTATTTCAACTCATTGCTGAGCTATGCTCTGTTACTTATTGTATTGTTGATTTCATTGATGTTTTATTACTGGTGTTTTGTTGCTGATCTTGTGTGACGTAAAGTGAGTGCCATGAAAGGTGCTGTTAAATAAAATGTATTATTATTATTATTATTATTATTATTATTATTATTATGAATTATTGGGGGATATCGTTGTGAAATCTGAATATCCGTATACTCTGGCTCAAATAAATACGGGCAAATTCAAAGACCTCATCAACATTGTTGAAATCATCTAAATATTCAGCCATGACATTGAAAATCTTTTAGAAAACACTGAGCTACGCTTGCTCTGCCTGGCTGGCACTCGCGTTGCCACCATGGATGTATTCCACTATTCCAGATTTTAGAACGAGACTTCTCCTTGAGCGAGACTCTTTCCATAATTTTGTAAGACACTTATAATAACAATCAGAGCGGGTCATGGCAAAAACAAGCACTTTTAGTGGACGTAAATGATGGCGCCATCTTGCCCCAATAGCACCGTATTGCAGCCTGTGAGCAGCTGCCGTCTACAGCGCTCTCCCTCAATACCACTTTCAGAAATTGTTTTCCCTATTAGTCAGTTAGACACAAAAAAATGGGAAAATCGGGTCCAGGTTGAAAAATATCGAAGTTACCCTTTAAGGACTGCACTGAAATTGTGCGTTGGTAAAATGAAAGAAAAGGGTCACCACTGAAAATAGCAAAATATGGGAGGAAATTCTTACAAACAGCCATTGACGCCTGATTTATCACTGCAGATTGACGACTGTGTCTGAAATTTAACTTCTGAGAAAAGCAGGTGTAAAATTCGTGGCACTGTTTTATTGGACACACATTGAGGGAGAGAGACTGGCCAGTTCAAAGCGGTGAGACGTCAGACACAGAAAACGCTTCTTTTGCTTTCCAGACATGTGCAACATGTGGCAAAACAGTCCGGCATCAGATCGTATTTAGCTGTAGATGAACTGTGACTGGGCTCATTTATATCTTTAGTCTTTGTAAATAGTGGTGAGGCAAAATTTTAAACCCCTGTGGTTAATTTGCGGTAGTAAATATCCCCCATTGTCTTTGTCCTGTAACCAGTTTGGTTTTATCGTAAGGCAACATCTTCTTAATGTCATGAATGCATCAGTGACAAATAATGGTTTAATAGAAGTAAAGTGTTGTGTTGGTGAGAGGCTTTCCTCAAGGTAAAAAGGTAGAAATGGAGATTATGTTTAATTAATTATGTTAATTAACACTTTTTTTTGGTATCTTTTCAGTGTATGCTGGTAATGTTCACCCACTGTCAAACAGATTATTTTTTTTTGAAAATGACTAACAACACTGCTGGTAGCAGATGAGTCATGTTGGTGTGTTGATGTTTCACTTTGTTCATAGAAAGTAGGTAGCCTTTCAGTCTTGTACTTTGGTGTATTTTAGACGTCACGAAGTTCTTATCTGTGTGCCTTTTAACAATGACTGAGCAGGACAGATGGCGGACGTCAGTTTCCTCTCACGCCCGTATTTCTGACTAGGAGGGAAAAGGAGTGGACTGTATCCTCCTTAGAACTCCAAGGAAAATATGTCACTTTTCTGCTCAATCTTTTTCCTGAAGTGGGACAAAGATTCCCATGAATCTTAATAATGCTGTAGCAGTATGATGACTCTGCCAGCTTTCTTTCCCATGATGCCTCAGTGGAAACTGGGAATGGTGCCTCTGTTCTGTGATCACTGCAGTTACACTTGCTGCAGTTTCTGGATCAAAGGCCCATTTAAGCCGCCCATAAAAGAGCTCCTATGCCATGACTAATTGCTATTCTTTTGAAATCGTCACCCTCCCAACGCGCCGCTCTTGACCGCAGTCTGGAGTTACAGGCAGCCTGAAACACAGAGGTCGAGGGCAAACAGTCCACAGCTGTTTATATTCACGTGGTCAGAGGGATAAGAGGTTTTCATGAAGACTACATTGCTCTGCTCTTTATTGTTAACACTTTCAATCAAATCTCTATTTTTTTCCTAAGCTTTAACAGATCTTAACGCCGGCTATAATCAGTATTTTTATATTAACAACTAATCACATGACTACTTCTATGTGAAAGGTGTTGCTCGTTGTGATGAAGCCACAGCGAATTATCACCTGACTCTGCAGTTCCCTTCAGCTACATGAAGCGGTTCATCGTGTTTCAGCTCATTATTTTGGTTTTTCGGCATGCAGCTTTAAAGTTATCACTCTCACCGCTCTCATAGGGTTGTTTTCAGAGAAAAAGCTCTAAAAATGACTGTACACTACCTGGCCAGCAGCAGACAGACAAAGTTAGCGACTAGCTAATGAACACAGTGGAGCTTTTAGCAGCTAAAGATACTTGGTGGAGACCAAAAACAGAGCTAAAAGAGACTGAATATTGGACTTAAATTTCGTCAGGTGGCCAGAAACATGGCTCAGAATGACTTATAATGTATAAAATTAACACGATAACGCGTTTACGCAAAATCGTTTTAATGCCACTAATTTCTTTAATGCATTCGCACTTTCGGAGGTTGTAGTGGGCTCAGTTTTAAAGCTAGAGTGAAGATACTGGCATCATCTGAAATTAGAGACTAGCTAGCTCTAACTAGAGGAACCTAAGGAATCCATTGGTACCAACCATGTCAGACTAGCTTGTCGCAAAGGAGGTTAAATGACGCTCCAAACCTGCGCTAAACTTTGGCGAGAAAAAACTGGCATGGCCATTTTCAAAGGGGTCCATTAACATCTGACCTCAAGATATGTAAATGAAAATGGGTTTATGCTAAATGAAGTACCTGTGAGAGTTTCTGGACAATATTTGTCATTATTTTGTGTTGTTAATTGATTTCAAATAATAAATATATACATACATTTGCATAAAGCAAGCATATTTGCCCACTCCCATGTTGATAACAGTATTAAATACTTGACAAATCTCCCTTTAAGGTACATTTTGAACAGATAAAAAAATGTGCTATTAATGTGTGATTAATCGCGATTAACTATGGACAATCATGCAATTAATTGTGATTAAATATTTTAATCGATTGACAGCCCTAATAAATAGACAACAGTTTGATAACAAGTTTGCCACATCAATGTCAATGTTGTGTCAACAACTTGTTTCTGCTGCCTTGAAGTGGCCCAAAAAAAACTCTATTACTTACTTATTAATGTAAGTCCACATTTTTCCTGTTTCGGTTGGTATTATCCCCTCTATGATGTTTACGAGAGCCTGTTAAAGGATTTAACTTAAAGGAAAAAATAGCAAGACCAGTACTTTGGGTGTGGTGCTCAGTTCAATACGACTCAAAATAAAAACGGAAAACTCAACTTGAAAAGAAAGCACTTGAGCATTTTCTGGCCATTTTTGACCATAGTGATAAATCATGCCGATCATGAATATATAATGATCTGAGGGCTGTGCAAGTTGTCAGTTTTACAGGATTCTTTCTCAACCTCCTTGTTTTTTCTTCATTCAGCTCGACTGGGTGATGAGCTGAAGGTGGAGCAGGGTGTGAAGGACCTGCGGTCGCTCAGTCTGCCCAACATGAAGCCCTCTGGAGGTCAGAGCCCCTACATCCTCACCCCAGGCAGCGAGAGGGTGGAGCATGGATCTCTGGGACGCCGAGAAAGCGTGGACCTGTTGGTGAGTTGCGTCTGGCTGAACACGATAGTAGTGGTATATATTTAATGTGACGCTCCAGCTCATAACTGTCTCTCAGGCTCATCAAACCAACCCTTTAAAACCACACACAAACACACCCAGTGACTCTCACTGTTTTGCCACACCCTTGACTATTTTCCATAACTTCACCTCCTCTTCCTCCAGTCCCATGATGCTTTAGGCCAGTATCTCATGGTAATCCCACCATGACCTCATCGTATTACCTTTATCTGCCCAGCAGAACCCTGGGAATGTATTTTTGGATTTCCGCTTCAGTCTACTGCCGACTGTGTGTCTTTTGTGTGCACACTCGTGTATGTGCATGCCAGCCTGCTCAGTGCTGCCGACCGAGCCCTCGAGTCTCATATTATGATGAGTTAACGCAGGGAACACTCTGTGCCACTTCAGCACTTCCTGCAGCTACAGGAAGTGGTTGTTTTGTTAGTGATGAAGGACGCTGAGAGGCTGACTGAGGCCTGCAGGATCCCGATCGACTGGGCTGCCAAACAGAGCATGGAAACAGAGCAGACAGTCATCAAGTTCATGTTGTGGCACATGACGGCTCTGTGATATGGGCCCGTTGTTGTTAGCTCTTAAAGGGCGGATCCATCTACGTTCTTTTTCGTTTTTTTCAAATGGAAACGCCCACTCAGCCTTTGCAAAAAGCGGTGATGTAGGTTACCAAAGTAAGCTAATCAAAAAGATCATGAATAATATGAAGCTAGCACTAGCTAGCTGAGTCAAAGTTAGCTGTGCCAAGTTTGGAAATAACTGAAAGGGTTAGTTCGGATTTTTTTGAAGTGGCATTGTATATATACTCCCTTGTTCTGCGAGGTAAAATTACGTTTGAATGTTGCGCTAAATGAATTTTTTTATGGATGGAGTCTAGTCTGGTTGGAAAGGACTGTCTGATGGCGAGGTAAAGCAGCTGTGGACGGAGCAGCAGGAAAAAATTATTTTAGCCACCTAAAAAAATCAATAGCAGTTACGCTATATTTTGAATATTTTCACAGCTTTACCTTGCCATCAGACAGCCCTTTACGAAGGGGAATGAAGCCGTTATATTGCGGACTTCCATACCAGACCAGACTCCGTTCACAAAAATAGTAATTTTACCTCGCAGAACACGGGAGTTTTCTGGTCTACGTGGCGTCCACAGCAGTACATTGTTTAGCTTCTGTGCCGGTACTTACTGTATGTAACATTAATACACTGACTATAAGGCTGTATATATGCTGTATATATACTGTATATGTAGCAGCGTCATCATGCAAAAAACCTACGTCAGGTCACATGGGAAAAAGCTTTTAGAAGGGCTTTGGAAAATAGCATTTTGATTTTGACCGTTAAACATAATACTAAAGTTTGAATGTTCGGATTTCGATACATAAGGAATCACCACTGGGAAGCTACAGAATGATATAAAAACCTCGAAAAACTAATGGACCTGCCCTTTAAAGATGATGAAACTGTCTTTCAGCGTGCCTCTTTGGATTAGTGTTTAGACACCTTGAGCATTATTTAGCCTTACAGCTGCACCTAAAGATTATTTTTATTATGGCTTTATCTGTTGATTATTTCTTTTGATTAATTGATCAGTTGTTTAATGAAAAATGCCCTTCGCAGTTCCGAGAGCCTGAGGTGAAAAATTGACTGTTCGCAGTACCCCAGCGCCCTTAGTTACTGTTGTTACGTTTGTCGAGCTTTCTATTATCGTTAAGCACATATTCAGTTAACAGTGGCCCTTGATATCAGACAAAAGTAAGCTTCTCTTTTCTAGCTGATGACTGTTGATTTTAGCGGTTGAAATCCCCATTAGCTGCCACTAAGGTAGCGGAAAAGCAGCAAACGCTCTCATTTGAGAAGGTAGAACCAGCAAATATTTGGTACTTTCGCTTCATAAATGACTTAAATGATTAAATCAATTATATGAGACTATGAGCTCTATTTCCAACAGCTACAGTGCAGCAGCAGGTTGATGGGCTCACTGACTTGGCTTGTTCTACAATGGTAACACAATTCAACAGTTGAATAATAATTAGAAACAACATTATTTAAAAAATCTACAATTGAAATTGCTTCCTCCGCATGACAGCATTGTCACTGAAGTGGAGCCGAACAAAGTGGTTGCTTAGCAACATCCGCTCCCAATAGGAGGCATGATTTGTGCTCGGCACAATAGTATTTACATAAGCAGTTGTATTGTCACCGGTTTGTATTATAATTGTCAGATGTTTAACAGTTGCTCAAACTTGAATCATCATAATGCTGTCGGCCCTGTGGGAGGACGCAGAAGCAGTATCAATACTACCGATATAAAGTCTTGTTTTGAGTTTTGATACTAGCGTCAATAGGATCGATACAAAAAAATATGCATTAGGGGTGGGCGATACCACAGAATTTGGTTTTGATCCGATACCAAATAATACCAGAGCCAGGATCACCACCTATATCCATACAGATATCAGTCCTTTTTGTGGTTAAATGCAGGTAATGCAGCTATCATGTAAGAGAACAACGTTTGCCATGATTTATGAGGTGAATAGACTGTAATTACAAGCAAATAATTTGCCAAACGTTTTTCTATATTCTCTATAACATGATAGTATATTAGCTGCTGTTTAACAATAAATAAATATTGGTGATTCTGGGCCTTTTACTTGGTATCAAATGAAAAACAAATGTTGTGGTATTGCCCACATTTAAACGCAAAAGGAACCATACCCCTTAACTTAAAGCATTAGTGCCAATCTCTTGCATTGTACTGTAGTTATCGTTACGTTGCTGTGGACTTCAGAGTGTGCATTCTCATTTTTGCCATTCTGCGTTCGCTCAGGTTTAAGCTATTAGCTTATGAGCGGCTGCTCTTTTACGTGCTTGAAACAAATCATTGGTTGTTAAACACCCTTGAGGCAAGTCTGGACCCAGGTGAGTTTGATTGTGTGTGTATGTGCACACACTGTAAACAGACTTGATGTCATCGTTGCTTTGGGCAGGGAAACAGGTAGAGGCTCGGCGAAAGCATTTTACTGCCATCTGTGGCGGTAAGTCACTAAGGTTAGTCATCCAGCGGAGACATAAACACTGGAGGTTGCTGAGGAAAGCAGAGTTTTAGTCATACAGTATTTAACCTCCTGTTGCTGAGTTGAATTCTTGTATTTAATTTTTTTTTTTGTGCCGTCACACTACTTACACTGTAATTCGTACGGAAGAATGTCTCAATGTACCCGCACTGCAGGTAATGACTTGTCAGTTTTATTGGCTGAATGTGGAGAGAGTGATGTCAGTGATGAGTGCAGTCCTCAGGGGGGCAGCGATGTGCTGCTTCTGATGCTCTGATGAAAGCTGCTCTCTGTTGGATATCTGGCAGAATACATTGAGCCTCTGACTGCTGGTGTTGTCTGTACTGTTGCACTCTGCAGTGTAGCTGTATTTAGATACAAAGGACATTGCTGTAGAGCTAAAACAATTAGTTGATTCATCGATTAGTCGGAAATTTATTTGGGGAATAATTTCTTTTCACTATAATTCCATCCATAAGTAACACAATGACAGAATGTATGACTACTTTGATCATGGGTTTCATACACTTTCTGTAATAAAACATATAAAAGCAAAAGTCCTATCAGATGGGGGACCCTGGGTCAATATCTTATAAAATGGGGGTCTAATTTGGTCTGTTTAGGGTTCCTTGATGTGAAAAAGTTTGGCAACCACTGGTATACTTCATTCTGCCAAGTGATGGTCAGAGTTGGATGCTAGAAGGCTGTTTATGCTAACGTTATACTGTATATGAGTTTAACACAAGGATCAAAATTTCTTTATGATAACTTTATATATGTTTTTAACACAAGGATCAAAATTTCTTTATGCTAACAATATATATGAGTTTAACACAAGGATCAACATTTCTTTATGCTAACGATATATGTGAGTTTAACACAAAGATAAAAATGTCTTTATGCTAACGATATATATGAGTTTAACAATTCTGTATGAGCCTGATTTTGTAACATCGAAACTAGTTTAAAAGCCAATCATGGTCCAGTACAACTTACAGGTGTGCGATGTGGAAACTTTAAAGTCCTTGACCTAAAAAAAATCTTAGTCGACTAACACTCATGCAATTTTGTCGGCTAATTGATTAGTCACACAAAAGCACCACTTTAAATCTTGTGTTTACCGGACATGTATGTGCTCATAAGTTTCTCAGAAATAGGTCATTCAGCATGAAAAAAGCATAACAAATGACTCATTGACTAAAGAAATCTTAGCCGACTAATACCAAAACGACAGATTAGTCGACTAACCGACTAAGAGGGGGCAGCCTTACTGAGAATGAACATTTCAGTGAAGTAGGAGACATGCTGCATCCAGTAGCTTTAAGTTTTTGTAATGAACAGTTTTTGCATTTTCATAGATTCTGGATTTTTCAATGAGGAATAAGGAGTAGATGCAATCTTAGGTATTTAAAATACGTCAGACACAAATTATTATTCAAAGCAGAGGGTATCGCAACAGATAACTATTTTAGCTGTAATGCGCTGCTGTTGACAATGTGGGAGGCAATAAATAGTTTGCTCTCTTGGCTCATACTATGGAACCTCTGTATTATTATTTTATTACCGTCATAATTATAGCCACAACTCAAGCACTATCCTCTTTCTTTATGTAGTAAATCGTGCCTTCATTTTCCCGGGAGATGGCGACCTGGTGGCAGACAGAATTACACAGTGAAAGCGAGGCTTATAGGGAACCAATCTAGACGCTGATAGTGTCATTATTCTATAGACATTTACAACATTTACTTCATAATGATAAGTTAAAGCAAACAACTTGTTTATTGCCACTTTAAACATGTTTGGAGAATATCTTTTTGCCTCCACCTTCTCAAATGACAATATTTGCTGTCTTTCTTAGTCTTTTATATAGTAAATATATAATTAAACTACAAATATATTTGGATTTTCAACTGGTGATCGGGCAAAACAAGCAATTTGAATATGCCAACTTGGCCTTTTGGAAATTGTGACTTGTGATTTGTCACTATTTTCTGATATTTATAGACCAGATAATCGATTGGTCAAGAAATATTCAGAAAATGAAAATAATTGTGAGTTGCAGCCCTACATTTCTCATTTCTCTGTCTTTGTGAAACTATTTGGTATGAATGAGTCATAAATTATCTCACTCTTGGACCCTCATAAGAGCTCACTGACGTCTATTGGATACTTTTGTCTTTACCAGACTCTGCAGCAGAAAGCCTGTGATCCGTGTTGGGTGCCAGCCCATATTTTATGAAAGCTATTTGGAGGACAAAAGCTCTACTTGGACATGTGGGCACTGAGCACGGTCTTTGAGTTTCTATGGCAGCAGCTTTGGCACTCGCCATAAAACGCATGCGTGCCTGCTTTTTATGGAATTAAGGCCTTTGCTCAAAGAAGTTTAGATATTTGCCTAGTGACCGGATTCATGGCCTGGCATGGCAGCGGATTGTGCCAGGCTTCAGAGGAAACGCAGCCAAGTCCTGTCCTTTTCTGTATCGAGTTACTCTTTCGTTTAAATGGGGGTATTTCAAGTTTATTATTGCGTGCATGTTACATTTTATAGGCTCTGGCAGCATTGTGATAGGCTGCAGAGAGCTTTGATGATCCAGATTGATTATTTTACAGCGGGGAGCCTCGGCCCTGCCCTCTGATTGGTCCGAAGTCGCATTCCAACCTCGCTGATAGTTCCCACAAAGCGCCGCTGCCCCTCACAATATCAGCAGTGTATCAACTGATCTGAAACGAGTTCAACTTTTAACCTGCGTGGCTCAGTGTGCGATTAGAAAAACACATTTATATCATCAAAGGAAAATTCAACATCCTGTGTTTTACATTGTTGAGTGGATGAGATCCACATCCATCCAGTGAACATTTTTTTGCTGCAGCGTTAATTTAAACTAAAACTGAAATCCGAAAGTTGGGATCCCTCTTCTGTGTACACTGTAGTGGCTGTGACTCATTTTACCTGTTTGGTAAGTCATTTATCCCCAGAGTCAGGGCTCAGGATGTTTTTGGTCCATATGCAGAGCAATATGACGTCAGGTTGGAGCAAAAACAAAACCATATACACAGGGGATGTACAAAATATCTGCATTGCTGTTACAGTATCACACACACACGGTCCAGGCACTCGCTTGTCTTTCCTTTTCCTGAGAACTGAAACTGCAAAACTGAAAGTTTTACCGTCGTCATTAAGATAACTCAACCGTTCGGGACCTTGTGATGTTCAGTAAACACATACAGTACATTGATCCTCGCTCCCCGTCAGCTTTTATATAACACACGACCATCAGTTGCCATAACACGCTGAATACAACACCAACGTGGCGGGCCAACTCTGCCGCTCTGTCTCTGAATCAAGTCTAATACCCATGCAGGAGGGTAAAGTGTTTTAACGTACAGTAAAAATTATTTGATCCAGAGATTGATCATATTAAAGTTTGCAGTCGGATGGTTTTGGCTTTCCCAGGGAGTTAATGTCAGGTAATGGATCCTCCATATGGGTGTCAGTGCTCAGGCATCCCATAATGCACTCCTCCATCACATCAGGGAAAACCTCAATTCTAGACCTCAATACTTGTGTGGTACCAATTGAAATGTGTCTTTAACACAGAGTTTCTAAAACTTTTATGTACCCAAAGCTGCCATTGAATTTCTGGTCAGATTCGTAATCTAGTTTACTTATTCTTTGATATCAGATAGTTCCTATCTACCTAACTTTAGATCAACATTTTATCGATAGAATTATTGCATTGTATTAGAAGAAATTTGGAAATAGAAATTAGAAATTCTTTTTCCTACATAAAAAAAGCAGGATTTCATAGAAAAATATGTTTGTATTTCACAAAGAAAGTTATCAAAAAAAGTATTATTTCGGTCTGAAACTCGGGTGTCCTCACTAATGCTGAAAATCATGTACTAACCATAGATTGTATAAAATATGCACGTAGTCTCCGTGACGTCACCCATAGGTTTCTGAAGAGCCGTCGCCATCTTGGCAGTGATGACAAACCTAACTCCCGGCTAATCAAAAATGGGCAAAGAGGTTGATCGTCGGTTGAGCTAAGGCGGGCCCGAGTGACGCAGCAGAACAGACGGCTAGCAGCTAGCGACCTGGTTACGGCACCCACCTGTCACTCGAAGCGGCAACGCCCTCATTACGCCGAGCTTTAAGCCTTAATATAAGTTAAACGGGTGAGTTATATAAAAATTCACCCCCTATACAGTTGTCATAAATGGGGAAATAGCTATAGAGACCAAAACCTTTTTTGTACCAGACTATAAACATGATTATTTCTGCTGTAAATATGGGCATTTTAACATGGGGGTCTATGGAGTTTGACTCGCTTTTGGAGCCAGCCTCAAGTGGCCACTTGAAGAACTGCAGTTTTTGGCACTTCGATTTCATTTCTCAGCACCAGAGGTTGCCGCTTGGTACTAATAACTAGTATCTTTATTGCTTCATTAGAGCTGAAATGATCAATCGATTAGTCAATGAACCGAAAAATATATCTGCAACTATTTGTGTTATCAATTAATCGTCCTTTTTCAACAAAAATGGCCGCTCTCTATTTCCAGCCTCTGAAGTGTGAGGATTTGCTGCTTTTCTTTGTCTTATGTGAACGTAGACTGAACATTTTTTGTTGTTATTTGAACAAAGCAAGATATTTTACGACTTCACCTTAAGTTTTCAGGAAATTGTGATTGTGAAGGTGAGGGATTTCTTTTTCTTTTTCTTCTACTTTCCACAGAAGTTGCAGCCCTGCTGTAGTTCACACTTCTGAAAAGAGGCAGAGACTCATGGCTTCGCCTCGGGGGTGGAAGAGTTTGTTATGCAATAGACAAGAAAGGTAGATAGTATTGTTTCATAATAGACAAGGACTGTAAAAATACTTTCGCTCCAAAAAGCCTTCAGGGCTGAAGACGCAGTGATGACGAAGCAAACCCACATTTCAGCTGGTGACACAGAGATAGGAGTGGCCAGTATCTTGAGTACTCACTGTTAGTGTACTGAACCTAAAAGACATGCATTTTCTTCACCACTGAGGGATTAAAGTCTGCTTTGACTGATACTGAATTCATGTATACAATGCACTCAGTGGGCTTTGTTTAGGAAGGTGGAAGACGTTTGGCAGAAGCAATTGTCATTATTTATTTCCTTTTTTCCAAACTGGCTCTTACAGAATGTTTTCCTACATCTGCATTACACAACTGTGGATGGTAATGTGTAATAGTCGGCTGGGATATCGCATCCAGTAGCCTGCTCCTCTCTCACTATCGGGCCTCTCTGATAGCTCACAATGGGGACAATTGTCGATTAACACAGAGCCACTTTGAATGACAATGGTGGAATCAGCGGCAGTCACACGGGGCTTCATTGAGCTGAACCATGAGGTGTTCCATACAACAGTCAGTATAGTTTGTTAATAGAGTGAGAAGTGTCTGTGATTGAGTTGATAGGGTCTTTGGCATAAATGTTAGACTTAAAAGTTTGCTTTCAAGCGTGCATGCATTTTAATTTGATCCCTGACATCAGTGCTAGTTTTTTTAAATCTTTTTTTAGTCTTTTATGATAATACAGATATTAGTAAATAAATTACTAAACTACAAATGAGGGCTGTCAATCAATTAAAATATTTAATTGCAATTAATCGTATGATTGTCCTTAGTTAATCGCGATTAATCACAAATGATTTGCACATTTTTTATCTGTTCAAAATGTACCTTGGAGATTGTGTTTCCCAAAGCCCAATATGACGTCCTCAAATGTCTTGTATTGTCCACAACTCAAAGATATTCAGTTTACTGTCAGGGGAGTAAAGAAACCAGAAAATATTCACATTTAAGAAGCTGGAGTCAGAGGATTTTGACTTTTTGTTTTTCCAATTTTATTGCCACAAGAAAGAACAACAGTACAAATATAAAGGAACTGGTATTTTACATGTTTTGCAACAATGTTATCCTAGACCCATATTTCCTAACCCCTAATGTGATTGAGATAGTGTGGTACACATGGAAGATTTGGCAACTTAAACATGGGATTACATTAAGTAATCACAGACACAGCAAAGAAGGAAAAACAAACAAATACATACATAAACACATAAATAAATAGATAAAAGATAGAAAACAATAATAAGCAAAAAATAAATAAATATATAAAATAATAATAAATCATAATAATACAGACGCCTCAACAAGCATTAAAAAAGAAGAGTTAGTGGTCGCTCACTCATGTTTGACTATTGAAATCTGTAGACAACCCACACTCAACACAGGTAGGTACAAGACGCATCCTTAATGTGGCACCCTAATATGGGGAAGCCGATCAACATTATTGATCAATGGTCTCCAATGAGAGTAAAATCTATCGGAGGAACTTCTCAGTGTAAATGAAATTTTTTCAAATTTTAGGTTGGACTTCCATAGAAGTAAAATTTTGAATTTTGACTTTTTTTTCTTAAAAAATTACGCAGACCGAATCAATTCATCAGAATAGTTGGACATTAATTTAATAGTTGACAACTAATCAATCAATCGAGTAATTGTTTAAGCCCTAAACTAGATTCATTTTAGTCATATTTTTATTGCTACGGTTAGTAGATTAATCAATTAGTAAATCATCAGAAAATTAAGCTGCAACTATTTTCAATTTATCTACATTTTTTAAGGAAAGAAATGCAAAATATTCTCTGATTTCAGCTTCTCCAATTGTGAGAATTTGCTGCATTTCTCAATTTTTATATAATTTCAAACTGAATATCTTGAGGTTTTGGATTGTTGGTCGGACCAAACATGACGGTTGAAGGCATTTACTTCAGACTCTGGGAAACTGATTGATTTTTTTTCACTATTTTCATCTATTTAATCGATGAATCAAAAAAAAATAATCGACCGATTAACTGATTATGCAAAAAATAATTGCGGCCATAAAGTATATTATATTTCCATATATTTGTTAATCACTCACTTTGTGGAACATGATGTTGTTTTGGCCATTTTATGTTGTTGTTATTCTCATTTTGCCTAATTGAATTGCTGAATCCAGCTTGTCCAGTCTGTGTGAAGAATTCAGATGACTCATGTGTTTTTTAGTACACACTCTAATTAAAATAATTATATGAGATACTAGAACACTATTATTTATACCCCATATGGTGTGGGAGGAGCTACATGCTGCTGAGAAAGCTGAGGAGGTGTGTGTGAGCTGGAAAGGTGTGTGTGCGCTGGAAAGGTGTGTGTGTGCGGAAAGACAAAGAACTTCCCCAGATGCCTAAAGGTGGAGATTACTGCAGGCTGAACACACACCTTTTTATGATTGTTGTTTGTTTGACCGTTGGCCTGCGGGTACACAGTATCTGCAGGATCAGAGTAGCTGCGATGCTTCTCTCTGCTCTGGATTGTGATTTCCTGGAAATGGATTCTTCCTGATTTGGATTTATCTCTGTGCTTTTTCTTTTGCTTACTCACACCTTTTTTTATCTGAGTTATTGGGGAATTTTTTTTTGGTTTTGTTTCGTGGAAAATGGTTCGTTTTGGTCGTCTGTCATCCTGGCACAGCTGGGACCTTCTGCATGTGGACTCAGAGATTCCTGAGTCACCTCCTACTGACATGAAACCAACGCCAACTGACTGTCAGGTGAGACGATTGCTGACACGTCCATGTGCAGTGCCAAGGCACATGATGTAGTTTAATAATCTTCTTGATCGAAAAGAAAAATTAATCTGCAACTATTTTTTTGTGATTTTGATTCATCATTTTTCTCTTATTTTCAGTTTTATAGATAAGTTTAATGCAAACAACATTTTGTGTTTTACAAACAAAAGCACAGAAAAAGGACAAAAAAATGATTAAATAATTGGCAAAGGATTAAAAAACAAAAAACCACACACAATGAAAAATAGATAAATAGAATAAAATAAATAAAATAAAATGAAATTAAAAAAGGGTTAGGGGGTTAGTTGGTGCTTACGAATTCAACATGAAATTTCATTGATGCGGTGTAACCAAAAATAATGACAATGTCTGTAGGTCTGCAAATTACATATTAGGAGATTTAAAGCTTATAATCAGCGTAGTCCAGGAAGGGACGCCTCATTTTCTGAAATTTGTTGGCATTAATCTGAGTTTATCTAGTTTTAAGTGCTTTATGACATCTCTCAACCATAAAATGCAACTGGGAGGTTGTGGGTTTCTCCAGTCTAGGAGAACAATGTTATGACGACTGGGTCCCCGAATATTGCAATTAATGAGTAAGGTTCTATCACCTGCCCAAAAACTTCTAAAGCTTGATTCATCTTTGACTTAATTTAATGTTATATATATATATACAGAAAACTTCCACCATTATCCTTTGTTTTGTTTCCATTAATCCAATCTGCTCTGGTGGATCATCCCAGTTAAAGTGTGTCTGTTTGTGCGGGTGATTTGTGTATTGGGTGAAATGTGATGATGGCTGGGATTTTATTACGTTAGCTGCTAGAATGATGGGGGTCTAGTTCGAGGAGCGTTGTTTTGACATCTCTCACCTCAGGCTTAAAGCTTGTGTTTGTGTCACCGTTGTTGCAGTCATCAGGTCTTCATTATTGGAAGTGAAGAGACCTTGAAACGTGCAGCATGTGTTCACCACCGGGGGGGGGGGTTATTTTAGTTTCTGTTTCCTGGTTGTGAACGTGTGTGAGCGCGCCTTGTGTTGGTGTGTGTCCAGGCCTTCAGGAAGGTCAGTGTCACACTGTTTTCCCATCGTTAATCAGCCCACCTGATCAAGGGGAGTTGTTATCAGTTGACTAACATACAGGCAGTAGCAGGGGGCAGAAAGACAAGAGGGGGGGGTCTCTTTGCTCTGTCTTTGTGACCACTTATTTTAATACAATCCCTTCCCATTTAAAGATTTTCTCCTTTTCCCGGCCAAGGTTAATACCACAAACCGCGGCGATAAGATAAGGCTGTGAGGGGGACACAGGGCTTGATATCGTTAAGGTCCCAACGCAACCCGCTGCACAAGAGTGCCCAGAGCGAGTAGCTTTGTAACAAAGAGCTCCGGATCTGGCCGCCCCCTGTCCTGACTGACACGTTTACACAGGAGGCACAAGGGAAACCTTGTAAACATAATTAGTTAGACAGACACCACTAAGAGCGGCTTAGTGTTTACTATGAGGGTGTATTTGCTCGGGCTGACGTAAATTGGGCCAGCGTTATTACCTACAGACATATAATCGACTCTGATTTAAAAAGTTATTTAGGCCTTTAACAATTATTTTCATTATCTGTTTATAATTTGTTTCTTTTTCGATTCATTGTTTAGTCTATGAAATGTCAAGTACTTTGTGAAAAATTCCAATTATAACAACGATGGACAACGACCAACAGTCCAAATCTAGACGGCCTATGTGGAGTGCTGATGATGTAGTTTAATAAAGTAGCATTTCTTGCAGAAGCAGTAATATATTTAAAGCTGGGATCGGCTCCAGCCCCCCCCGCGACCCCGAATGGGAGAAGCGGTTACAGATAATGGATGGATGGATGTCTTCAAATTGCTTTTGTCTAACCAACAGTCCAAAACCCAAAGATAATAAACAGATAAACACAGAAATGTGAAAAGCAAGACATTGAACAATCAAAACGATTGAGGAATTATCAAAATAGTTGCAGATGAATTTTCTGTCGATCAACTAAGTGGTTTCCCCTTTACAAAGTTGTCAGACTTTTCTTCTGCTTCTAAAGGAGTCTGGCAACTTTTCTTCTGCTTCTGCTGTGCTTATCTAATGGGGATAAGCAGCTTATTAAATGTGCTGAAACATGCAAGTAAACAAAGGGAATTTCCTGTTTGGTCATTATCGGGGCATTTCTTGTTCCTTGTTTTGGCCAGCTAGCGTGGCATTGTTCAAAGGTCTCCAGGAAAAACAGTGATTTGAGATAGCGCAAAGAATAGTGGACCAACTTCAAATAAGAAATGTAGCGTCCCGTCTGTTTACAGACATCCTGTAATTTTCCGGGTTTTATGCAAGTCATTGCATAGAAAGAAAGCTAATTTTGTGGTTAGTTGTTGAGACTGACCTAAAGCACCAGGATGTGTCTGGACTAGGGAGCTCCCTACAAGCTGTCACCCTGACTCCGCCTCCAAATATTCAGATCAGCATCCCCCCCTTTTTTTTTTTTCGCCCCGGCCCTGCCTCCTCTTTCCTGCCTGACACAATGAGGCAGGATCCTCCTGGTTGCTATGACTTCAGGCCAGTGTCTGTATGAAATGCAACCGCTGACTGTTTGGACAGCAGGACAGGACAGAGACACGTCTCGGTTCAAAGAGAAGCTGCTGTCGGGCACGGCAGGACGCGGCAGCCAGACACCGCAAACCCGGACCCTGTCAGCTGGAACGGGGAACGCTTCAAGACCGAACGAAGTTCAACACAAGTCTCTCGATGGGGGGATAATAACGCGGCGGCGTTAACAGTTGTCACTCTCGGACTGATTCGGCATCGCAAGTCCGGACGGCGTGGATGTGTGTTTTCCCACCCAGTGGATGTGGAGAGAGAGAGAGGAGGCTAGAAGTTGAGAGAGCGCAGCAGCTGGTTCCAGAATGGGCTGCGATCCATGAATCCAATTGAGGGATTAGGATGGTTTTTGTTACTTTTGACATGCCTCTGGCTTCACTGGTGAGCACTGTTAATGTGGTGGGAAACTGTTGGTCGCTTCTATCCCTGTGTCCTTTTTAATTGCAACTTCCTGGCCTTGTCTTTGTGTTTGAGAACCTAATTTCTTGTCAAATGGATATTCAAGATGTTTGCTTTAAGTTTTTTTTTTTTAAGTTGTATTCATGTGATGTGCTGAAACACTGTATTAGAAAAGCTCCAATATCAAGGAGGTAAAAGCCAGCTCTGTGCTGAGTGCTGTCACGGACCTCGAACACAGACTAAACTAAGCAGGTTTCAGTTTGCCCCGTGATGTGCTGTCAGTAGCTCAGGGTCCAGACTTTCCCTGTTTGTCCATGGAGACTGAACACTTCCTGACACCTGTGTCCTTGGCCAGTTGGCCCAGATTTTCCCCCTGAAAGAAAAAGGTCCAGGCTTGTTTCCCTTTCGCTGCAGCGACTTTAAACTTGTCCCATTTCCTCTCTTTCACTCTAGTTTTTGTTTTAAAGCCAACAAGTCTATTTGCAGTTAAGTCACTCTCCTCTTTGGTCATCATCAGTTAGAAAAAAGATAAAAGGACTAAAAGCTGCTTGAAAACCTGCAAGACCCCCCACTCTGATTTACTATCTTGTTATGCAACTCCGTATAGGCCACTTGTGTGCTTTTACTCTAGTTGAGTGGTTTCACAAAGGTCTGGGCTTGTTCTTCCTAAAATGGGAACCTGTGCAATGCAGAGTACAGCTATTCCTAATATTTACATTTCATTTTGTTACATATACATGCCACAAACTTATATACTTTGATAAGTCTTTATCTGAAGTGGAATGGAAGTTGTTTACTTCTAGTAGCTGGGATGCACAACCTCAGGAGTTTATCTAGTCTGCTTGCTCGCTTCTCCTCCTGTGTTTGTCCCCCTCAATTTTACAGTTTTAGTTTGATTTTCTTACTAAACACTCTGAAAACAGTCTTCTTTCTATCTGCCACCTTAATTGAGATGATAAAAGAGAGGGACTGATAGAAATGTTCATATGCTCATCTTTCAGATATTATCACATGCTTACAGCAATAATTTAGCAATAACCTTGACCAGCAGCAGCGAGCTGCCCTCTGATTGGTTAAAGTTGTACATAGAGTCTGAGAGGAGGACAGCAGGGCTGTAAAAATTAGAAATTAATCCAAATTTTATGGAAATCACGATATGGCCTTCTGCAATTTTCAAATCGCAGGATGAGGAGGAAATCGCAATATTCGTTAAATGCGAAATGTGTGTCAAAATACCGTTTTAAATTAAATATTGTGGTGCTGCAGAGATGTCCTGGCCAACACATCAAACTCTGCAGACTTCAGTAAACATCTTTGTTTGTTACAGATCCCTGCCAAAATCACACCATAAGCATGTTAATATGTTTTTCACTGAAAATTAGAATAATGAGGTAAAAATTATCTTTCCTCTGATATCGCAAATCATATTGCAATTGCGATATCAGTCAAAATAATCGCTTACTTTTCAAAATCGTGCAGCCCTATAGTGAAAATGACTGCAAACTCCTCTCCTGCATGTTTTGCGGGTTAGAAAATAATTTAATCAAAATCTTTGTTTACGGTCAGTATTCAGCTCGAGGCTACATTAGCCGCTATTAGCGTAACACACCCGAATCTCGACCGAACTGTCTGTTGTCAAGTTGCATATTAACGAGGAAGAATGCTGTGTTGATTTTGATACTTTTTGTTACAAACTGTCCATCATGAGTCCGACAATGTTATTGGAGTGCGATGCTAAATCAGCGGAGTACTCGTTTCACGATGTGCTATTTAAAGGCCTGTCAATCGATTAAAATATTTAATCACGATTAATCACATGATGGTCCATGATTAATCGCAATTATCGCAAATGAATCACAACTTTGACAGCCCTAGCCCTAGTTTACTATACTGATAAAAATGTTTGTATTTTGGGGGGTTTGAGGACCACTTTTAAAACCAAACCTCCACCCTTGTGTCTGTGATCTCTAACAGCATAGCTGCTTGGGGCATAAGTGTTTTGATTGCATTGTGTTTGTGAGTGTGTGTGCGTGTGTTTGTGTGTTTGTGTTTGTGTGTGTGTGTGTGTGTGTGTGTGCGTGTGTGCGTCCGTGCGTGCGTGCGTCCGTGCGTGCGTGCGTGTGTGGGGTGATCAGTAAAAGAATTTGGTTGGAATGGCCGGTCAGTTTCAGCAACAGTGTCAGTGTCCTGGAATGTAAGTTCCTTGTCACTGTGTTTGAGGGGGGTCAGTGGCCTGACTCTCGCCGGCTCCCCACCAGCAGATTCCTCACTCTAACGGCAAAAACAACTGCTTCCTCAGATACTGAGGTGGCCCCTGTTTGTTTGCTTTGCTGGTGCTCGTAAAATGGACAGAGATTGCATGAGTGAGGGTGCGCGGCAGGGCCCGCTGACAGGGTAACAATGGAGGGGGAACAATGGCCAGACTCGGGCCGTCTGTCCTTATGGAACAACCTCCCTCTCGCTCCTTGTGATGTAATGAGCATTTCACCGCAAGGAAGTGGCAGTCCTTCCCTCTCCTGTTTGTGTCTGATCATTAGGATAGCTTTAACGGTGCTGCTGATGTCATCCCTCGCACAGAATTCCCCTCTGATTTCCTGTTTGTCCTGTCCTTGTATATTTCTCTCTTTCCTTCATTGTCTCTTTCCATCCGTCTGACTGGAAACTTTTGCCCTTCCCCTCGAGGTGACAGAGTCACTCATGCCAGTCTGTCTTCTTTCATTTTCTAATTGTTCTCCTTTCTACACTGTATAATTGTTCCTCTTTGTCTGTCCTCTTGGCATTGCAGGGTCAGGCTCGACGGAGGAAGAACATGACAGAGTTCCTGGGAGAGAGTAATATTCCTTCCCAGGATACTCTGGGACCGATCGGTGGCTCTCTGCCCGGCATCGGTGCCGGTCCTGACAGCTGGAAGAACCGAGCCGCCAGCCGCTTCAGCGGCTTCTTCAGCTCCAACGCCGGAGCGGGGCCCTTCGGCAAGGTAACACTGATTTGACAAAGGCGATGGCATGAAATATAAGAGAGCTGTTTTAAGCAAAGCGGTGCACTTTCTCTTGGCTGTAAAACAGAAATTGTAAAAGCTGTAGGGGGCAAGTTTGTTTCCCAGACAGGTCTCAGATAAAAAACAAATTAAAAAGCAAAGAAAACAGTAGTAAGCAGCAGTGGGACGGGGTTGGAAGGCCACGTCCCCTGAGAACTGGTGAGGTAATTTCCCTTCAGTCTCGTGTTGTTGGCTCACACACTTTCCTCTGGAAATGAGTAGGTGGAGGAAAAGCCTCACTCCATTCTATCCAGCGTTTTCTTGATTTTAAAAACTCTGCTTACTCATAAAAAAAAAGCTTAAAGGAATAGTTTGTTGTAATAGTTTGACATTTTGGGAATTTGCTTTTTTGCTGAGATTTAGATGACAGGGTTGATGCTTCTCTCGTTTGGCCAGCTGTTGGCCAATTAAGCTTAGCATAAAGACTGGAACAGGAGGAACCAGCTAGCCTGGTTCTGTCCAATTGTAACAAAATCTGCCTTCCGGCAGCTCTGAAGCTCACTAATCAACACGAAAGCCAAAATGTCAAACCTTTCCTTTAAAGCTACTGTAGGCAATTTATTTTAAAAGCATTTTTGTTACATTTTTTGAAATTCTCTTTACATCATGACAGCAATCAATAAATCAAATGCTCCGAGAAGAAAAGAAAAAGATCTGGTATCTGTGGCTGTTGCAGGACTGTAATAAACTTGTCCAATCATTTCATTCGGCCCCTGCGAAATTATTGAATGGCCACTGCGCGTGACAGCAGTCTTCCACAAGGCTAGATGTTATCGCAGCAAGCAATAAGTTACTGCATCAAACTCAATTTTCAATATTATTTTCCAATATTAACATGCTAGCTTGACAGCTGTGAGTACTAACAATGGCTGTTTGTTGTTTACGTTCATTATGATAATTTTAGGTGTTTTCTTACATGAGACAATGAGACATGAGGTAGTTGGATACAGTTAATGTCTTTGCACGCCAAGTCTATTTTGCGTTTGCGTTTTTTTACTGATAAAAAACGGTGCGTTTTATTATTCTATTCATTGCAAAAATTCGCGTTACAAGACAAAACTGAATTAATTACGTGGGTGCAATGTATAGCGCTAGTCCAAAACAGGGCTGATGAATGAATGACATTAGCAAGAATGTCTAATCTTTCCTACATTGCGATCATCCCCGATTCCAAGCTGTTCTACAATCACCTGTCTGCTTTGGATGATGACGTTTCCGTGGCTCTGAGTGGTCAAACAACCCTCTTTGCCTTTTGACGGATGCGAAAAAACAGAAAATCAAACCTGTTCCAAAAACTTTAATGACGGACGAAAGTTTCGGAATTGGTGTGTAAACGTGATTGACACAACGTGAGGTCGTATTTATTTTTTTAAACGTGTGACAATTTCGGACGAAAAATACGGACACCGTCTTGTGGACTCATCCTCCAGCAGTAGTCAGCCAGTGCGTGTTCATGTTTTTCGGGGGAGTGGCTTTGGAAAGGGGAGCTTGGATTTTTTTTTTGGTTTGGATACTTTCAAAATCTAGCTTACTTTAACTGGTTTCCCCAAAGTTGCCTAACCCAGCTTTAACCCTCATATCAAAGGTTTCCAACAATAATAATCAACTTTTATTCTAATAAAGCGCACACGCCCACGCCCACACACGCTCCCATTGTCTCTCCCCTCCTGAGGTCACATCCTTCACAGTAGCAGATGTCAGATAGAGACAGTATCTGTCAGTCACCTGTCACTGCCTGTCTCATCTCTATTCACCCCGAGCATCCCCCTTAACCCCTTCGGGGCCAGAGATCCTTCACCAGGACCAGGACCTGGACCTCTTGCACCCGCCGCATTGTAGGGATGAACCACTGTCAGTCCCTCCTTTCACAAAACTATGAAAAGGAGTGCTAAACTCTGATCACTTTACTCCTAAATCTGTTGTACAATCTCTAAATATTAATGGATGTAGACAAGTACTTTTTCTTAAGGTTTCATGACCCGTAAACCTCTGGTCCATCTTCCCCCTCCATGCTGTAGCTTTTGCCCCCACTCCCTTCTTCTCTATTGTTAAAACGGTCTCAATGCACAGAGCTCATTTTCATAACTACATAAGGCCTGGCAGGCTGAACAAAGGCCTGAATAGCAGCTACTGTTGGATTTAAGAATTAAGGCGCCAGTAAGGGCAGGATTTATATGCTAATGTTTGGACTCATCTTTACTTGCAGTTTGAGTGGAACGATAAAAGGACAGAAATGGACAGTTACTATCGCATCTCTTGTCGCTGTCATGCCGTTAACCTTGTTCAAACTCATTAGGCTTGTTTTTTTTAAATCGTTCCCGTTTCATCGCAGGAGACGGACCGTCTGGAGCAGCTCCAGAGCAAGCTCCACTCCTACATGGTGTTCGGGCTGCCCAAGGTGCCGCGGCAGCTCTCCTTCCACCAGGACTCCTGGGAGGAGGAGGAGGAGGAGACCAACCTGGTCCTGGAGGACAGTTGGCAGATGCTACTGGACGACTCAGAGGTACGGCACAAACAGGCCGGGGGGTTGTGGGGGGGGAGAGTGTTTACACAGACTGGAAACTGAAACCAAATGAAAACTTGTGGGGAAAACCAAATAATTAAGCAAAAAATTAGAAGCATTATTAAGATTTCTGTTCTCTGATGTATGAAACTGAGGTATTGTGCCTTCTTTCAATACTGGACACATAAATTGTGAATTAGGAAAAAAAGCGAAGCGCTCCAAGTTAATTATGACTATCGTTGTATCGATCTATCGATATACTATAATAGCATTTCTACAACTTGATTCACCATTAATAACTAAAAGAGGCAAGGCATAAAGAATGGTATAAGAAGATGGTATACCCAGGGTTCATGTTGTGTTTTTGCCGGTATCACGTGTAGTTGTCCGGCAGATTGAATGTTCACATTGGCCAACATTCCTTCCCGCACTACATGCGTACTGGCATCCTGCTTCCTGGTGTGCGTCAGACTCTTATCACCTGCCCTGGTTCCCATATTGATGCTTACATAGCAATTTACTATTGCGCTGCTGTCCGTAACCGTACACGCCAATGTAAATGATAACAGCTGTCGCACACCCGTTCAACCTGTTAATGTGTAAATGACCAATCGGGACAGGGAGACGGCGCGATGTCACCGCTCAGCTGCTACACAGTCCCTCTGACTGTACATTCACCCCTGACGGTTAGTTACATAAGACACTTTACTGACTTGATTGCTTGAGAGTACGGTCACGACCTGCTCTATATAAAAGCGTCCCGAGATAACTTCTGTTATCTGTTCTGCTATATAAAAATAAAATAAATTGAATTGAATTGATGTTGTTCAGTAATCAAGCTGGTAATGTGAACAATTGGGAAATAAGTTGTTCTCGTGTTTGAGAGCATGAATGGATGAATGAGTGAATAGTTTTATTTACATGACTGTAAAGACAAACATTAACAATAATTATAAAAAATAATAAAACAAAACAGAATCTACATGAATGCATCAGTTTGTGTCAGTTAAACAATTGTCTGTCTGATCAGGATTTCACCTATCCATCAAAAATAAAAATAAGTAAGTCAGCAAAAACATTATCAAAGAAGTATTCAATTAAATCTCCATCCTCAGTTCCAATCAAATCTAAGTCTGGATGTTTTTTTTTTTAGACAATGTTTGTCACAAATCATGACATAAAGGACAGTAGAGAATAAAATGAATTTGGTTTTCCACCTTATTCAGTTCACATTTCTGTATCTCCCAGTTTCATAATGTAGTGGTAATATATCGCATCTTATCTGTGCACAGAGGGATCTCTCACTTTCAGGCAAATTACTCTTGACATATTGTTCACATTCTTAAACAAGCAACAACTTCTCAATTGTGGCTTTTGTATGAGTATATGATACGAGATGTTCCGACCGACATTAGCATGCATTTCAATGAGACCAATGCGTTGGCGCAGCGGGTTGCAGACCCAGAGGGCACTTTATGACATACTTTATTTAGATAGAGCCGTTATAAATCTCTCTGCCTCCATAGTATTTACTGTAGACAGGGTCACACATTTTGGTAGATGGGATTTTGGTGTACTGACCTGTCAACTTCTGTGACATTAGAGGATTAACTACATGAAAAAGACCAAAGACGGACAATGGAGATGTTCATGATTGAGTTCCTTCAATCATGTAGCTGCCATGCTCTGGTCTCCAAAGCATGGGGTGATTGGGGTTTATGTTTTCACCCTGGTCTTGGAGATGACTTCAAAACATCTCCGACAATGGAGCTAATAATAATGTAATGTAATAATCTGTGAATATATTTGTTATATTTAATAATATTATCTGCGTGTGTGTGTTCAGACATTGACAAGGCGACAGTTCCACCAGCAAGAGGCGATATGGGAGCTGCTGCAGACGGAGGCAACTTACATAAAGAAACTCCGAGTCATCACTGATGTAAGTGCAAAGGGGACTACTGTAAAGATTATGTACTGATACAAGTCTGGCTGTTGTGTAAGATCAACCGGCTTCTGTACTGAGATAGATAGACACACAATGAACCTCTTGTTAAGGTCTCAGAATAGACGAGCCTTTATCATTACTCAATAAACCGGAGAAAAAGAGTTTTAACCTTGTGTTGTGTAAAGTGATGACCTTTGCCTTTAAGGGCTTTAGGTCAGTTTAGAGGCTTGAAACAATTTAGAAGCTCATATTCTTTTGTGTCACCCTGTACAGCTGTTCCTGTGCGGCCTGCTGAACCTGCAGGAGAGCGGCCTGCTGATGGAGGTGGAGCCCGCCAAGCTGTTCAGTAACATCCAGGACATTGTCCGCCTCCACACGTCCCTGTGGAACCAGGTCATGCTGCCCGTCCTGGAGAAGGCCAGGCAGGCCCGGGCCCTGCTCGACCCCACCGACCTTCACCACGGCTTCAGGACGGTCAGTTGGAATCACATTGTAAATATATTCCAGTATCTCCACAGGTACCACAAAGAAAGGGTTATCAAGAAACCATGAACCGGTGGACTTTACTACTATACACTGATTAGTTTGTGGCTTTGTTAACCAGGCTAATAAGTCATTTAGCAAGCTGATTGATTGGTGATTTCAGTCAAACCCACCGACCTCGACCAAATCTTCAAAAATATAACTGAATACATCAATAATTAATACACTTGGTGAAATGGAGTGTAAAAAGAAATCTAAAACCTAATACTTTCCCATAACCTTCAATAATATGGCTTCTATTGTACACTTAGTAGCTAATTTTGTTTTTCATCTCCTTAGTCCACTCCACAATGGAAATAAGTGTTGGACTGTACTGTATTATCCTTGACATTTTGTAGGTATTTTCTCTCATAATGTCAAACTAAAGTAAAAACTTCTAATTTCTCAGAAAATGTTGCGTGTTTGCTTTATCAACTGGTTCAAGTTATCTTTCATAACCAACTGATTGAAGGTTACAGGAAAAGTCTAACTGTATAGTTCTTTTCACACTCCATTTTGATTCAACCAACTACAGTATTGGAATATAATTAAGTACATTAACTCAAGTATTGTACTTACGTACAATTTTGGGATTACTTAACATGTTATGCTACTTTCTACTTCGACTCCACCACAGTTCAGCTGGAATTTTTGTACTTTTTACTTCTCTACATTTATTTGACGGCTATAGTTATTTCACAGAAAGATGTTACTAACAAAACTAACGCTCATTTTATAAAATGTGACAATGTAGATTAAATTGCCAAAGAGTATATAAAGTAGTTCAAATTGGCTTCACATTGATTAACTACAACAATAAAATACTTGCACGTTATCACACATCAGTAAGACAATACTAATGTAATAGTATATACAATAATATGCACTACTTTTGATACTCTTAGTACAGTTTGCTTATAATACTTCTGTACTTTTATTTGAGTCAAATTTTGAATGCAGGACCTTGAGTCGATCATTTTTAGAGTGTGGTATTGTTACTTTTACTTAAAGGATCGGAGTACTTCTTCCACAACTGTATCATTTATTGGTGTATTCAGTTATATTTCTGACTTTGATAACCTTGTGTTTTAGGAGAACACTAACAACATTTTTGAGATGAAGTGAGGGAGGAAGTACCTCAATGTGAGCCAGCAGCCAGATTACCCAGTACAGTATATGTGAATGCAGTTTAGAGCTACACACTCTTTTCATTTTCAGCACCTGTATTTCTTAAAGTGTTGTCACAATATCAAATATCTGACTCCGATACGATACCTGCCTAAATATCTCGATACAGATACCGAAACGATATCACGACAAAAACCTAAAACATCAGGAAAAGTAATGGAATAATAGATGACAGAACATGGAACTTGAATTTCAAACAATTTTTAACACAGAAGATATTTTGTCAATGCAAGGCAGTGGAGGATGTGAAAAGAAGCCATAAAACCACAGGGGTGAATTTATTGTACCATAATATGTTCCTACATTTTAATATCCAACCAGGACTCGAGAAACCTAAGTATTGGGGCAGCTCATGACCCCCGGCTACAACACTTTAGTGCCCTATTTTGCTTCATGCGTCTGCTTTGTCGACAAGCTGTGGACGGTCGGCAAAACACTTGTATTTGCAACGTGAGAAAATCTAAACGTTGGCACGGCCACTATGCCTGCAGGGAGTGGAAGAAGAGCGCTGCACGCACACATTGCACCGCGGTCGCACATCGACACAATTCATAAACGCGGCTGTTATTAAAACACTGTCGATCTTAAAGTACCGGTACTAATGAAATGGGGTATAGTACCATTTTTAACGGCAGGGTATTGCGATAACTTTCTAGTATCGGTACACCGTGCAACACTAATTTATTACCATAAAAACATAATTACAGTGTTGGCTTTCGACTGAGTCATAGGTAAACATGTTTTCCCTCATGCCGACGTTAGTAATAACTCTGACGCATGTCTTTGTTTGTGTTTGTGTGTTCAGTTTGGCTCCAGGTTCCAGCCCTACATCCGTTACTGCATGGAGGAGGAGAGCTGCATGGAGAACATGCGCACGCTTCTCAGGGACAATGAGCTCTTCAGGACCTACGTCACGGTCAGTCAGTCTTAAAGCTAAACCCAGATATCTACAGTACGCTCCTCGTTAGTCGTCTTCTGGCTCACTAAATGTTTGATTTCCTGTCTTTGTTTGGCTCGGTTCAGTGGGCAGAGACCCATAAGCAGTGTAACCGTCTGAAACTGGCCGACATGTTGGCGAAGCCTCACCAGAGACTGACCAAATATCCACTCCTACTGAAGAGCGTTCTCAAGAAGACGGACGAGCCGTCGGCCCGCGATATTGTCAACAGCATGGTAAGAACAGTGGTGGAATGGAACTACGCACGTTAAATCAAATACTGTACTTTAGTACACATTTGAGGTATTTTTGTACTAAGTTATGCTTCTACTCCTCTACATTTCAGAAGTAAATGTTGTACTTTTTACTGGACTACATTTATTTGACAGGTTTAGTTACTTTACAAATTCAGATTTTTGCATACAAAACATTTGCTGCTACATTTGGGCTCTGGGTAATTGTGATGAACATTCCTCACTATTTACAGAATTTTTACAAACAAAACAATCAGTTGATTAATGGAGAAAATAATCAGCAGATTAATGCATAATGAAAATAATCATTAGTTAAGAGTTCAAAATGAGCTCCACCTCAACCAACTGCAACAGTAAAATCCTAAGTAATAATAAGTATTAATAATAGTATAACAGTCACAGGGGACATTTTTCTGCATTGAGTACTTTTCATACTTTAAGTACATTTTCCTGATTATACACCTACATACTTTTAACTAACGTTTTCAATGCAGGACTTTTACTTGTAACAGAGTATTTTTACAGAGTTGTATTAGTACATTTACTTAAAGGAACAGTGTGTAGGATCTGGCGGTATCTAGCGGTGAGGTTGTCTACGTGGGAAGTGAGTGGTGAAGCAAGAGAGAGTGGCAACGGTAACGTTATCGACTCTGGCCCAAACAAAAAAAAGTTAAGTGTTTGGTTTGTCCGTTCTACTGCTGAAACAAGGCAGTGCAACATGGCGGACTCCATGGAGAGGAGGTAGTGTCTAGAAGGGAACCCGCAAGTTGGGGAAACTCTCGCGAGATGGTTAAAGTTAAGCTTAGGATAGATCGTCGGACAGAGAGTTTCGTGAGAGTTTTTGCAGATCTCAGATCAGATTTCACAGTTTGCGGGTTACCATTTAGACACGACCCGGAGGGGACAGCTCTCTATGTAGATATAAAAGGCTCATTCTAAGGTAACGAAAACATGGCGATTCTTATTTTCAGGTTATTGTACGCTATAGAACTTATTAATATTATATTCCAGTTCTGCCAATAGTTCCCCCTAAATGCTACACACTGTTCCTTTAAAGCTGGGGTCTGCGATCTTGGAAAACTAGCATAATTTGAAAGTCGCATCGCCTCAGGAGCTCCGTCTAAGCCCCCCCCTCCCCTCGAAACTCCTTATAAGGCAACGCCCCCCACACACATGCACGAGCACCGCCGCATCGTAACTACTTCACATTTTTCGTAGCTATTTCATCACTAAATTCACTTCTGAAAAATGTTGAGGCGAGAAATCAACGGTGTAGATTTAGAATATTGACAGTTTTACGATGTTAGATGGCGAATCAAACATTTTCTCCACTGTTGTCGGAGTTTAGAAGCTCCACAAACTGCCGGCACAGCTAGCTAGCTCCTGCCGGGATCGCCACCTCTCCACCCGGGCATTCACTCACACAGACCCCGCTATGAGCTGGAGCTCTCTCAAGAGACCGGTCTCGTAGACCAGGGGCTTTATTTCCTTGTTGACGGAGAGAGGGGGGAGGGGGGGGGGTAGCAGCAGCTCGCTGGAGAGCCGGCCACAGAGCAGCAGAGAGGGGAGGGACAGAGAGAGATACCTGCTGAGACAACACGACCCTTTTTAACATTACTCTAATATCTGGAGGGAGATCAGTCCACTCGTTTGTTTCTGTAACTGAAAAAGAAGTTTGAGTAACGTAAATTTCGTTCGGCAATATTTTCTATCCGCCGTCTCCCCTCGTTGATAATCCTGTTTGTCTGACTTCACTTTGAGCTGTTAGAATAAATAGTTTAAATCTGCAGTATCTTATAAAGTAAACTAACAGAACATAAACAACTAAATCAAAGTTGTATTTTTCGATAATATGGTAATAGTGGTACGAGTTCGTTCTCGTTGTCCGGTGTTTTAAGAGCTGAGTTTTCTCTTCCACTCTCCAGTGAACGTGCGGCGGACATGCGCTTTGAGTTCACGCTGGTGCACGCTGAGGCTAGAGTACGAGCAGGGAGGCAGGGAGGCATCTGATTGGTTCCTTACAACCGGGACCATTTTTACTGACTGGTAGACGTTTTTACAGGATTACAGCAGCTACAGATGACGGATCTTTTCCGGTCTTTTTTCAGTGCTCATAAGAAACGGATTGCTGTCGGGGTGTAAAGACCATTTCAACCAATATAACAAAAAGTGTATACTGGATAAATCGCAGACCCCATCTTTAAGTGAAGGATCTGAATAGTACATCCACCACTGGGTAAGGATGTAGAAAAATGGAAAACATATGCTAATATGATTTCTGTGTTTTCCCTCCTCCAGGTGGCCGCAGTAGAGGGCTTCATCAACAGTGTGGAGTCCCAGATGCGACAGCGTCAGGAACAACAGAAGCTGGCCACCATCTCTGCCCGTATAGACTCCTACGAGGCCGTAGAGGGCAGCAGTGAAGAAGTGGAGAAGGTAAGAAACCATTTATGGGGTCTCCAGTGCTTTCCCACTTCTTCCTAAAAAAAAGCTCTGTCAGATATGAGACTTCATGTAAGATTCGGCCTCATGCGTTTGTCTTTTTTCCCCGTCAGATCCTCAAGGAGTTCAACCGCTTCGACCTCATGGCTCCCATGAGAGGAATTTCACCGGAGGAGACTCGACAGCTGCATCTTGAGGGAGCGCTGAGGATGAAAGAGGGCAAAGACAGTAGGGTAAGACTGACTCACTCACTCGATGAAGTCTTCTTATCTTTATACTCAACATCTGGTTTCTCACGTTTGCTTCAGTCGCCTCACATCTCACATAAAATGGTTGAGCTGTTAGAACAAAGAGAAATGTGTTTCTGTCAGACCTGAGACGAGTTTATGTCCTCTGTAGATGGACGTCTACTGTGTCCTGTTCACCGACCTGCTGCTAATTACCAAGCCAGTGAAGAGAGTGGAGAAAGTCAAGATCATCCGCCAGCCTCTCCTCATTCACAACGTCGTCTGTAAGGAGCTCAAAGACCCTGGTGAGTGCTCACATGCGACTAATGATCATTTTTATCATTTAGACATTTTTTTTACATATTTAAAAAAATATATTGACAAATCTGAAGTCTTCAAATTACTACAGTCGAAAAAAACAAAGGTTATTCCATTTATATGAACCTATTATTGTGGTTGCTGTGCATCTCTCCCTCTATCTCTCTCACTATCCCCCTCTCGCCCTCCCTCTATCCCCCTCTCTCTCTCCCCTCAATCTATCTCTGTCTCTCTCTTCCCCCTACCTCTATCCCTATATATCTCTCCCTCCCTCTATCTATCTATCTCTGTCTCCCTCTATCCTTCTCTCTCTCCCCCTCCCTATCATTCTATCCCTCTATCTATCGCTGTCTCTCCCTCTCTCCATCTGTCTCCCTCTCTCTCTATCCCTCTATCTCTCTCTGCCTCCCTCCTTCCATCTCTCTTTATCCCCTCTATCTATCTCTGCCTCCCTCTCTCCCTCTCTCCTACTGAGATTCGACTGTAACTTGAAACTGGATAATCAGCTGTGACTTTTTTCCAGATTATACTGATTTTTTTTGTCTCTGTAGGCTCATTCATCCTCATCTACCTCAACGAGTTCAAGAGTGCAGTGGCAGCCTACACTTTCCAAGCCAACAGCGCCACCCAGGGGCGAAGCTGGATCGATGCAATCTGCAACGTCCAGGTTGGAGAGCCAGTTCAGATCTTATTAAATGTTTAACACGTGTATAATAAGATTCAGACAGTCAGTCATGTTGTGTTTTGCATACTTAATGTACCTGTATGATGACCCTGCAGAACCAGCTCCAGAGGCTTCGTACCACAAGTTCCCCATGCCTGAGGCACAAAGACCAGCAGAACTCAAGGTACTACAGTGTACAACTCAACTGTAATAAATTACTATTGTAAATATAATTTCATCATTCAAAAATAGCTAATTATACTCACTTGTTTTCTTGACAACGTTTAGATATGGTTGGAATCATGTTCTGGTCAAAAGATGAGCTAAAAAGATTGAAATCCATGTTAGCTGAAAGGAATAGTTCAGCATTCACTTACACAGTACTAGTAGTTGTTGTTGTAGTCGTACTAGTAAGCCCAACGATCCACTTAAAGCCAAGTTCATACTTCACGACTTTCAATGTCGTCAGATCGCTGTACTGCTAACACCTCACAACTTTCTGTCTTGAAGTTAGGGCTGCACGATTATTGCCAAAACGATAATCACGATTATTCATTGACTTCAGCAACAAAATATTTCACATTCACATTTAAATAAACAGAGCACTGCTTTCACTTCCATGTTGTGATACGTTCCTGCTGATGTAGAGTACAAATTAGAGCTGCACGATGGTGGAAAAAACTGACATTGCAATTTTTTTTCCTGCGATATATATTGTAATGTGAAAAAATATAGGAATATTCACCCTAAATTTTGTAGGCTGCATTTTAAAGTTAAATGCTTCAATCTGGTGCACTTTGAGCAAAATTAAGAGGCTAGATAAACAATTTTTTGCTCTTTTAAACTATTTAAACATAAACACATTGGTCGTATAGATATAAATGGTGATGGCACGGCAAAAAAGTCACAACAACAAAGCATGGTTAACGAGACAGGCTCCGTGTTTCAAGGTGAGTCGGGTGGGTTGCCGACATCGCCACAGACCCCTCGCACTGAGGACAGTCTGCCCAGATTGACAGTCACGCGAGCATTAAGTCCAGGCGAGGGGTTTTGTAAAGCCGCGAGCCACCCGGGCCTTTCCAAGCCGACCTACTACAGCCTCTCGCAGCGCACATTGAGGAAAAGCGCCCAGCACCGGGGAGCGGATCCTCTCACACCGAGTCGCCGTCACAAACTATGAGCGGAGCACTCATTCTAAACGTCAATATCGCAGACGATCATATTCATTTAATTGTGGGAAGCCAAAATCGTGATCGCGATTAATATTTGATTAATTGTGCTGCCCTACTTGAAGTCGTTGTGGTTTTCACACTACACGATCTTTCCCCAGGAGGAATCCTCGATGAGGTCTCCAAACTACTTTTTAAAGTAAAGTAGTTTAAAGTAAAGTTGCTATTGTTACAGGTGACCTCTCTATCAGGTTTCCCCTCAACCTGTGTCTCGCACTCTCATTCGCTGTAGCTCCCTGACAGACTCCCCAACAGGCCCAGTTATTTAGCATGCTAGATATCTGGAATGCGTCTGCGATGCACCGGCGAGTCTCTCGGCTCATGTCTTTGAACAGTTCACACGTAGCACTTGAGCACCGCGTCAGATTTGCCTCTGAACTGGGGCTTTTGTCCGGGAGCTCCAAAAACTGTCGGCAAGTGGAAAATCAGGGCTAAAGTCGAGTAGTGTGAACTTGGCATAACCAAGCAAATCTCTCCTTTCAGTCAATCAGATGGTTCCACTGAGACCCTGTCAGTGATGGACATTGATGAACCAGGCGAACACCAAGAGCCTCCTTCCCCGAACATGAACCTCGAGGGAACCAGTAAAGAAGACTCCGATGTGGCTCTCCTGTCTGAGAGGCCTGAGGTCCAGCTGTCTCAGTCCGCGAGCCCCCACAGAGTTCACTCCACTGTTTACTCTGAGCACGATCAGGAGACGGGGCCCGACGGCGAGGAGCTGGACCCCCAGTGTCGCTCTCTCTCCATGGACAGCGCCTACGGTACCTTGTCTCCTATATCCCTCCTGAGAGAACTTCCGCCTCAGCCCGGCCAAAGTGAAGGAGAGGAGGCTGAGGAGGGAGAGGGAGACAGGGAGGTCGAGGAGGCGGAGCAGGAAGAGACCGAATTTGAGGAGGTAGAAGAAGAGCAGGAGGAGGAGGAGGAGGAGGAGGAGGAGGAGGAGGATGCTACCTCACTGGGGTCCCAGGTGTCAGTAGTCCAGTCTTCTAAACCTCGCCGGCGTCCTCATGTTCATTCTCGACTCCCCTGCCTCCAGATCCTGTCCACTCTGACCTTATCCCGCTCTGAGGACAATCTGCTGCAGCGCCTCCGCGGTGAAATCCCCGTATCCCACCACACACACTCGCTCAGCTCTAATGAGCAGGACCAATCAGAATCTAGGGACATGGACACTTCATCGCTGGCACACAGCAAAAGCATGACGGAGCTGGGCCAAAACTGCATGGAGCTGTTTTCCAGTGACCTCGACCAGTCTGAGGACTGCTTGAGCATGAACATGAGCATGCACTCCGACAAACTCTGTGCCACCCTGAGGAGGGCGAAGGCCAGGCACGGCCAAGCGGCGCCCGCTGAACAACGCGAGGGCAATGAGTCCCAAAGCAACGGCTCAGACGGGGAAACGGCTCCATCTGCCTGCGTAGAAAGGACAAACAAGTCAACAGCCACCGATGACTCGGGGGAAATGTCACCGAAAAAGAGGAAATCTCCGGCCAAGCAGCACAAGAAGCTGACACTAGCTCAGCTGTATAGGATACGCACCACTCTGGTCCTCAACTCCACACTCACTGCATCGTAAGTCATTCTTTCTGTAATACCAGTTTATGAATTCACTACATTATGAATTAGTTTTCTTGCTAAGTTAGCACTCATGTCTGTACAGTGAAGATGAAGCAGTAGTTATCTTAGCAAGAAAGCAAAGACGTGTATATCCCCAAACGTTGAATTAAATCAATTTGACGAAAATTATATTGAATTTGGTTTTAGATTTAGCATTTTCTTACTTTAGGGGATATGTGTATTAATGTTTTTTGTCTTTTTTTTTCTTTCTAGGGAGGTATAACCACTCTTCCAAACAGCTGACCAGTGGCATGTGAGCATAATAAGGAACAACACTTGTTTTGCTTCGATGGGACTAAATTTCTTGAGACACAAATGCACTCTCTCTTGCTGTCCTCTCCCTTCTGGTTGCTTTTTTTGGACAGCGATCGTACCATTTTTGCATTTGAAAATTTTTTTCTTTGCTGTTGCATTGAATTTCTCGAGTGTAAGGGAGAGGCAGAGAGACATTAACTGCTTGCACTTTGCAACGGAAGTAGCATTATAGGGGCTGGGACCTTAAGGTGGACTGGAGGGGTGTGTGCACCGGAGTGGAGGTGGATTTGAATCCTGCATCTTCTGTGACTCTGGTAACGGAGACAAAAAGAGGAACTCTAAGTCTTGAAAATGCTCTCTACACGTGGCTAAAAAAAAAAAAAACAGCACCTAGAACGTCCTAATATTTATACTACTCCTGGTTTGCTTTAACAAAAGAAAAAAAATTAATATTGCACAGTTATCTATGTTAAGTAGAAGAATCACTAAGGAGTGAATTTACAGTCACACAATGAATTAGAATTTATTGTTTGTGTCTGCTCGTGTACAGATGTGTGTGTGTGTGTGTGTGTGTGTGTGTGTGAATGTGTGAATGAATGTCTTGTGTTCGAATAATAACGTGGTCCTCGATTCCTGACTGAACCAAAACTGATGGTGCCTTCAAATGAAACTCGTGAGCTCGTGTTTACAACATGGGAAGTCGTGTACAAAATATGCACCAAAATATGAACTTCCACGGCCTGCGCCATTTCTGACAACGTCAACAAACACGTCACAAATCGTGAACTTGGAGCTTTCAGAAACGTTCCACTTCCGAAGTTTTGAATACCACAAGAGGGGGGCGTTCATATGGACTCTTCTCGTGAACACGGTAAACACGAGTCCATTTGAAGGCACCATGAGTCCCATCTCCTGTGAATACGCTAACACACCCAAAGATGGAAGTAGTGGTCCAATACAGCCAATCATGTTTCAACACACAGATGGACTTCCTTCTTTACTGTTAATCTTGGTTGAACTAACGAGAGTTGATTTCCTAAAAAAAAAAAAAAACTGACTGAATATGGGTGACTAAAGCGATTTTGAGGAATTCCCTGCACTATACTGTATATGGGTGTTTCTGCAACTATGAGCATTTTTAAGTTCCAGCAATGAAATTTTGGATTTGTGTTAAATTTGCAGTGTAATGCTTGATAAATATATGCACAATGTTATTAGCCATCTTGACATAAAAAATAATTACTAAAAAATGTTAATATTAAAATTATTTATTTGTTTACTAATCATTTATATGATTCTTTCATCTAAATGTGCCTGTCCCACACTTGTGAGTCCTTACCGCGACACTGAACAAAACGCCATAGTAAAAGTTTTATTCAAAGCCAAACAAATCTATTTTCTATGGAAACAGACATTAGCAAGTGAGCACATGGATGACAGGTTGGGCCAACCACACAGGTGACCGTCAAGATCAAGAAAAATAAGTGTTGCGTCCGAAATTCCATACTAACATGCTATTTAATAGGCTAAAACAGTGAGATTTTTTTAATATCGCCGATACCTTAGTATGAAACAATAGTACGCGAATTGCATACTATTTCTGGTGAAATATTACAGTATGCAACGCTGGGCACTACGGTGGCAAAACTATCCCACAATGCAATGCGGTAGTGATGACAATGTTCATAACAGACGTTGACAGACAGCTCTGTAACATCAATAACGCTTCAATTTAAAATGGAAGTATAAGATTTCACTTTGCTAGGTGTAATAAATATTCTAAGTTAGTAATTCAGTTCAGTAAATTACCGTTTTGGTCACATGAGGTTGGCACGGGTTACCATGGTTACACGTCTCCAACCGGCTAGGAGGCTCTCAGGAAGTGATGACGTGCATTACTGCTCAGTGCGTTCGAAAAGATAATACTACTGTTTATTCACACAAAATTATGTTGAACGATAGTACACATATTGGGTATCTAGTGCATAGTATGCGATTTCGGATGAAGCCAAGGTTAAGGTCACCTGTTCTTCTGAAGAATTTATTGTGTGTCCTTATCATACAGCTTAGTTATTGTGTATTTTGAACTACATTTAAAAAGTAACTGAATTCATGTATATTAGATGCCAAGAGTCAAAGCTAACGTAGCAGACATTGCTAGCTGCCATTTATCTGCAATACTAGCAAAAATGTCATTTACACAACAAGTCCTTACCGCGACAGCTTAAGGTGTAAGGACATGAGACATTAGAATTGCAATATCTGTCATAAAAAACAACGTACTTTGTAATATTTTTTTGTGTATGAAGACTTACATCTATGGTTACTGTCTAAATTTTTCAGGGTGTAGAGAAAATCATAAAATCCCCTTTTTTTTTTATAAATATTTACAATGACGCACAAAGTTTGATGAAAATTAATTTAAATGTCTTAAAAATATAGAAATTTAAAAAGCAAAATGTATAAAAATTAACGTTATTGTAATGTTGCGGTAAGGACATTTAGTATAAGAATAAGTGATGAAAACCGTAAAAAAATAAGCATGTCAGATTAATATCTTAACCACTATATGTAATTTTGTGTACCCGTTTATATGTATTACATACTCTGATGTTTCAAATTTAAATTCAGTTGTGGATTTTTCTAAGTGAGTCTAAAGTGACCGTAGTTGCAGAAACACCCATATATAAAGTATGGCTCGAGCATACACTCAACTCCTGAGGCCTAAATGTATCAAAACCACACACACAAGTGCACATCGATAACGTGGTCATAGGAAAAACAAAAAGAGAAGTCTACACTTGAGTAATGCCTGTGTTTGTTATTAGTGTACACTAATAAGAGATTGAACAAAATGGTTTGGGTTGGATATTCTGAAATGAGTGAATCAGTTGAACACAGCTTTTTCCAGGAGATTTACTTAACATTCACATTGATGTTCAGCTTTTCAGATCAGTGATTTATAACCTTATTCCAAACATCGCCCAAACCAAATAGGTTAATTCTGTTTACTTTTAGTTTTTTTTTGTTTGTTTATGTGTAATATTTATTATGCCTGCTATGTTTTATATATAAGCTATTGTTTATATTGTTTGCTTCCACGATTTGTATATTTTTTTTGTTGATGTAGTCTTAATTTTTTTTTTTTCTTGCCAGGCATGAATGTGCTATGAACCAAAATCATGTGTTTCCTCTTTCAGGAATGATGTTAAAGTGTCTTACAGAATTAAATTGCTAAAATACTTTATCCCTCTTTTAATGGTTTAATCCATTGTAATGGAGTGATTTGAGGGGAAAGGCTGAATCTGAATGGCATTAAGCATTAAAATTACATGAACTGGTCGCACTGCTCTTGTCTCTCCTGTTTTTAATAATGTGTTTAGGGAGGTGAAGAAGAATTACACCAGAGAGGTCGTGACCACTTGTGGTAATTCATTGCATCATCTTTTTATACAGTATGTCATGATGTTCAGCTGAACATGTTGCTTTGGGTCAGGTCAGCTGAGTACTGAATGGCCCCTTTCACAGTGGTATTAGTGTTAAACTTATTGGGTATTTAATCAATCTATTCATTTTATGAGCTGATCTCATGTTTTCTGTGTAAAATCTTAATCTGCAAAGTAACTACCAACTGTAGCTGTAAATGTAGTGGGTAAAAAGTACTATATTTCCCTCTGAAATGTAGTACTGTAGAAGTATCAAGCAACAGTATGTAAAAAATGTCAAAAAAAATTCTAAATATAGTATGTAATGTATGTAATTTTTAATGACTTTTTGGTGATATTTTATGACATACTATACTGTCTTTTTTTCATATTTTTTGATCTACTATACTATGACTTTTTTCAACATACTATACTATGACTTTTTTTTTTTAATCAATTTTTCCATCGTAATATACCATGGCCGTTTTCAACATACTATACTATGACTTTATCACTTTTTTCGACACACTATACTATGAGTTTTTCGGACATACTATACTATCACTTTTTATCACTTTTCAACATACTACACAATGACGTTTTATCACTTTTTTTCGACATACTATGCTATGACTTTTTTTTTATCACTTTCTTCATTTTAATATGCAATGACTTTTTTTCGACACTATACTATGACTTTTTTCAACATACCATACGATGTCTTTTCTATCACTTTTTTCGACATAGTATACTATAACTTTTTTATCACCTATTGCGACATATACTAACACTTTTTTATTACTTTTTACAACAAACTATACTATGGCTTTTTTATTATTTTTTTTTGACATAGTATACTATGACTTTTTTTCGACAAACTACTATGAATTTTTTTTATTTTTTCGATATACTATATTATGACTTTTTCACTTTTTTTCGACATATTATATGATAACTTTTTTATCACTTATTTTGACATACTATACTATGACTTTTTTCGATATATTATACCACAACTTTCTTGACATATGCTATGAATCTTCTATCACTTTTTTTCCGAGCTACTATTCCATGAATTTTTTAATTTTTTTCCGACATACTATACTATGAATTTTTTTTTTTTCCGACATACTATACTATGAATTTTTGTAATTTTTTCGTCATACTATACTATGACTTTTTTTATCACTTATTTCGACATAATATACTATGACTTTTTTCGTTATAATATACCATGACTTTTTTGACAAACTATACTATGACTCTTTTTTCAACATAATAAAAAAGTCATAGTATAGTATGTCGAAAGTCGTGATATATTATAACGAAAAAAGTCATAGTGTAGTATGTTGAAATAAGTGATAAAAAAAGTCATATAGTATAGTATGTCGAAAAAAGTGTAGTATAGTATGTCTAAAAAAAGTGATAAAATCATAGTATAGTATGTCGAAATAAGTGATAAAAAAGTCGTAGAATAGCATGTCAGAAGAAGTGATAAAAAAGTCATAGTATCGTATGTCGAAATAAGTGATAAAAAAAAGTCATAGTATACTATGGCGAAAATGTCATAGTATAGTAAATCGAAAAAATTGATAAAAAACTCATAGTATAGTATGTTGAAAAAAGTGATAAAGTAGTATAGTATTTCGAAATAAGCGTAGTATAGCATGTCAAAATACATGTTGACAAAGTCATAGTAGGCTATAGTATGTTGAAATAAGTGAAAAGTCATAGTATGGTATGTGGAAAAAATAAAAAAATTCATAGTATAGTAATAAAAAAAAAGTCATAGTAAAGTATGTCGAAAAATGTGATAAAAAAAAAGTTATAGTATAGTGATTTGTAAAAAGTGATAAAAAAAAAAGTCATAGTATAGTGTGTCGAAAAAAATAGTATAGTTTGTAGTACTATGTCGAAAAAAAAAGTCAGAAAAAAAGTCATGGTATAGTATGTTGAAAAAAGTGACAAAAAAGTGATAGTATAGTGTGTTGAAAAAGTCATAAAAACACTCATAGTATAGTATGTCGAAAAAAAGTCACAGTATAGTATTCCAAAGAGTCGTAGAATAGCATGTCGAAATAAGTGATAAAAAAGTCATAGTATAGTATGTCGAAAAAA